>JAEHOE010000009.1:1200000-1693949 GCA_016858145.1 Edaphochlamys debaryana
CTCCCCCCGCGGCTCGCTGAGGATGCCCCGCCGCGGCCTGGCCTGCTGACCCCGCCGAGCCTGCCCCAGCACCCTCCGCTCTGGATGACACGCCCTGTGCAGCTGGGGCGGGCTCCGTCTCGGGCCCAGGCGCGAGTACGTCTGGCGGGGCGGCGGCTTCGTCCGAGTGGGCGGACACGGTTGCTGCGGACTCGGGAGCGGGGCTGGGTGCCTCGTCCGGGCGTTGCTCGGTGGAGCGCTCGGGTGTGATGGAGCGCTGCTGCTTGAGGGCCCGGAGGGCGGCAGAGCGAGTAATGGTGTTGGGGCCGCGGGCCGCGCCCCCGCGCGACGCGGCCGCGCCCTCCGAGGCCGCTGGAGCGCCACCCGCGGAGCCTTCCCTCCGCTGCAGCCAGCCCTGCCCCGGCGGCCCCCCCTCCGACGCGGCTTGGGCCCCCCGGGGTGACCAGGCCCGTGGGGACACAGCGCGGGGGCTGCCGGCGCTGCCGCCGCCCCGCCAGGTTGCCCTCGGCGGGCTGGAGGGCCCGGCTGAGCCAGCGCCAGAGGAGCGACGCGGTGAGGATGTTTTGAGGAAGCTGGGGGCTGGGCCGGGACCGGTGGCTGCGCTGGCGGAGGCCCTCGGGCTGCCCTGCCCTCGCTGGACGGCAGGGTGTGTGGGGTGGCCGGGCGGGGGGCTGGTGTGTCGGGCTGGGGGCGGGCCGCTGCGCAGGATGGCTGAGAGGGAGGCAGCGGCGCTGGAGGCGGAGGCGGAGACAGCGGGTGCTGCTGCGCTGGCAGAGGGTCGCGGCGCCGCTGGGCCGGTGGCCGCTGAGGTGGAGGCGGCCGGGTGCGGCACAGGGGTCTTCAGGATGCCCTTTGGAAACACCACTTGGGGAACCACCTGGGAAGGAACAAGAGCATAGAGCATGAGCACGGCGTCGGGGATTGCAGGGCCGAACCCACGAACAGCTACCGGCATGCCAGGGCCCACCAGAGTGCCGGCGAGGCTTGCATCCCGGGAACCGCCTCCACCTAGTGCCAGGGAGGGACGGGGGACAAGTCAGGGAGGGCCACGGCACAGTTGCCAAACCACCCCACGAGCGTTCCCTGCCGGCCCTTCCCAGCACTCGCGCGAGCCCCGCCAAGTCTACAGGGCTACCCCGGAAACATTGCGGGTTCTCAACGAGACCCCTCCCCCGTCAAACCGCCGGTCTCACGTGCGCCTCCCGCCTTGGTGGTGCCGCTGCTGGCACGGCGCCGGTCGCTGTCCCGGCCCGTGCTGGCGTCCCTCTGACTTGACGTCCTGCAGCAGAGCCACCCCTGTCAGCTACTCGGTGGGACTCCGTGAAGCCACGCGGGAGGGATGCGCACCGGACTGGGGACCACCGGCTCTGCTTCGTTGTGCTGCTAGCGATGCGGGTCAGCACCCTGTCCAGGATACGGTCGCGGTCGTCGCCGTGATTGGCCATGACGGAAGCGTCAGCTACAAGAAAGGTTGGTCAAAATCCGAAACAGAAGCGCTGCTCAGCGTCATGGCGCTCCTGGCATGAGCCGCAGTGTGGTAGGCATACTGTTTAGCGAGTTATGACTTAACACTGACTTAACGGCCCCGCAAGTGCATGATGAAAGAGCGAACGAGCCGGACAGCCGGCTGGGCAGATAGCTACCCAACTGGAGGCCCCAGGCCAGCCGGCTTCTGGGTGCCAAAAGCATACATACAGCTCTTCACTATATAACCACCAAGCAACTTTCTAGGAAGAGGGCCAGGAGCCAACCGAGCAGCATGTTGCTTGCGCGTCTGCCTCCCGTGCCGCGCGCGGCGTTAACCAGCTGCGTGGTGATGTCAACGGGGGACGTGGTGTGCCAGGCAATCCAGCGACGCGGCAAGCCGTGAGTGCAGCTGCACTCGTCGTGTGGGGGGCTGGCGTGGCGGCGGTGGGTTGGTGCCAGGCAGGGCCTCCCCGCATGCCCCCTGCCTTCAACAGCACGCGCTGTGCTCTGGGCGGGCCCCGGGCCGGGATTGCCCCCTGTCTTGGATTCCCCCACATGCTTTGGAGCCAACCCTGCGTCTCATACCCGGCGCCAACAACTATCGATCCCCTTGCCCGTGCCTCTCGTTGCGCTTGCTGCCTGAAGGGGGGCATGGAGCGATATGCGGCAACACGACTGGAGCCGGACCGCCCGCTTCGGGCTCATAGGACTCACCCTCCACGGCCCCTACTTCCTGTGGGGCTTCCGCATGATTGACAACAAGTTCGGGCCAGCGACCAACCTACTCACGGTAGGAGCCGCCCGTGCTTGGCCTTGGCGCCACGGGCCACCCTCGCAAGGGCGTTCTCCACCAAAGCCACTCCTGGTTAAGCAAGTGTACTGGATGCTGACCCTGCGGGCTACCATGGAGTAGAGGAGGGCCTTTGTGGGGATGGTGGGTTGCACTGGGCGGCTGATGCTCCCGGTCTGTGCCCCATGCAGGCAGCCAAGAAGACGGCGTTTGGGCAGGTCACCCTCTTCCCGGTGCGTGCATGCGCCTGCGCCTGCGCCCGGCTGCAACCATGCTGCGCTCTTGCTCGTAGCTGCCGCATGTTCGGCTCCAAGCGACCAAACTGCTTCACCAAGTGACGCCCCGCACTGAGCGCGTGCCGTGGCCTTCACATACCCACGCGTACCCCTCCGCCCGCACGCCCTGGGGCGCCCCATCCACCCCAACAAGGCCCACCACGCCCCCTCACCCTCCGTGCTCCCCGTTACCCCCAGGTTTACGTGGCCGTCTTCTACACCTACGTCACGCTGCTGGAGACGTGGAGCGGCGACCTGGGCCGCAGCGCGCAGGCGGTGCAGGCGCGTGGGGGGCAGGGGCTGGCGGCGTCGGGGATGGGAGGCGGGGTCGATGGGAGGGGCGCATGCGGGGGGCCAGATAGGGGCCGTGCTAGGGGAGGGGGCGGGGGTGGATAGGCCTTAAGGCCTGAAGCGAGGGGCAGGTGGTGACTTGGAGATTCGCACAAGCTTTTGAAGATGTATTTTCCTCCCGGTACACCCCCACCCACTCGGCGTCGCCCCCAGGACAAGCTGCGGCAGGTCTTCGTCCCCACCTACATGACGGGTGCGTGCATGCGTGCGCGCCCCAGGGTTTGGCAGCGTGGGGGCCTAATGAGACTCTAACGCCCCTGCCGTGCAGCCCCTCTGCCTTCAGAAATGCTACCATCCCGCCAAGCCGACCCTCTCTGCACTCGGTTCCGACCCCCCCCCCCCACCATCCCTGCCCCCACCCCACCCCCCAGGCAGTGTGTTCTGGCCCATCGCCAACATCTTCAACTTCACCATGGTCCCCCCCACCAACCGGGTGAGCCAGGGCCAGCCCAATGGGGCGAGCGGTGCTAGGGATGACGCGTTGCAGGGCTGCGGCCGGCGGGCAACAGTGGTGTGCCCCCTGCAGCCCAGGCCCACAGCCCCAAGCCATGCGACCCAGAGCCAGACCGACATGCCGTGTTGCTGTTTACCCCCAGCCCTCCCACTCCCCCCCCCGCCGCTCCACCACCACGCCCCCCGGCCCAGGTGCTCTACGTCAACTGCGCCGGCCTCATCTGGAACGCCATCCTCTCGGCCTACAACTCCCGCGCGCTCGAGGCGCAGCAGCAGGAGCAGCGGCCCGCGGTGGCTGCGGCCCCCGCAGCGCCGGCCGAGGCCAGCGGGAAAAAGACAAAGCGGGCGTGAGGCCGCTGCTGCTGCAGCCTTCGGACCCTTGAGCGAGGGGGAGGTCGGGAGGGGAACGGGAAGGGCGGGGAACCTTATTGTGGGCTGGGCTTACACGTACTGGAGGGGGACGCTGGCTTAATACGTGTTGCATCTGTTGCTCGGGCAATGGAGTGAGTGGGCGATGGAGAGTGGTGCATTCATGGCCTTGAGCGGCGAGGCAGGGAGCCTTTTGGGAACGAATGGGGGCTAATGCGGCGGTTAAACGATAGGTTGAAGCCTGACGACGTCTTGCAGGCTGCTCGACGGTGAGCTCGTAACTCTTTGAGACATACGGACCGAAACTCCCTCGTAGTGCTCGTCATCTCATGCGGACGGGGGTCAAGCAGAGGAAGAAGGCATGTGGACTTGGAGTTTTGAGTGTCGATGCCATGTGCTGGGCAGCCCGCACTGGTGACTCTCGCTCCTGGGATGTCAGCAGCCAGGGCAACAAGGCCCGAGCACGGTCGCCTGCCCAGGCGGAGACGGGGGCATTGGCGGGGAGGACGGGGAAAGGTGTATGGCGGGCTGACAGGGGGACAACCGAAGGCCTTGTCCTCGAACGCACTGGGGCGTGGGTGAGCTGCGAGCCGCAAATTGCGGAGGTGAACTTGCGCAGGTGGGGCGTTGCTGTGCGGATAGTGAGTGTCCTGCACTCCGGACTGCGGGAGCGCAAAGTGCCCCGCACTGCTGCAAGAGTGCGTCGCCTGGCCAGGGGCCCACCAGTTTAACTACGAAGGGAAGCGACAGGAGAGCGAGGATGTTGAGGAGGGCGGAGGTACTCGTCGCTCTATCTGTACGGCCTTCAGTAGTACGGCTGGTCTCAGCTAGCACCTTCCGCCTCCAACCCACGGTGGGACGGTTGCCTTGGCAGCTGTTAATCAGCATAGCAGGTCCACAGCGGGTAGTGCCGTGTGGTGCTGGATAGACCTGCTGCTGTGTGTTGCAAGGGGGCTATGTCCGCCCGTCCCGCGAAGGTGGGCATTTTGTAGAAACGTACACCACTCAGGGGCCCATGCCTGCCCCGCGCCTGGACAACACTGTACAGGCCCAGTCTTGCAACCAGGGTTGGCTCCTTGCTAGCCGTTGCCCTTGCGCACTACACGTGCCTCCTGCGGGGACTGATCCCCGCGGTCCCGTGAGCAGAGCAATCCATCCAACAGCACACAGCCACAAACCGAGCCGCCATGCTATGCCCTAAAGCGCATGGCCCACAGAGCCGGCCGAAGGCATGACTGCATGCCCTTGCCTACGGAATGAAACGCTGTGGTTCCGGGCATGGCCGCAACCATAGACCACCGCACACGCCACCTCAACACGCACGCTCTGGTCCTCGGCCAGAAGGCGGGAGAACACCCGCCCAGCACCGCACCACCATGGTCGTCCGCGCAGCTCGCAAACCACACACCAAGCACCCACAAACAAGCCGAGGCCCACTCGGTAGCAAGCGCACGAATTTGCTGGAACCCAAGCGAGGTCACCAGTCATAGCAACGGAGAAGTCAAATGTAGCAAGCCGCCTGACCCGTGATCTGCTGTCACAGCCAGTCGCTGCTTAGTGCAGCGCTTCTCTGCGGCCCCCTTAACCCTGACTCTAGCATACCTCGCCAGCTGCCCCCCTAAGCCCTCAAGCTCCGCACCCCAGACCCTTCACCTCCTCTGCTGTATGCCTGCCCACCTGCCCCTCAAACCTGGATCCCATCCCCTGCTAGCTAGCCCTCAGCCCCACGCACGCCACAATCCTCGAATTCATCCAACTCCACCGTCCACACCCGGGCGCGGATGCTGCGCCTGACCAGCGCCCCGAGCCAGGACGCCGCCCGCCCACAGCACCCGTGTGCCGCCCTTCCGCCCCGCCAGTCCGCCCACGCCCTCGCTCGGTTGCCTGCGAGCTCTGTCCAGACGCTCGCTGGCACGGCCCGCCACGCGGCGAGCCCCTATCGCCGGAGACGCAGCAGCGACCGCCACCGCCCGGGGCGGGCCCGCGCCCCGAGGACCCGCCACGGTCCCCAGGGCCGCGGGCCGCCCCTGCTCTAGGCTTCGCGGTCCTGCTTCTTGGGTGCGTCCCCGGCGGCCGCGTTTCATGTGGGCCGCCGCGGAGACTGCTCGTAGAATGTCCCAGCGCCGACGCTGCAGGCCGGAGAAAGAAAGAGAGGACGAGTCAGGAAGGACGGCGCCTGAGCAGCGTCGGGAGGAGCAGCAAAGCACGCGACTACAAGAAAGTGTACGCGTACGGCCCTCCTTTCCGTAGCAGGCTCAGGGGTCGAGCCGCCCGCACCCCTTCCCCTGGGAGCCTTCCCCCCCTCCCTCCAAAGGCGCGCAGCCCCCACCAGACGAGCAGGAAGGCGATGCCCGAGGGCGTGGCGTGTTTGTCCCAGATGAGCACGTTGATGACCACAGTGATGATCTGACGGGGGTCGCGGGTGGGTTGGGGTCGGGTTAGGATGAGGTGGGGAGAGGAGGGATTGGAGAGGGCCGGCATGGGGGCCATGCTACACGAGCGATGCGAGTAAGAACCCTGTCCAGGATACGGTCGCGGTCGTTGCTGTGATTGGCTATGACGGAAGCGTCAGCTGCCAAGGCGTTGGACCAGTCTTCAAGACTGGTGACAGCAGCCCTGGGGACTGCAAGAATGTTGGTCGAAATCCGAAACAGCAGCGTCTGGCGCTCCTAGTTGAGCTGCAGTGTGGTGGGCATAGTGTATAGCGAGTTGCTTGCGCTTAACGGCCTAGCGATCCAGCGACGGAGTAAGCCGTGAGTCCCACGGCGTCCCCTCCTCCGTTTCCGCCCGCACCCCTTCCGTGCCCCACCTTGCACAGGATGCCCACGATGGTGAAGAGCGTGGCCGACACCGTCTCACGCAGCAGGTAGGACGAGTGGCTCATGCACACGCCCACCACGCACGACAGCACCAACGGGGTCACCACGGAGCCCGTCCTGCGCCAGGGGGTGCGTGGGGTTTGGGGTCGTGAGGGGTGCGAGGTTTGGGTGTGGGCCGCTTGTCCCGCAGTCCCCGCCTTCCGTCCTGCCAGCACCGGCAGACTGCCTCGCCCCGGCGCCGCCACGCTTCTACAGCCGTGGACCAGCTTCCCAGACATCGCCTCCCCCCTGGCATCTCTTCCCTTCCTCACCCTCACTACCCCCCCCCCTCACCATGCCGTGGTGGCCAGCACCTTGTGCTCCCCCAGCAGGGGCACGGCGAAGGCCAGGGGGATGAGCGCAATGAGGTTGGTGTAGTAGACCTGGGGGTGGGGCGGACGGTGGCAGCAACAGCTAAACGCGCAGCTTCACAGCCGGGGCAACGTGGCGGACCCTGGACGCAGGTCTGCAGGTGCAGGGAAACAATCCGCTGCTGTTTTGTCCGCCGCCGACCCCGGCCTATGCGGCCCTGCAGCCGCCCTCCGCCGCCCCCCCTGCCCAACCACACCCGCGCCCAGTTGGTCATCTTGACGGTGTCGCACATGTGCTTCACGTACACGGTGTCGAATGTGAAGAAGGCGTACCTGGGGAATGCCGGGGTACAATGAGCAGCGCTGATCTATGCAGTCACCTCCGCATACAGCCCCCCGCCCAGCGAGCCGCCTGTCCAGTACAGCAACATGACCCCCCATCCCTCCCCCCCTATCCGCTCCGGCCCCCCCCCCGGCCCCTCCCCCGGCCCCTCCCCCCCCCACCACAGCAGCAGCCAGTAGTAGGCGTCGATCTTGTAGTCAGCATCCACCATCACGTACTGTACGGCACACGTACGGCAGTGAGTCACGGGTCTGTCGTGCAGCCCAGGCCACTGCCCTCACGCCACAACGCTGCTTATGTCCGGGCCCTCACGCATATGCGCTGGCCGGAACGGAGGCCTGCAATTGTCCTGCCCCTCTGTCTGCCCCCCTCCCCCCCCACTCACCCCCACCGACCCCGCCAGCAGCACCACCAGGCTCAGCCATGAGCGCAGGGAGGGCAGCATGCGGCCCAGGAAGAAGTAGTCGCACAGGGACAGCACCTGGGGGGGAGGGGGGGGAAGAGGAGGGGGGTCCGACACAGCGGAATTGGCAGTTGTGGAATCCCCGGCCTCAAGATATGGGACCCCGGTACAGACACGTATATGGCAAGCTAGGTGGTGTCCAGCGCGTGAGGTCCCACAAAGTAAAGAGAGGCCGGGGGTAAGGCGACGAGGAGTGCACCATCGGCATGCAAGGGTCATGTCATGAGCCAAAGCCCATGCGCCCGTTTCATTCTTGCGCACCCGGCTACACAAGTGAGCGACCAGCTTCCCTAGACACGTAACCAGGGGTCCTTTGCGCTCGCGACCAGAATCTTGATATACATATTAGTCCACCAGCAGTTATGGCGCCCTGTGCCCTGCTGAAGCGTGGCAATGCGCTACCAGCGTCGCGTGGTGGCGTGCCCGTGCCCCACCCGGGGGGCGGGGGACCCACCAGGGGCGTGGAGGACCTGAAGGTGATGAAGGTCTCCACGTTGGCGTGCTGCAGCACCTTGATGTTGGCAAAGATGGTGCCCAGAAAGCTGGGGGAGGGGGTAGGGAGGAGAGAGGGGCGGGGCCTGTGAGCTAACCACCTCCTAGCATGCCTCGCAGGGCGTCGGACGCCACAGAGGGTGTCCCCACGGAGTGTCCCACATCGGCGGGGCCCGTCCGCCGTGTCGCAGCCTCGGGCTCCACCCGGGCCGCCAGCCTGCTGCCACCAGAGCACAGACAGCTCCGCGCCTTGCCGCGCGCTAGGCGCTCTTGGACCCATGCCCAGGCACCGGCCTCACCCGACCACCACCCGGGGCCCCATCGGTCCGCGCCCCACCTCAGCCCCTGAGTCCATGCTCCGCCGACCACAACCTGAGCTCCCACGCTCACGATAGCACCCAAGCCACCGCTGGCCCACCACCGCCGGACGACCCCCCCCCAGCCCCCGCGCCTCACCCGACCACCACCCATATGAACTTGCGCAGCTTGGCCCACTCCACCGCCTCCGCCGACACCAGCCCCGCGTGGTTGCCCACCGCCACGAACAGCGTGGCGGTGAGCAGCTGCACGCACAGCACCGAGGTGGGGCAGGGCAGCTGGTGGATGGCCACCTTGTTGATCACCAGCTGGGGGGCAGGCGGGGAGGGTGGGGTGGAGGGTGGCACGCGTTGGCGGGGGTAAGGAGCCCTCGCAAGGCCAGGTACTGCCAGGCCAGCAGCAGTCCCGGCGTCCAGACAGGCGCTACGGGCCCGCTAGGGAAAAGGTTCGCCCGCCCCGCGGGCCCTCCCCACCATCGTGCTACTACAGAGAGCGTAGTAGCTGATGGCTAGCGTGGCGAGACCTGTTGCAGAGGGGAGCGGGGTTTGCGTTGTGAAGGGCTCCCTGGCACAGACGGGGCGGAGCTGGCCGGAACTGGCGGGTGTTTGGGCCTGGCGGCTTGGGCACCCCTCCCCAGCCCTCCCCCCCCGATAGTTGCTTATACGAATACGCCAGTACATATAGACCTCCGGGCCTGGCGTATGCATCCAGCATCAACATAAGGCTCCTTGGAGCCGTGGGAGGGGCGCACAAGCAGTGCGGCAACTGGATGGATGCTGCAACCCCGCTTCAAGGGCTCACCCATTCCCATGAAGATTGGCTTGCGCTTATCCACTTTGACGGGTTTGTCTGATGCAGAGTCCACGTTTGTTGCACTGGCCTTCTGCCCCTCTACATCGCCCATGGTCGAAAGAAGCGCTTGCTGCTCCTCATCCTTCTGCTGTTCCGCAGACGTCATTTGTCCCTATTACGATTACTTGTATCTCCTACGGTGCAGGCGGCGCCCAGAGTGGCCCGGGCTGTTGGCGCGAAAGTAACAAGCAGGTCGCGCCCCGTATGTAGCTACCGCCTGCTATCTCCTTTGTCTTAGGAGTCAAGCCTGTGCACAGCAAATGCGTCTGGGGCGGAGGGGGGGGAGTCGAACGCCGGAACGCGGGGATGCACATGCATGAGCTGCAAGTGCACGACGACTGCGCCACGACGAGTGGGCTTATTCTTACAGCCTCATACCCAGATATCACGTTCTGTCAAGAATGCGCGTCTCAGCCTTTCAGCAATGCCTGCGTCCGCGCCAGGCGGTGCCTGCCTCATCCCCTCGGCCATGCCCGCGAGTGACCACCCGCCGCTGCGTCGCGGCCCGCTGCCAAGCCAGCAGCGCTAGCGGAGTGGAGTCAAGTCAGCCCCAGGCAAGCATTCGGGGGCTCGCCGGGGGCCTTCCGTTCCCCCTGGGGGACACAACACAACGCATACCCCTGCACGCACCCTGCCACCCCCGCAGGCCCCCGCGCGGCTGCCCGCCTCCACTGATGCGGGCAGGCGCGGTATGCTGCGGCTGCTGCTGGGCGCCGCGGGCGTCGCTGGCGGCCTGGGGCTGCGGCTGACGGGCGGGGCTCTGGAGGCCCTGGCCGCCGAGGGCGTGACCACGGTGAGGAGCACGCCCGAATCGCTTGACGCGGGGAGCAGGTGCCTTTGGACTTTCTGTCAGACTGCGTGCACTCCACCAAGGATGAGCTGCCTTGCTGGGCCTAGATGCCGGCTGTCCCTGTCCTCCCTCCGCTCGAGGCCAGCCAGTGCGGTCCAGGGCCCCTGCGATGCCGCCAGGGGCGGCGGTCCTCCGACAGAGCGCCCCGCGAGCCACGTGTCCATGGTGATGGTCGGCTGCCCCCCCCCCCTGCAGGTCTTTGTGGCCGGTGCCACGGGCAACACGGGCCGGCGGGTGGTGCAGCAGCTGAGGGCGGCAGGCTTCGCCGTGCGAGCGGGCGTGCGGGTGGGTGGTGGGTGGGTGGGCCTGGTAACACGTACCGTAGGGTGCCGGTGCCGTGCGGGACTTGACCAGGCCTTGCATGACGAGTGCCGTTGATCCGCTCTCCCCACCTCTCACCCTCACTCTTCCTCCCCGCATACCCCGCCCCCCCCCCCGGTGCCCCGCAGTCCACCGCCAAGGCCCTGTCCCTGGGCTTCGGGGCGGACTCCGGCATTAGCGTGGTGGAGGCGGACGTGACCAAGGGCAAGGAGTGAGGGGGGGGGGGGGGGTTCGGGAAAGAATTTGCACACGGCGTGATGGGTCACCAGCGGCCTTTCCCTTGCCCCCCCACACGGCAAACCCTCTCTCCCCTGTCGATCGCTGCCCCCACCAACAACCTATCCCTGTTTTATTGCCGGCACCAACGGCCCATCTTGCCCGCCCGCCCGTCTCGCCCTCTCTGACCTGCCTTCCCTGCCCGCGCCGCGCACCCGCCATCCTGCCCCCTCCACCGTCCTCCTCCCCTCCTCCCCTCCCCCAGCTTCCTGGCTGAGGCGCTGGGCGGGGCGCAGGTGGTGGTGGTCGCCACCGGGGGGGACCCGGACAAGGTCGACCAGCAGGTGGGGGGGGGGCAGAGGGGGAGCTACGGGTGGAGCAGGGCGCTACGGGTGTGGTTGTGGTCCCGATGCCGGCCTTACCGAGGCCAACCACCCCCTACGGACCATGCCGCCCCCCTGCCCCTGGGCTCGACGGCCGCGTTTCCCGCTCGAGAAATAGCCCCTGCCCCCCGTTGCTTTCACCCCCCCCCCCCCAGGGCACCATCGACCTGGTGGACGCGGCCGTGTCCCGGGGCGTGTCCAAGTTCGTGCTGGTCAGCAGCCTGCTCACCAACGCAGAGGCGGTGAGGGGGGGGAGGCGGGGGTAAGGGGTGAAGTGTCGGGAGGTGAGCGCAGGGGAAGAGGTGTTTGCGGGGCGTGGACCGGGGCACCTGCCTCGCCGTCATTCCCTCCGCGCCGTGAGTTGATGCCAACTACCCCCGTTTTACCGCCACCCCATCCCCCACCCCCCGCCGCCCCGCCGCCCCGCCCAGGTGGGTCAGAAGGCCAACCCCAACTACATCTTCCTGCAGGTGTGGGGGGGGGACGGGGGAGGCGGGCAGAGGGTGGGATGGCAAGCGATAGCTTGGATCCACCGATGGAGCTTGTACCGACGGGGCTGGGGCTAAAGCAATGAAGGAGCCGCCCTGAAGCCCACCCGCCTCCTCTCTGCTCCCCGCTATCTTCCCTCTGGACCCCAGCTGTTCGGCGGTGGCGTGCTGGGCAAGAAGCTGGTGGCGGAGAAGTACCTCCGCGCCAGCGGCCTCAACTACACCATCATCCGGTGGGGAGGGGGTGGTGGGGTGGGGTGGGGGTGGGATTGGGTTGGCCCGGTAGGCGTGATAAGTTGGGCGCGGCCGAGCACGGCGGCGACGGTGTCCGGCGGGGCGGGTACAGCAGCGCGGGCAAAGGGCTGCCGGCACGCCCCAACCCTGGCGACCGCCTTCCCGCTGCCCCCCTGGCCACCGTCCCGCCCCCCCCCCGCCCCCCGCGCCTGCAGCCCCGGCGGCCTGTCCAACGACCCCGAGGCCGACGTGGGCAATGTGGTGCTGCGGGGGGAGGACTCGCTGTTCGCTCTGGACACCGACCCGGGGCGGCGCATCAGCAGGGACACCGTGGCGGCGGTGGCGGTGCAGGTGGGGGTGGGGCGGGTGGGGCGGGTGCGGGCGGCGGAGGGTGGATGCTAAGCAGAATGTCGAGACAGGTTGGTGGTTGCATCAGGTGGAGACGTGTGGGGATGAGGGGCAGCGGGTTCGTGAGAGGAGGGGGCGGGGATGTTGGGGAGGCGGTCAGGCGTGGCCCTGGCGAGGTGTTGAAAGGGAGCCAGCGCGCCGGGTGTGGGGGCCGCGGGTGGTGGTGACGCCCTCGACGCCCGGCAGCCGCATGCCTCCAGCCACGGCGCACGCAGCTGGCCCTTCGCCCCTCACGGCCAGCGCCCCTGTGTACCTCTCGTCGTTTCCCATCCCTCCCGCTCCCCCCCCCCCACACACTCCCTCCCCCCCCCCAGGCCGTGCTGCAGCCGGGGGCCTCGAAGGACAGGGTGGTGGAGATCGTGGCCTCGCCCTCGGCGCCCAAGCTGCCGGTCGACCAGTGGTTCACGGGACTGTGAGCGGGCGGAGCTGTCCATGCTGGACGGGTTCGGCCCGTCGGCCACGACTTGTGCGAGAGTACGGCTTTGAGCAGCCGTGAGGGGGGGTTTGCCGGCAGATACCGGACCGTGTGGACATGGTGGATACTGCGTGCAGGAGTTTATACTCGGGAGGACGGGATCCTTTTGGCTTCTGCGTGTTGCAAGTTCGCCGTGTGTGTAAGGGCAGAAGAACCGTTGATGAGCCACGGCGTGTGCATTCAGCCAGAGGTGGGGGGGTACAGGGCCCAAGGGCAGCTCAAGAAGCAGCCGCCGCCTATCTAACGGGGGCAGGGGAGGGGGGGGGGGGGGGGGTGCAGGGGGGAGCCACGCGGGAGTTCAGTGATTTCAGTCGAAGAGGTGGGCAGCACGAGAGACAGTTGTCTTTAGAGGGAACAGCAGAGAAGGGGGCGAAGCAAGCAGCCATGAAGAAACCGCGGGATCCAGGCGTCTTAGTGCGACGGCGAGCTCGAGGTGCCGCCTCCATCTCTTTATCGTTTATTCTCAGCATACAAATTCCTTACTGTAAAGCGCACCAAGGAGCATGTAGCGATGCGCACTTTGCTGCTGCTGCTTCTGGCGCTGCTCGCGCTGGAATGCGCTGCCCTGCCCGGACTGATACGTAGTGGAGACTTGGGTATCACACGATGTACACTGGAGGTCAGCACGGGCGATGCGTTCTGTCGCGGCAACAGCTGCGCGAATACGCTCTTCCGCGGCTTGGCCCGGACAGCGGCGACGCGGCCCATACGTCCATATACGCCTGAGGAGTAACAGAGGCATCGGAGAGGCATCTGGCGCGTGCCCCAAAACTCGCGGTGCACCTCCCATCACCTGCCACCCCTCCATCCGTGCCACCCGCACGTTGTCCCCGCACCGCTCGCAGGGCGTCCTCATGGGCTCCCCCGTGCTGCTGCATATATGGCTGACGGCATGTTCGGAAGACAACGACAAGCTGGTCGTTTCGGGCATGCTATTCATGGCGGACCCGGCGAAGACGGTGGAGACAACCCAGATGGAGCAGGTGCCTGGGGAAGGAGATAGCAGGACTGGGGGGGATGGGACTTCCTTCCTTCATTCCTTCTTTCAGCGTGGGGACTGGGGACAGCCTGGGGACTGGGGAATGCGTTCCATCCGCTTACGGGGGGATGGGGGGGCTGGGGACTGGGGACTTCCCGGGGACTGACAGTGGCCCCGACTGTGGCCCCGACCCGCAGGTGGAGCCCGCCAAGGACAAGTGGGCGGACAAGCCAGACGCACTCGTGCTGAGGTGGGGAAGCTGGTCACAGATTGAGGGCTCTTCGCGCCAGTTCTGCGGTGACAGGGGCAAAGGCGGAAAGCCCTGCACGGGACGCACGGGACCTACCCAGCGTTGTGCCTCACCGCCCCAAACCCTCAGAAGTGGGCACACGGGCAAGCGGTGGCCCCTGGACATAACCTTTGCCCATCCCTGGACCAATTCTCACCGGCGGAGGTGGGATCCCGTGTCGGTGGGCTTGGCAGGAGGGCAGGGAGCTCGAAGGGCATCCGCCGGATACCAAGCCCCAGGAGGACCTCGCTGGGGGACACCTTGGCCCAGGCTTGGCTGCGGGCTTTGTGGGTTATACCTTTAAGGGGCGCCCCCTTCGCACGGGCCTCATAATCTCGTTCCCAATGCGAGTTGCTCTTGTCCTTCATCCATCCCCTACTCCCCTCATTTAACCACCTGCAGATACACGGGGCGCATCAGCGGCACCCTCACGCTCGAGCCTCTGGATGCGCGGCTGATGGAGTTCCAGGTGCTGGCGGGGCCCCGCTTCCACACCTTCTGCACCTTCCACGCCGCCGACTCTGTCAGCCCCCCCTGGCCCGACCCCTCCGCCCCGGAGGCGCCACAGCCGCGGCCGCAGCTTGCAACGGCCATGGGGTTAGAGGGCCTGCGGCGCTGCGAGTGGAAGGAGGGCAAGAAGAAGGACCGGACGTCGGTGCGTGTCGGCCGCGGGGCGAGGGTGTTGGCGGCGTGGGCGAGACCGGCAGGATCGGCAGTCGGCGCATGGACCGGGTTTGGGACAGGGGTCTGGGCACCGTGAAAGCAGCCCACACCGAGTGTGACGGGGAGCGGGGGAGCCATGGTCGTGCCTCGCAGCCTTCCGCCTCCCCCCCCCCCGACCGAGCGCCCTCCCGCCCGCTCGGCCGCGCCCACGCCCCGCCCCTCCAACCGCCAACCGCCAACCGCCACCCCGCAGTACATGATCATCTCGCCGTACTTCGACATGCCCGCGGGCGAGTACGTCACCCTGCTGGAGCAGCACATGCGCTTCCACGCGCACCTGGGCGTGCGGCGGTACCTGGTCTACGTGGAGGGGGGCGCGGCGGCGCTGGCGGCGGAGCCCCGCGTGCAGGTGGGGCGTGTGGAACTGGGTAATGGAGAGTGGGCGCCGTGAAGGAGGCCGGCGGCGAAGGCTGGGACCCGCCTGGCGACAGGTGCAGCCTGGAGGGGCCTCCGCTGGCTCTGGGGGCTCAGGGTCGGGTGTGTGCGCCGGGCTCGTCAGTACCTCCAGTCGGGGAGGCAGCCTGCGGCAGCGTGCGGCTCTTTGCGCTTTGGCAGAGGTTGGCAGACTCCGGCCTCGCACCTGCGTGCACCTTACGCGCCTGACCCCTTGTCCGACTGCCCCTGCCGCAGGGCATGATTGCCGCGGGGCGGCTGCGTGTGGTGGTGTGGGAGGACCTGCCGCACTACTTTGAGGGCAACTCGACCACGAGGCACCCCTACGCCTCGCAGGTGGGGGCATCGGGCCGGGCTAAGGGCCCCACTAGCCCCAGTGGTGCACGCCGCACTCATCCACAGGGACCACAACTCCCAGGCGACGACCGGCACCTCTTGCTTTGGTGGACCCCTGACCGGTGGCCGAAGCCTGACGCGACTGGGCCCCCACGCCTCCTCCCGTGTTTCGGCCGGACTTGCGCCCATGCGCTGCTGCCAGCATCGCACGCACCGCACATGCTTGCCGACATGCCCCCTCCACGGCTTTCGAGCGGCTTCCGCTGGAGCCAGCACCCGCCCACGCATACGCTCCAGTGCAGCCCCTGCATGCCCCCCCCCCCGGCCTCCCCCCAGTCCCTGACCTACAACCATGCGCTGCTGGCGCTGTGGCATGAGAACGCCCTGGCCGCCATTGCTGACGTGGACGAGTACCTGCTGACCGTCAAGCAGGGCGGCCTGGCCGATGTGGGTTGGGGCGCGGCTGGTCGGGGGCCCGGAGGTGACCGTCGGCCGACTGCGCCTGTTGGAGATATTGTGATGATCAGCAGAGCCTGGGGGTGGGGCAACCTTTAGGCGGGGCCAGGGTGTTCCGAGGTGACGCGAGTTGGCCATGTGGGTCGGGGCTCGAGGGGGGCAGAACCGTGGCAGGGGAGGCAGCAAGGCTCTTTGCGGGCTGGACCCCCAGGCCAGCCCACACGAGTGGTGCGTGCAGTTGCCTGTGAGCTCTGAACCCAATTGGCCTTGCCTGCCCACTCCAGCGATGGCCATGCTGCAGATTGGTGGGCAGCCTTCCTATGACTGCTACCCCTGCTGTCGCCTGGCAGGTCCCCACGGTCCCGTTTCCTCCCCCTTCCCTGACCGCAGGTCATGTACGAGTGCGACGAGAAGGGCAGCGGCTCGCCCGCCTCGCTGCAGGTCAACCGCCGCGTGGGGTTCTGCACCGGCTGCGTGCAGGTGGGGGTTCCAGTTGGGGCAGGGGCAGAGGGAAGGAGGAGTGGGGGGTTGCGCTGGTTGCGGAGGAGGGGAGTGGAATGGGTGTCGCGGCACTTGCGGGCGCGGAGTCTGGCCCTGGGAAGAGGGAAGCCGAAGGAGACGTTCAGTGGGCATGCTCAAGCAGCCTGCGCCCCTGCTCCGCCCGCCCATGACGGCACTCAGGTGATCTACAACCGGGAGAACGACGTGTCATTCCACGAGAAGCTGGACCGCCCGGCACTCAACAAGGCCCACCCGCTGGAGCGGGCGCTGTGGCTCAACGGCAGCGCCGCTATCACGGATGAAGTACGGCAGGCGGCGCCCTTTGGCATCGTACCGCACCCGGTGGCCATGTACAACGTCAGGTAAGGGTTGGGCGGCGGACGCAAGGCACCAGGGAAGGATTGGAAACTTCAGGTTACAGCAACGGTTCTCGCTCAGTCTCCCCAGAGTGAAGGGCTCCCTTCCTCCCTCCCCGCCATGTATACCTCAGCACTGGCGACACCGAGTTCAAATCAATTGTGGTCGTACACCAGATCTCAACCACCAACCCCCACATCGCCTACCCCGTGGAGGGCAAGCGCGGCACGGGCTGCTCCTCGCGCAAGGCGTACTGGCTCCACATCCGCAGCCAGGTGCGGCACCGGGTCCCTTGCTGAGGCGGGCTTAGGAGGAGCTCACGTGCAACCAAGCACGCCGGTATGCGGCTCCCGAAGAGCAAGTGGGCCCCGCCCAACGGTCCGTTGGGCAGAGCAGGGGCCCGGTTCGGTGCGTAAATTGCCCATGCCTGCACTCGTGCGCTGGCGGGAGTGGGATGGCGCCAGCTTGATCCCAGGCCCTGGCTAGTGCTGCCAGGCTGAGGCTAAACCATCCCTCAGCTTCCGGGCGCTGGCCTAAGCTTTGCCGCGTGGCCTCCCCCCCCCTCCCCCAGGTCGCTATGCGGCTGCGGAGCAGCTTTACGGACGTGCGGGACGTACGGGCTGACGTCATGTGGGTCGTACGGGAGATGGAGGACGCTGCGAAGGGGGAGCAGGACGGCGGGAGCAAGAAGGGCGAGGACCGGCGGTTACGAGTGGGCACATCCCGAGTGGGGCGCGCATAGCAAGCCTAGAGCACTGATCGAGCGGAAGGACTGATTTGGTCGCGCGGGGGCGAGACGGGGGGCTACAGTTAGGCTGGGACCGAATGCGAGGCAGCGGGACGCTGAGCAGCGAGCAGCGTGGCAGGGTTTTGCAGGGCAGGGCCAAGGGCAGGGAAGACGGCTCCTGTCGGCATTTCGGCCCTCGGCACGACTGCGTCGGATGCATGTAGTAGATGCGTATCAACAGGCAGGTCTAGACGGGGCGCGCTAAGAGTCGGTACGAGGATAGAGAGTGGGGCGCGAGTTGTGGGCTCAGTTGGCTTGGGTAGAACAGGAGGCTTGGTCGGCGTTTGGCGGTGCCTGCATGCCGGGGATACCGGTAGATTGACAAGGGGGTCCAGCACGGATCCAGGTCACCATCCTGGCTAACGAATGGGACAAGGCGGAGACGGGGAATGTGCGCAAACGTCATCCCTGGGCGCTGCATTGAGAGCCTGCTATACGCCGGTTCAGACAGAGTCGTGACTGTGGGCGTCTGTCATAATGCACCTGATGGCACGGGGGCTACATGCTCCCACCGATGTTACACCACAGTATCCTCCGACCGCTGGGGCAAGCCCGTCCGTGTGGTCGCACCCTTCCCTGTGGGCATCCTGTCTACCACCTAAAGCCCATGGTGCCACCGATGGCAGAATCCCTCCCTGCAAGCTCTACATCCCATGTCTATACACCCCCCCCACACCACTCGCCCCCGGCTTACTCGAGCAGTCCTTCACACCACTCGCCCCATTCCCGAGCACTAAACCTCCGCCTATTTCGTCGCCCACTTGCCCGCATGCCACCTTGCGCATGCTAGTAAGCGCGCTGAGCCTCGTTCCTGATCGCTGCTGCTTCGGCCACGGGCAGTTGTGTCTGTACCGCTGGCCTTCGCATGCCCCCCATCCATGCGCAGTTATCACACCCACGCATCCAGTTAATCACCGTAGCCTTATCCCGCCCTACGTTACTGCCCTTCCTACGAATGAGCTGAGCTGTTCCCCCCCCAGCTCGCTCAGCCCTACCGCTCACCCCCAGTCCCGATTCACCCAGTGCCGATGCAACCGTTCTGGGCTTAAGCCCTCGTCACTTCAGCATGCCGACGCCACTGCCGCCTGCCGTCAGACCCACAACAACAAACGTACTCGGTCGAACGCACTGCCTCCTCTGCGGGGCCTCCAGTGAGCCTCCTCCTCGGAGCTCGTCGTCATCGCTCCCGCTTGTCCCCAGCGGGTCCCCGGCGGGTCAGGGTTCTACAATGCCTCCGCAATCAGGGAGAACTTCATCGAGGTCATGATCTGTCCGTGCTTCTCCACCTGCGGCGAACACACATGAGCCAACGAGGGACGAGGTCAGAAAAGGGGGCGTGGTGGCGCCCCAGTGTACGGGATAGCGACATGAGCCCCGTCCTCCACAGCCTTGTGCGAGGCCCCCGCTGACCTACCCCTCCCGCTGTGAGCAAGATGAGGCAGGCAGCCCAGTGGTGAAGTGTCGGGGCCAAGAACCCCGTCCAGCATGCGTGAGCCCGCGCACCAGCCCGGGCCCACCTTCTCGAACTCTGGCTCCACGCGGATGTCGTAGTTGTCCTGCTCCAGGAACAGCCGCGCGTTCCCGATGGCCAGCACGGCGTTGGTCACGGCGTCCACCCCGATGGCCAGCAGCGAGATTTTCAGCTGCTCCCGAATTTTGCCCGCGATGGCACCCGCCACGGGCACGATCTTTGATCCGGAGGCCACGGTCAGGACCACGTCATCGCCGTGCGCCTGCGGCCGTGCCCGCTCCTTGGAGACGTAGAAGGCGATCAGGGGTTTCGTGCGGTCCGTGTGGCGGAAGGCCGGCTGGAAGCTCAGCTGCAGGTTCTCCTTGCTGAGGTCGTAGCGGGCGATGGCGATGGCCTTGACGGCCTGGTTGATGGATTGCCCGCCGATGGTCAGGAGCGCGGGGGGATCGCCCACGCGGCATGCCTCGCAGATGCGGTGCGCTATGTCCTTTGCGTCCTGCCCGCCGCCAACTTTGATAGCGTTGTGCGGCGTGGCAGTGTCATCTAGCGTCTCGCTGATGCGCTGGTTCTGGTTCTGCTGGCGGTCGCCACCACCGCGACCGCCACCCCCGTCGCGTCCGCCGTAGGGCTGCACGCGCTGGCCTGCTCCGCCTCCACCGCGACCACGAGGTGCCTTTCCGCCGTAGCCTTGCGCCTCTATGAGGTCGTCCAGCGAGGTGTTAAGGCGCCCGTCTGCAACGGACCGGCACATGGCGATGGACTCGGCGACGGGTTATCGCCACGCAGAGGCAACGCGAGCAAGCCGGCGCGAAAAATACATCGGGAGATAGGAGACATCCTGGCGTCGGCAAGGCGCGCGGAAGGGAACGCCGTGGCGAGGCTCTCTGGCGCACGCAACAGCTGCCCATAACAGGTCGGCCGACTCACCCGCCATTCGCCGCACACGGATCCGGCTCTACCAGATCTAGCGTAGAGCGCGCGGCGGGGCCGTCGGTCCGATACAGCGGAATTGGCAGTTGTGGAATGCCCGGCCCAAAGATATGGGACCCCGGTACAGACACGTATATGGCAAGCTAGGTGGTGTCCAGCGCGTGAGGTCCCACAAAGTAAAGAGAGGCCGGGGGTAAGGCGACGAGGAGTGCACCATCGGCATGCAAGGGTCATGTCATGAGCCAAAGCCCATGCGCCCGTTTCATTCTTGCGCACCCGGCTACACAAGTGAGCGACCAGCTTCCCTAGACACGTAACCGGGGGGTCCTTTGCGCTCGCGACCAGAATCTTGATATACATATTAGTCCACCAGCAGTTATGGCGCCCTGTGCCCTGCTGAAGCGTGGCAATGCGCTACCAGCGTCGCGTGGTGCTGCGCGTGTGAGCATTGGAAGGAGGAGATGCGTGATGGTCCGTGCAGGGCCCTTCGAAACGCTTGTCAAGCCCCTCACGACGCTTGGCAAGGTGAGTCAAGTGCATGAGCCATGGTTGCGTCAGCGGGTTCTCGTATGACGGCGAGGGGAGGGGCGGGAGGGCATCGGGGCCGCTGGAGCGGGTTCGAGGCAGGCGCAAGCGCCACGCCCTGCATTCCCGGGCGCCCCCCTCACCCTGGCAACGCCAGATCCTTTTGCGACCCTAGACCATCCCCGTATTTGTCGGGGCCGAGGGAGGCTGGGTGCGCGGGTCCACAGCACGCACCTGCCGAGTCAGCCTGCTGGCCCCAGACGCCCTTCTCATGCCGTGCGTGTTGGTGCCCCCAGATGGATGACCTCAAGTCCGGCATTGCCAACTTCTACGACGAAAGCTCGGAGCTGTGGGAGAACATGTGGGGGGAGCACATGCACCACGGTGGGACAGGGGCTTGGAGGGGGGGCGTGCCGGGACGGCGGGAAGGCATTGCACAGAGAAAGCGTCAGGGCCTGCGTGGACGACGGCACACGGCAGGGGACGAGGTGGTGGCATGGCGTACTCGGTGTGATACCCCCGGCAGCTCGACAGGGGTGCCAGCCGTACGACTCGCCCCGCTGACCCCCTGCCGCCTGCCCCCGACCCTGCTGCTCCCTTCTGCACGCAGGCTTCTACCCCAAGGGCGGCCCGCGCCGCACGCACCAGGAGGCGCAGGAGGACATGATCGAGCAGACGCTGCAGGCAGGGCAGGGGGGGGGAGGGGCGGGGTGGGGTCAGGGGGGGGTGCGGGGAGGGCTGGGGTGCGGGGAGGGCTGGGGAGGGTCGGGGAGAGAAGGCGGGTGAGGGAAGGTAACCCTCGAGGACGGGGAGACGGCGTGGTGCAGAGGAGGACTGAATGGAAGAGGGAGCAGGGGCATGGGGGGAGAGGGGAGTGAGCAGGGGGTCTAGGGACCAGGGCAGGGGATGCAGGGCGGGGCCTCAGGAGGAGGTCTCAGCCGCGCTCCGCGCTAGGGAGGCGCAGTAGGGAGTGGTACATGCAGCGAGGGGCCGTCACAAAGGGGACAAGTGGTCCTGGGCTGGTAAAATCAGACCCAGGGGGCTGATGTTTGAGCCCCTTCGGTTAGCTGCTCTGATCTACAGTGTACAGAGTGGTTCTTGACTTAAAACTGCCCCACTGCTGCCCTAACCGCGCCCCAACTGCGCATGCCTCTCCTTGACTCCTCCTGTGTTGGCCCCCCCGGGATGCTGCCCGCCTGCCCCCCCCCCTACCCACAGGTGGCAGGCGTCACCAAGGTCCAGAACGTGAGTCAGCTGACGGACGGGTGGGCTGGGAAACCGCAGGACCGCACGCCGGGGCGTGACAGGAGGAGCATGGGTGTTCGTCTGATGGGACTCAAGACACCCTCGTCAGCCTGACCCTACTCCTCCGCACCTGGACTGTGTAGCCCACTCGAGCTTGGCACATGGCAGCCCCCCCGCGTACATGCCTGCGCCTCAACAGTATGTCCGCGATTCTATGCGTCCAGCCTCCACCAAGAGCGCGCCCCTAAACCTGGATGCACCCCTCCCCGCCCCCTCCGTTCTTCCCTCGCTACCCCCCCCCCCCGCACCCAGATGGTGGACGTGGGCTGCGGCATCGGCGGCAGCTCCCGCTACATCGCACGCAAGTTCGGGTGCACGTCTCGGGGCATCACCCTCAGCCCCAAGCAGGCGAGCGGGCACCGTGGGGTCCGAGATGGGGGGCCGCTTCGATGGGGGGCGAAGACATCCTGACTCGGCAGAAGCGAAGGAGGCTTGGCAGGTGCTGTACTCCCAACCGTAGACCTCTGGCGATCTTCCGGACTCATGGGGACCTCGGACAGGTGGCTGCGTGAGGGCGGGTCGTGTCCCCATAACGTAACGGTTTATGTTGTGGCGTGATGGAGTTGGCGCCGTCCCTGCTCCTTTGCCGTCCCTGCAGGCAGCGCGTGCCAACGCCCTAAGCGCGGAGCAGGGCTTTGGCGACCGCCTGAGCTTCCAGGTGCGCAGGGGAAGGGACGGCTAGGGAGCGTGGTAGACTGGTGAAGCTGAAAAGCCTTGCCCGCCCGCCCGCCCCCCGCCTCGACCCACAAGCTCACTGCCCTGCCGATAAACGGTGCCATCAAGCAAGCCTGATCGCCTCGCCCGCCTGCCCCTTGCGGCCCGGTCCGTGGCGCGGCCCCGACCGCCACCCCAAACCTCGCCCCTGCCTCGTATACACGTGCGGGCCCCTTCAGGTCGGGGACGCCCTGGCTCAGCCCTTCAAGGACGGCTCCTTCGACCTGGTCTGGAGCATGGAGAGCGGGGAGCACATGCCGGACAAAAGGTGCCTCAGGGCCCTCGGCTACGCGGGAATTGCAATCGCGTGGAGAGCTGAACTGGGGGCTCGTCCCTGACGGTCGTGCTCCCGGCCGGTAGCCCCTGCCCTTGACCGTGAAGTGCACGCGCACTCCGCCTCGCTGCACTCAACGGCCACCTGCACCCTCGCCCCGCGCAGGCAGTTTGTGTCGGAGCTGTGCCGCGTGTGCGCACCGGGGGGGAAGATCATCGTGGTGACGTGGTGCCACCGCGTGCTCGCCCCCGGGGAGTCGCTCAAGCCGGACGAGGTGGGCCGGCGGCGCGCATGCTCATGGGGGCAGGGCCGCTGGCAGCTGCGGCAATTCATACCGCACACCTTTTGTACCAGTCAATCGGGCGGGGTTTTGGGGCCACGCTCCGACTCAGCCCCCTCAGCTGCTCTCCTCCGGTCCCGGCCCACCCCTGACCCTCGGGGTGTTGGTGTGCAGGTGGCACACCCAGTAGATGGCGCTCTCGCTCAATTCCACCCCTTCTGGAGGCGGTCTGCGCTGTAGCCATCGCATCCTGACCTCTCCGACCTGCACCCCGCCCCACCGTTAGGTGTCCCTGCTGGACCGCATCTGCGAGGCCTACTACCTGCCCGCCTGGTGCTCGGTGGCGGACTACCAGAAGCTGTTCGGTGGGTGCGGGCGGGGGGCGGGGCGGCGTAAGCACGCAGCCCAAGGTCGCGCGCTGTGAATGCGCGTGTGGACGGATTCATGGCCCAGGGTCGAGGGAGTCGGCAGGTTTTGCAGCAGCAGCAGGAGCCCTGCCGACCTCAACTGCACAACCTGCCTTCGTTCGCATACTCTTGCCCCGTGCCCCCTGCCTCCCTGACCTTCTCTCCGACAGAGGAGAAGGGTATCGTGGACATCAAGACACGGGACTGGTCGGAGGAGGTGTCTCCCTTTTGGGGCGCTGTCATCGCGACCGCGCTGACCACGGAGGGCCTGGCGGGCCTTGTCAAGGCGGGGTGGACCACCATCAAGGGCGCCCTGGTCATGCCGCTCATGGCAGAGGGCTTCCGCCGGGGTCTCATCAAGTTTGTGCTCATCACGGGGCGCAAGGGCTAAATAATGTTTGAGTCGGGCTCCGTGAACCCCTCCGGCCCAGTAATGGCGTTGGGGGCCGCGGTCGGCATCACGCAGGCGGCTGGCCGTAGGAAGGAAGAGGAGCCTCCGCTTCGGTCGTTTTGGGGAGCGCTCAGCCTGCCGAGTAGCTGGGACACAATACCGTTGGAGACGCAAAGCCTGCGGACAGTGTCGGATTTGGCTTGGGGCCGTGGCGAGCTCAGGGGAAGGACGGGAAGCGCAGGGAAAAGCTACCGCAGGGGGCGGGGAGCGAAGCGCTCGGTCCTGTGTTGTCGAGACGATTGAACCTGCCAAGTGCCGACACCCCGCCGTCCGGAAACGTTCCTTCCATGCAGCCTAGTGGGAGCGCTGCCCAATACTGGAAGCAGTAGAGGACTGAGGCCCAGCGGCAACGGCGTTAGAAACCACTGAGCTTCGCAGCAGCTCGGGCTTGGCCCCCTTTTTGGGGAGCGGGACTTCGTTGGGTGTGCAGGGCGGGTGGGTTGCCGGTGGGTCGCGGGCGGCGCAGGGGGCCGCGGGGGGCGTGAGGCCGCATGGCGCGAGCGTTACGGCACGTGCACGCCGCGTACGCGACAAGCAGAATGCAGCATGGCACGCGCGGCTCGTTCGTTGCAGGAGCATCTTCCCGCCAGGAAGGAACTAACTAAGGAAGGGCTTCTCGCGGCCCCTGCGTTCTGCATGCACAATGTTTAGACGGTTCTACACTGCGGCGCGGCCTGGCGGTGAGAGCGCGTCCCGATTTCGTGTCATTCACCAACGCGACCCCTTGCGATGTGACTTTTAGGCGTGACTGCATAGGCGTAGCCCCCAGCTCCGCCTTCCGGCGGAGGCTGGGGCAAGGCAATGGGGTGGGGCAAGCATGAAGGAACCGTGCCTGATCATGCTGTAATGAAAAACTTTCTGGTACTGACACAGTCCACTGAGTCGGAGCTTTGGGGACGGGACAAGATCACACCGAAGATTGTACCGAATCAGGTACTTACACGCTGTGGCGACCAGGCGCTTATCAACCCAGAGCCAGCTATCGTTTCACTATGGGGGAGAGAGAGAATCAAGAGGGCCCTTCCACAATCTGGAAAGAATCATTGCAATCGGTCGTAGCGCGGCGCGTAACGGCGGGGTACAAATTAATGTCGTCCTAATCAGAATTGTCGTTACGCTCGCGCTCCGCCGTATGCTCCACCCTCGCCCTGGCAGGCACAACAGACCAGACCAACACCGCGCAAGCCCCCAGTAACGCTGCTGCTCCCGGCACACTCTCGCATGCAATCATTGCGAGGCCCGAGCTCCTTAACCTCTGTCCGTGCTCGATTTACCTGGCAGCCCTTTCCAGGCCTGCCTAGAACCAGTCATCCTTCAACGCTACCCTTAACCCAAAAGACCCTTGGCAACTGAAGTACCCACCGGCACAACATCCGCATGGGCACCCTAAATGCCATCCCTCCGGACATGGTTCACCAATCTACTCTCACTACTAACCATAACACCTGTGCGCTACAGGCTTAGGGGATGCATCCGGCGGCAGGGGTCACGGCCACGGTTCCCTTTCCGAGAGCGTTGGCAGCAGCGACGGCCTCAGAGTTCACAAAACCACCGTTCACGAGGTACACGTTGCTCCTCTGCCCAGAGCCGAGCACCTGCGGGGGAAAATAGGCAAAATACGTGAGATACTGGAGAGGCTGGAGAGGACAAGACGCTGAGACAATTGACACGCCTACTCACAATGCCGACAGGCGTAGGTCCAGAGGTGGTCAGCGCCGGGGCGGAGCAGTCAGTGTAGGTGCGGAACTGCAGGGAGGTAGTCGGCGGGGGGCTAGTGGCGGTGTCCAGGAAGTAGTAGAGATTGCTGGCGGCATTGGCAGAAGACTTGGTTCCGACGGCGGCGAACTTCTTTCCAGAGGTGTCGATGGTCATGTTGTACGGGCCAGTGCCGGGGGCGGCGAAGGAGGGCAGGAAGTCGATGTTGGGAAGGATGGAGTTGGCAATCAGCGAGGTGCAGATGACGTTCTGCGGCGAGGCAGGAACGAAGCACTCGCCCCACTGGATGGGGACGCCGTTGACAGTGTAGCGCGCCAGGGTGGCCGCGATGCCGGCGTCGCTGATGGTCAGCACGGTGAATAGGGAGAACTGGTTGGACAGCAGGGCCAGGTAGCTCTGGAAAGCCACGCTAGAGTTCGGGACCTGCAGGTTGAGCAGGGTGGTGTAGATCGGAGTCAGGCCCGAGGTGAGGATGTAGTCGCCGACCGAGGTGCGGTTGCTGCCCGGGGGCGGCGGCGGGGGAGGCGACGGGGGCGCGGGGGCCGGGAAGGAGAGCACGGAGGTGATCATGTGAGCGACGGAGTAGGCGGTGTTCGGGCGAGACACGTTGCTGAAGAGGATGGTGTCGTACCGGCCGGCGACCAGGTTGGCACTGACAGGGGGAGAGGGCACGCGGATAACCAGGCTCGAGTTCGTTGCGTTCATGAACAGCTTGTAGTTCGTCAGGCCAGCAACGGTGGGGCCGAAGAAGTAGTTGTAGATCAGGTACTGGCCAGCCTGCGAGTTCTGCAGGATGAGCCAGGTCGGCTGGGCACCGTTGACGACGTGGGCCTGGAGCAGAGCGAAGGTGGTGGCGTTGCGAGCGGGGCTGCACAGAACGCTCAGAGCGGTGGGCAGGTCGTTGGTAGGCAGGCCGTTGGCAGCGAACCACTGAGTGAAGGCGGTATCGGTGGGGGCCAGGATGGTGGCGGCGTTACCGGTGTTGTTCAGCAGGCGGTCCATGTACACGTCAAAGAACGTGCAAGAGCACAGGGACGCGAAGACGTTGAGGTTGTCACCGTTGTTCTTGAGGTAGTCGAGGAAGCCACCGGGGTAGGCAGGGGGGGGAGGGGGCGACGGGGGCAGAGGAGGCGACGGCATGGCCGGAGGAGGGGGAGGAGGGGAAGGAGGCTGCAGCTCGGGGTACAGCATGGTCTGGGTCTGCTGCAGCCAGCCGCCGCGGCCCTGGCCGAAGGGATGACCGGCGGGGCGGTCGACAGGGATATCAATGAAGGGACCGACGGCAGCGGACTGCTCAGGGTAGCCAGCGAAGTTCTGAAGGATGGTGATGGTGCGGACGTTGCCGGAGCCAGTGACCAGGGTGGTCAGAAGGCCGTCGAAAAGGAGGCCGAGGTTGGTAGCAACGCGGGTGGTGTTGCCGTTCTCGATCAGGCGAGCCGTGGGCAGGTCAGCCTGGGGAACAAACATGTTCCTCACGATCGAGAAGCCGGTGCCAGAGGGGATGGCAGGGATGGCAGAGCCCGTGATCAGAGCCTGGACGCAAGCAGCCAGGTTGGCGAAGGCACCGGGATAGCGGTTCTGGCAGGTGCGCCAGCAGCCGTCGTCGCTGGGGACGAACAGGGTGTAGCCCGAGGTAGCGAAGTTCTCAACAACGGGGTAGTAGTTGTACTGGTTGAAGAGGACAGCCGCGCACGAGTTGAAGCCAGGGGTGCGGTTGAGGATCTCCTTCAGGCTGTTGGCGCCCAGAGGGAAGGGAGGCGGAGGAGAGGGGGCCGGAGGGGGGCTGGGAGGCAGAGGAGACGGAGGGGGGGGCGGCAGCACCGGCGACTGCACGATGCGGTCAACCAGCTGGATGTACGAGTCACCAGCCACGATGTCGTGGGGGAGCCAGTAGATCACAGGGAAGCGGCCGCGAGTGTAGAAGGCGTTGTTGTTGATCTGGGTCTCGACGCCGGAAGCACCAGCAGTGAACAGGACGTACACGTAGAACGAGCAGCCGTTGTACCCAACAATCGGGCGGGAGGGCTGGGTGTCGTCCAGGACGGCGTTAGCGCACTGGGAGCAGTAGCCCATCTCGAAGAGGTTGACGTCAACGACCTCCGCCGGGACGGTGCCCGTAGGCATCGAAACGGGCTGAGTGCCGTTGGTGCAAGTACCAGTGAACCTTCATAGGGGGTGAGGAGCACGAGGTCAGTCAGAAGGTCTTGACAGCGAGGGCCTGGGCGATTTCTCGACCCTAAATCACGGTCTGCCCTCTGGGCCTGCCCTATACCAAGCTCAAAACTCACAGGTTGGAGCGGACGATGCGGATGCCAGTGGCGTCCCTGCCCGGGTAGGCAGCGGTCGGGTAGGTGAAGTCGCCGGGGCCGCCAGTCGTGGCCAGAGGACGAGCGACGGAAGCGCCGCCCGGGGCAGGGGGAGCGTAGCAGCTCTGCAGCAGAGTCTTGCGCAGGAGCTCCAGAGTCAGCGAGTTGGTGGTGTTCTGCAGAACCACGGTCCAGCTCAGGTGGTCAATGAACATGTTGCCGTCCACGATGTTGGGGATCTGAGTCTGAAGGCGACGGCGGCTCTCAGGGACCTGCTTGAAGCAAACCTCAAAGATGCAGAACTTCTCGGGCACCTCATCAATGGAGAGGCGGCGGCGACCAGCCCACGGGTTGCCGGTGCCGTTGTTGCCGGTGATAACGAACTGGCCGCGGTCAACGACGTCCTGGGAGAAGTAGTACCAAGCAACGTTGGAGGGGAAGTAGCAGGTGGTCTGGCGCATGCCGTTCTCAGCGCGGAACAGATGAGTGACATTCAGGAGGGTGTTGGCGACCAGCTGGCGGGTGACGGACAGAGAGCTCTGCAGGTTCAAAGCAGTGACAATGTCCAGGTAGACGGGGGGAGGAGGAGAGGGAGCCGGAGGAGTAGGCGAGGGAGGGGGAGGGGGCGGCGGGGCCGTCGCAGCCACGCCGGGCGTGCCGATGGTCACTTGCACAATAGAGCGCGCAACCAGGTTGTCCCGCTTGCGAACGGTGGCAGTGTTGGCCAGCACGGAGGCGCTAACAGCGGCAGGGCCATTCTGCGAGGTGGTGACCCAGAAAGTGTCGCCGGACTGGTAGGCGTAGACGAAGGCCCAGTTCTGCATAGTAGCCAGGAACGAGCCGTTAGGCCAGTTCAGGGGGTTCGCCGTGGTCAGCAGGCCAACCGGAGCAGCGGAGGGGATGCACCACTGCAGCAGGTTGTTGCGCATGAAGCCCTGGTAAGTGAGGATGGTGGAACGGCAGCCAAGCTGGCCAGCGCCAGTGACGTTGCCCGCGTTGATCAGGTTCCAGCAGTTGACGGCAGCCGCAGTTGCCTCGCTGATGGGCACGTAGGCGGGGGCAGCAGGTGGGTAGCCCACGCTCCACCAGTTCGACTGCGCGGTAGGAAAGGAACTTGCATCAGTACATAGCACTCGGTAAGAAGCCGTTGTAAAGGCCAGCCACAATCACAGGTCTGCACGGATGGCATCAAACCGCTTACCGAGTCGTCGGGGAAAAAGCAAGTGGCAGCAATCTCCGGGTTGTTGAAGAACTCATCCATGTCAGCACCGTAAATGGCGGCACGGGTCTGGCGCAGGTCAATCACACGCTGGCTGACGAAGTCCCAGATGGAGTAGAAGCCGGTGTAGGGGGACGGAGGAGGCGCAGGGGACGGCGGGGGCGGGCTGGGAGGAGGGATGCTGAAGCCGGGAGAAGTGGGGGGAGACGGGGGAGGAGGGTTCGGCGGCGGGGGAGACGGGGGCGGGGGAGAGGGGGGAGGCGGGGAAGGAGGCGGCGGAGACGGGGGAGACGCCGGGCCATCAGAGGGGGTGGGAGAGGGCGAGGGAGTGGGCGAAACACCAGGAGAAGGGGTGGGCGAGGGGCTGGAGGGCAAGTCGCCCTTGGGAATGTAGCGGTTCTGCATCAGGAACAGGCTGATGGTGTGGATAACCTGCAAGGGAGAGCAGAAAGTTAGCTTTGATGATCGATTCTGCCCTCAGCTGCTCCTTGCTCTGCTGTTGACAACTCCGTCCGCTCTGATTTCAATGGGTCCAAACCGCACGCACCCGGCCGGCAATCTTGACATCCGAGCGCTCAGTCTCCCAGTCGCCATAGACGTCACCGTAGGCCAGCTTGTCAGCGTTGAGGGCGCCCATCACGTAGGTGGAGACATCGTCATCGCCAACCCAGATCACATCGCGCAGACCCTTCTTGCCAGCGGCAGTCGTGGTGTAAGCGCAGTAGCCGCCAGGGTTGAGGTCAGTGACAGGGCACCCGGCAGGCAGCTGCGCGATGGTCCTGGCACCCTCAAGGATGTGGTACTTAATGACCGTGTTGCGGGTCATGTTGGCCTTCCGGGTCTTGATGTTAGTGCACCAAGCCTTGATGATATCCTCAGTAATGCGGTTGGTCCTGTTAAACCCGTACGCATTAAAGGTCTCCACGAAGGCCTGTGGCGGGGAGCGCACAAACGGGGGGGTTACATCACGCTCAACCCGCCCGGAGGGCACACGGGTAGCACCCAGACGGTGGCTACAGACACTAGCTGACATCGCTGGCCCTGCAGCTCGACTGGTGCTATCAGTATTTATGTCCTCACCGCATCGGTGACGGCGAACAGGGTGAGGTCCAGGCTCTTCTTAGCGAACCAGGGGTTCTGGTTCTTCTTCGTCAGGTGGTCCAGGCAAGTCTTGAAGAGCGTCATATCAGGCTGAGCAGACACCCACTCATAGGGAGTGTTCTGCGCCTCGACGCCTGCGAGCGAACAATCCAACGAGCTGCGTTAGCTCTCGGTGACCTTTCGCCATTGGGCGCGTATGCTGAAGGCCACTGAGCCACACCCATGCTGCTGGCTGGGATACCAGGCCCTAAGGTAAGGCCCGGTGCACCCCGCCATCGATCAGCTGCTGATCGTCGCGACCCAGTAGTGCGCGCCAGTAGTGACCCCTATCGCCAGCGCCAAATGCTGCTCCCTCGCCAAAGCTGCTCCAGCAAGTCTCACCGCTGGTGGCGGCCACAAGGGCCAAGGCCACCACGGCCAGGGCAGCTGCGAACCGCCCCATCGTGGCTACGTGCCGCCAAGAGCTGACGGCTTTCGCCAAGCTGAAGGATATGCTGTTAAGAGGGTACCCTTGCGACTCTGTTATGGAACAAGGAGCTGCTACCTAGGCACCACCGAAGTGTGCCGGTAAATTTGACAAAGAGAACTGTTCCGCGAGTGACGCTCACGGGCTCTTTGGCCCCTAAGAATTCCACTAGCCTCTAAGCAAGAGGCAATAGAGATGCTTGAGTTACTACTAAGAGGCTGCGATGAGAGCGCAGCGCTGCTTGCCGTGCTGGTCCAAGCAGCCTGTTTGGTCAATATTTGGAGCGCGGTTCGTCGCATAAGGCCCTGGCTACTGTCGGTCAACGATGAGCCGGTAGCGTTGACCAAAAGTCAACGAATGGTTGACTGGCCTGGGTCGCTCGTCCCGAGTCAACCATTTGTTGACCGGTCAACCATACGTTGACCCCTCACTCCTCACTCCTCACTGACCCGAAGTACCCTGCGGCCAGATCGTCGCGACCGTCGCCGAACCTGTATCTTGTGTCAGGTGTGATATCTACGCGCCGCTGCGCTGCAGCTGAGGATGCTCTGCTAGTCGCGGGTCCCGGGTCGCACGTCATTGGTGCACCCAGATCGCACCAACTGTTCCCCGAGGGGACCCCGTCACGTTTGGGTTCGGCCAGCCAGTCCCATGGGGATCTCTCTTGCAAGCTTGGGTGGTCTAGACGCACAGAAGGGCGATGATGCAAGGCTAGGGAGCCGCCAGGCAGCCAGCCAATGAACCCGTCCCCTGCTGCTCTGCTGCCCACCCCCATCAATTTTCTACCACCGTGTCTTCACTCATCGTCAACAATGCGAGGACACCTGCTTGCCCAGCTTGTCACGACCCCGCGTGTAACCGCTCCCACTTGGTGCACCGACGCGCGGAGCAGCCTGGGGTTGCTCTTGGGGGGGACTTTCAGCCTGGAAGCCAATTTCGGCGACCAGGTACCCCGTTCACAGGCACAGGCAGTTTTGCGTCGGCCAACATAATGCGACGCCAGTCACCGCGGCACTACGCCCCGTTGTCTATAATATCCGCTCCCACACCGACGATAGGGGGGTTTAAAGCAAAGCGCTATGCAGCGCAGAGCACGATGGCACGCTTGGCTCCGGACCGCCAGTCACCTCACGGCCGTGGCAAAGCAGGAGATAAAAGTGAGGTGTGCAAGTAGCCCAGCGCGCGCGCATGTTACCGTATGGGGGTTACACGGGCAGGCCAACAGGGCGGTTCCACCAACACCCCCTGTTCGGTCAGGCTGCCAGGGCACTCCTGCAGCGCAGGAGAAGACTTGGGAATCCGGCAAGGCCTCCTCTGCCCCCGGAACAGACCCCCACATGTCAGCCGCCAGCCCTGGCGGCTTCCTGGGTCAAGACAGCGCTGGGTTGTGACAAGCTCACCCCCATCAATAATCTACCGCCGTGTCTTCACTTATCGTCAATCAATGCCAGGACACCGGGGGCTTGCAAGACAATCTACCATCGGAGGCTTGCAAGAAAGGGTGATCCGCCGGTGTTGTCTCCCAACCTCTTGGTGGCCTGAGCGCCGCAAAGGTGCAGCCCCCCCCAAAAGAGATCCCTTGCCTCCTTGCCCTCGCGGGCCCTCCCGTTCCACGGCGACGACGAAACTAAGGTAGGGTAACCAGAGTTTGCGACACACGCCCTACGCCCACGACAAAGCTCCTTGCGCTACGTTGATGTCCTCTACCCCCCAAGAAACTTAGCTGACATCAGCACACGTCCTCGGTTCAGCACCCCCGAGTGCCCGAGACGGTTCCCATTCTCCCTTGTCGCGTAAAGACATCGGCGCCCCTTTTCCATGGCTGTGGTGGCGGCGAAACACACTACATCCCACACCCTCTGATCCACTCCCTCCGTTGGCCGACCAAGCCCAAAGTTGAAACGGCGGGCTGAGGGCGGAGCAGCCAGGTCCACGTCATTGTCCAGCCCGTACTTGCGCTTGAAGGGCCATGCGCTGCAGCTGCACCGGCGGGGGCTGGGGTGGCAGCGCAGGCGCCGCAGCGCCGTTGGCTGCAGCCGCCTCGTGCAGGGCAAGCGCCGCGTGGGGTTAGAAGACATGGGGGCCGCGTGGGGCTGGCGGTGCTGCGGCCGAGCAGGGGCCGGGGGCGGCTGCCCAGGCCTCACAGCGCCATTGGATGCAGCCGCCGCGGGCAGAGTGAGGGCCGCGTAGGGCCTGCTGCGGCGGCGAAGGCCCGTGCTGCTGCTGAGCAGTGCCCGGGGGAAGGGAGGAAGGGCAGGGTTCCAAGAAAGGTTAGGGGCAGGGCGAGGATATGTTTGCGAGGATATGCAAGGCCTGTGGCTATGGATGACTGGCCAGCTGGAGCTGCACAGGAGTGTAGTATAGCGCAACGCCAGCGGCCGGGGAAGCGTCGCGCGTTCGGGATGAGCCGGTCGCGGGTTGGCGACGTCGCGTCGACACATCTCTCTCTCTCGACACGGGTTTCTCCGCGAACGTCCAAACAGGTTGCCGTTAGCGACAAAGCTGACAGCACTTTTGTTTGTTTAACCTTGACGGCTCCTATTGTCGCGACGATGGCCAGCCACTGTGATAGCGCTTTAGGAAGCGAGCAATATGAGGAGGAGCTGGACCTGGATGGCGAGCGAAGTAGACTGTGAGTTGGCAGGGAGGGGAGCCAACGCCAGGCGTGCGTGTTAACGTGCGGTCCTGGCAATCGCAGGATGGCGAGAAACCGCGCCAAGCTGCTCGCGCTCGGCATCGCTCTCGACGTTTCTGAGCTCCGCCACCTGTCCGAGCAGCACAGGCAAGCCATTACGGCTGCCTAAAGCCTGACACAGGTCTCAGGCTGGCGACCGGGACAAGGTTATCAGGCCCAAGGTGGTTGCCCTCCCCTCCGCTGTTGCAGGCAAGCCCGTGCAAAGCACCGCACCCCAAGCAGCAGGGTCCCCCGCGAGCCACTGGAGCCAACGCGCAGGCGAGAGTTGCGGAACGTGCGGGAGGAGAAGGGTATGGACGAGCGGGGCAGGAGGTTGAGGGGCAGTGAAGGGGGGCGCGGAAGAGGCAAGAGCGCGAGTTATTGCTTGCCCCTCTCCCTCTCGCACACACCCTTGTCCCAACTTGTCGACAGCGCCCGGTACTCAGTACTTGCTGGGTCTTCGCGTGCCCTTCGACCCCAGGTCCACGCGCCTCGCTGCCTCAGCCGCGGGCGGCGGTGCTGCGGCCGCCGCTGGCGAGGGGTTGGTGCAGCTGGGGGAGGGGGGCGGGGCGGAGGCGCAGGCCGCGGGGTCGCAGGCACACGAGGCGGGGCCCAGGCGGAGGCGCGACCCGCTAGAGGGTCTTAGCCCAGAGGAGATCGAGACGCGGGTGAGGCTGGGGCGAGCGGGCGGGGACTGCAAGCGGGAGCAGCGGGCATGGAGGGCGCAGCTGCGGGGGCGTGTTGGGGCACAGACGATCGGGCATTCGGCAGGTGATCAAGGGAAGGGAGGGCCGTTCGGGGCAGGGGCGAGGGGTACTTGGTGACTCAGCAGGTGAGCACGGGGTGGTGACTGCATGGAATCCTGGCTACCTATGCGGGGCCGTGACGCATAGCAACCACAAAGGCGGCTCCGCGCCACACCCGCAAGCACCCGCTTTAAGGTTGGTTGACTTCTTCTGAGCGTGTTTCTCCTGGTTTCCTTTGCGTTTCTGTATCGCCGCTGCGTGCGGTCAAATCCAATTGAGTAGTCGCGGGGGGGATCTGTCGGCAGCCCGCAGCGACGCACTGGGTTTGAGGAGGGGTGATGTGGGTACTGGTCAGTTTGGCCGTCGCTGGCGCTTGCTCCCAGAGCGTCTTACCGTACGCAGATTCCTTTGTTTCCTGCGGCGAGCTGGGCGAACCCAACTGCAACCGTTGTTGGGGCTACTCATGGGGATCTAGGTTTCAGCACGCAGGGGCGGGAATAGTTCCGCGGCGGGCCCCAACCGCGACGACCGGGGCTTGTGAAGGGTTCTTCCGCCGGCCGCCCCGGCCCCCTCACTGCCTCAGGCCGCCGAGCTGAGGGCGCAGCAGAAGGCGCGGCTGCGGGATCTGGAGCTGGAGGGGCTGGTCGACCTGACGGAAGGTGCGCGGAGGGGGAGGGGCGCGTGGGGGACGGGGGGGAACGCTGCTCCGGCACGTCTCACCGCTAGAGGCCGCCACAAGGGCCGAGGCCACCACTGCCAGCCCCACCTACCCCCTGCTCTTTCTCGGCGAGGCGACGCAATACTGCTCAGCTCTCGCGCCCCCTCTGACCCTCGCCCCCGACCGCCCCAGACGCTGCCACGTTCGTTGTCATCGGCTCCACGGGCAAGCACTACACCGTGCGCCTCACGGGCTCGGCGCGCAAGTGAGGAAGGGCTGCCGCCTGCTCCGGCCTCTTGCGCCCCTGCGCCTGCCTCCTGTGGGGTCGAGGCCGGCAGCAGCGGCCCGCACACGGCAGCCCCCTTCCACAGCCCGCGCTCAGGCGGACCTGCGCGCCTACCCCCGTGCCGCCGCCCTGTCCCTGCCCTCCACCCCGCCCCCCCGCAGGTGCAACTGCATGGACTGCCGCATCCGCAAGCGCGACTGCAAGCACATCCGCCTCATCATGGAGCAGCTGGGGGTGAGGCTGCGGGCTGGGGCCGCCGCGTGAGGGATGGGACGGAACGGGGGGCGCTGAAGGCGGCCAGGGGCACGGCTGCTGGGAGGGGTTGCGAAGGGGATGGCCGCGGGGGCAGGTGTGCGGATCTGCGAGCCGGCTCGGAGCCAAGGTTGGAGGGTTGAGGTGCGCTCCAATCACGGCGAAGCGAATGCAAGGGTTGGGGCTCTGCGCTAGGCCAGAAGCCGAACTCCCTGCCGTGGCCGGGTCTACTCTTGAGGGAATGCCAGGCTGCGGACGGAACCCCCCACCCAGCACCTCTCCCCAGCCATCGGCGCATACCCTTAACCTGCATTCCAACGCTGCGGCCCCTCACCCGCGTCCTTGCTTCCGCAATCTATAGATCGAGGGCCGGCCGGCGCAGTGGCACCAGGTGAGCGCACGCTGAGCTGCAATGCATCGGGCGGAAACAGGGCGCCCAGCACCTTACTGTCTTCTGCGTGTGATGCTTGCTTTGGTGTGAGCTCCATCAGCTGTCATGACGGGTGCTTCATGTTCGCTGCGTGCTGTGCGGCGCAGGCGGTGGAGGAGCACTTCAGCCGCCTCGCGGGCGGCGGCGCGGGGGCGGGCGGCGCGACGGCGGCGGAGGGCGAGGAGGCCGGCGCGGCGGTGGCGCACGGGGGTGCGGAGGCAGAGGAAGCAGTGCCTGAGGCCCAGCCGCCCGCAAAGCGCGGGCGCAGCAGGAAGCGTGTGGCGGGCGACGCCGAGGGCGGAGCCGGCGCAGGCCAGGGCGGGGAGGGCCCCGCGGCCAAGGCGCCCAGGCGGGGTGGCACCAGGCCAGCTTCGGAGGCCGAGGCAGGGGCGGAGGCAGAGGCGCAGGGCGCTGCTGGCGGGGCCGGGCGGAGGCGCAGCTCCAGGCGGTCGGTGGCAGCTTAGGCTCTCCGCCTAGCCGATCGATGACACATACTCCGTACATAGGGCGCCTACGGCATACCAACATGCGCAACCATTTTGCGCTGGGAAAGGCAGTGTTTAAGGATTCGGGAGTGCTGAGACATGCACTGATTGGTTGCGACGCGTTGCAGGGTTGCGGCCGGCTGGCAGAGGAGCTGCCGGTTGTTGGGTATTCAAGTAACCGAAGGCACGTGGTCGTTGTGACACGGTAAGGGTCATGCAGGCTGGCCGGCTGCGCAGCCGGGGGTTGCTGGTGTGCTGGGCCGACAGCGCATTGCGGGCTGAGCGCACCAGCACCGGGGTCTGCAAGGTGTCATTGATACCGAGCTCATGGATTGAGTTCGGTGGTTGTGGTTTGGCTACGTTGGACCGACCTTGGGAGGGCCGGAGGGGTGATGTCGACCAGCCAGGTGAAGCCGTGAAGGCCCGATAGGGCCCGGGGAGTCCGTTTGGGGAGCGTTGCAGGGAGACACGGTGTTACCGTCCTTGTGGGCTTGAAGCGCACCTGCTTGTGGTGCTGCCTCGGGCACTGGGTTATTCGTCTCAGATGGGCTGGGCAACCTGAGGCCGCGGTCATCGGCAAGGAGCAGATGCGAGGCGAAGCCCAGGGCAGGGAGCCTTGTGTCAACCGATATGTTGCAGAAGTCCGACGCAACCCAACGTGCACACGGTCCAAGACGTGCTGCCCTGCACACACCACACAGCCCACGCCCCTCGCTAGGGCCACAGCGACAAGTTCCACGCACGGAATCTACACATGGCGTCAGACCGAAGCAGGGCTTGCCGCCTGACCGCCGTGGACAGCCCTTGGTAATGGTCCCTCCCAACATGGCACAATTGCCGCCCGAAGCAGGGCTTGCCGCCAGCCCCGCCTCCGAGCAGCCCTAACGCACAGAGCCCTCAAGCTAACACCCTATGCCACTCACCGGTCACGCGGCCCGCACTCCCGCCCTCAGGGTCCTCGCACGTCCCAGCAGAACCAACCTCCCAGTCCCACACGTGGCCATGGGCTCACGCATCAAGTCTGAGCGGGGACCTTGCCGTCGACTGCCACTCCCTTGACCCCGCCGCCCAGCTTGCCCGCTGCCCGAGCAACTGCCACCTAGCAACAAGGATGGCCGGTGCTGAGGGGTTAACCCCTTCAAAACTACCAGACCCGCACCCGTCACTCATCTCTTATACTGACACGTCCCCTTACTCATGTGGCTTGCGGGGCTTCGGCTCACACAGCCATGAATTGCTCAACGCCCCTCACATGCGGGGCAGGGCAGGCCCAGACGCCAACACTCTGTACCCTGCACCACCCACGCAGGCCATGACCAAAAGCGCAAGAAAGAGAATGCAACGGAACATTTAACCATCAAGATGCATGGAATCACTGCGGCGCAGTCATGATGCAAAGGTCTGCACTGTCCTACTGTGTGTCCCTACTGTCAATCCTTAGTACTGGTTAGGTCAGATGGACCATTAGCAACCGTGGCTGCAAAACCTAAGCCTCCTACGACAGCCCCCCAATGTGCAGTTGTGCACTGGGTAGACATACTGAGCCGCCACAGCTCTGGGCGAGGTGTGTTCCCTGCCGAGTCAAAGTTCTGGGGGCCGTAAGGAATGGATAAAGTGGCTCCAGCCCGCAATCAAGCAAGGGTGGTTTCGGTTCTTGAGAATCCTAGGTCCGTGCCGGACCTGCTGCGTTCGTTCTCTCCTATCTCCGTTTCAAAAGGGGTTGATAGCTTAGGCAGCCCACTGCATGGGTGGGTCGACACGGAGCGGGCAGTCCATGTGCATCTCCTGGCCGGAACCTCCGAGGGGCGTGGCCGCTGTAGCGCTCGGCCAGCTCATAGCTCCCTCCCCGTGGAGGAAGGCCTCCACCTCCAGCCGAATTGACTCATCCTCTGCCGCTGCCGAGGCGTACGCCTGCGTGACCTGGCCCTGGCGGCCCCAGCTCTGGTCCTCGTCCTCATGGCGCGCCCGCCCCTGCTCCCAGTTGCAGCTGAAGCTCGTGCATGCACCCCAGTTCCCGCTGCCGCAGCCACTCTCTCTGTGTCCCTGGACCTCCCCGAAGCTGCAGCGCGGGGGCAGGGCCTGGGATGGACCTGAGACGCCGGGCCCCGGGCCCTGCCACATGGGCAGTGAGGTGGGCAGGCTCGCCGCGCTGCTTGCTGGGCCGTAGTGGTCTCGCGGAGGGGCCCAGGAGCCGGGCTGGGGGTCCCAGCAGCCGGGCTGGGGGTCCCAGCAGCCGGGCTGAGGGCCCCAGGGGCTGGGCTGCGTTTGCGTGCAGGCCCAGCCCCAAAGCTGTGGGTAGGCCGCGTGAGGCGGCGCCGGGCCCTGTTGGACCATGGGTTGGCGGGGCAGGTTGTTGGCTGGGTGGATCTGCGTCCAGCCTGGGCTGGGGCCCCAGGGACCCGTAGCGCTTGGGATGGGGCTGGCGCAGGAAAGCGGGCTCCAAGCGGCCTGCCGGATGGAAGGCACAGGGAGCCATGAGGCGCCGCCCGGGCTGAGGCCAGCGCTCAGGCTGAGGCCAGAGCTGAGGCGGGGGCTGCCCGCGGGAGCCGCAGCCGGGGTAGACGGCCAAGGCGCGGGGCGGAGGGGCGACGAGGATGCCGAGGAAGCGGCCGCCACGGCGGCGCGAGGCCCTGCCGGTGGGCTGCCTGCGCTAGCACTGGGGCCGCGGGCCTGGAATGCCTCTTGCGGTGGCATCGGTAGCGGCAGCGGCAGGGCCAGGGGCAGCGGCAGCAGCAGCTGCTGTGGCGGCGACGTCGGCGGCAGAGGCCGTGTCCTTCTTGACGCCGCCGCCCCGCCGCCGTGCCCGCGCCCTCTCCCCTCCACCGAGTCCATCCCTTCGACCCGCTGCACGTCCTCCTCGTCCTCGTCCTCGTCCTCCTTGGCCTCGGCTTCGGCCTCCGTTTCCTCAGCTCTGGCCTCCTCCATCGCGCCTTCTGTGGCCGCCACTGGCACCGCCTCCGCTCTCGGGGCGACCCCGCCCTGCACCTGCCGTGCCTCAGCATACGCGGCGTCGAGAGCAGCAGCCCGGTGGTCCGTGGTCTTGAGGATGCGTGCGTAGGCGCGGAGCAGGCAGCGGCCCCAGTTGCTGCGGTCTGCGACGGAGGACTTGCCGCGGGCGGCGGAGGCGAAGATACTCTGCAGGGTGTGGGGCGAGGACGAGGGAAGCACGGTGCGTACAGTAAGAGGACCGCAGGGCGCGCTATTACTAAGCAAAGGTGCTGGTGCCCTGCATCCCCCCTGCCCCCCACCGCCCACCTTGACTCCGTGGCGGTCTCGCTTGAGCAGCTTTCCGAGGGTGGCCCACCTGGGGGGGCGCGGGGCACAGTCACCTCGGTGTCACCCCGTGCCGCTCCCCCACGCCATAACCCCGCGGGGGCAGCGGTGGCCCAGAACCATGGTTACATCCTTGCTACACCCCCCTCGTTCCTCTCTTACGAGTTGCCGTGCTCGGCGTGCAGCTGCACCAGCTGCACCAGCTCTGCCGAGCGCCAGTGCTTGCTCCAGTTCGGGTTGGTGGCCAGAGGCGGCGGCCTGCCGCTACGAGCTGCGAGACGACTGCTCATGGTTTCGGCCAGACAGATGAGGCCGCTCGCCTGCGACAAGGACCGAACGCAACGTTACGGTGTTAGCGCAGCGAGAGCACGAGGAGCGCGATGCGGTTCAATCGACATGTGCGAGTACTGAGTAAGCGCGACTCAGGAACCACAGTTCAGGTTGCTTGGCCGCACCGTTGTACCTACCAGCGAGGAGAGCGTATCTCCAGTGCGCTGTCAGCGCTCAGTCGGGTCGGACTCGTCGCCCGGCGCCGGGTTTTGCGTCCGCAGCCTGGACGTTGATTGGGCGCCCGCGTGCGCCGGTATGGGTTCCTGCTGTCTATTAGTCTCGATATCTGTGCCCGGCGTTGTGCCGCTCCGTTGGCGTATGGGTGTGCGTAACGGCACGGCAATTGGCGCACTTCGCCCTCGACTTCCGCGCTGTGACTGACGGCTATGACGGCTATGACTAGTAGTGCAGGATGTCCGGCTAAACGGTAATGGGCATCGAGCGGGCCATCGGGTCATCGGGCCGCCTGACTGGCCGCGCCAAAGGGTGCTTCCTGGGTTTTGGCCAGGGCTGCCCGAGCTTGCGCGCAGTGCAGCAGCGCATCATACGACGTTACAAAAGCTAAGCCCGCAGCTCGGCCCTGTCCACTTGAGGACACTCGCCCACCGTATTCACGAAGAGCGGGCACGCGCAAAACCTTTGGGTCAGCCGAAGGTCCGGCGCTGAGGCCCTGCTGAGGGGGCCGCCGGGCCGGAGGTCCCGCTACCTCAACCTCGCCGTGTCACAAGCAAGTGCACGCGCTGAGGAGCGGACCTCACTTCCATACGCTTCCTCTGCTTTGCGCGCCGGACCCGCCAAATGCAACCAGAGTACGTGGGACTGGCTTCCGCCTCTTACTCCTACCGCTCACACGCCCACCTTGCACTCGCGCTCATGCTTCCTAACCCTCTCCGGCCTAACCGTCAAGCCGCACACCGCCTCGACACTCCTCACAGCCCCGGCGAAGCAAATAGGTCCCCCACGGTCCACGACAGCAGCCCAGCCAGCTGCTCCTCAGTCAGAGCGCCAGCGTAGCCACCCGCCGCTCCACCCCCGCTGCCGCCACCGCTGCGCCTCCGGACCGGCGAGCGCACCGGGCTGCCATCAAAGGCGGTGAAGAAGCGCGGCGACAGGGGCAGCGGGAGGAAGGGCGGGGAGCCGCGGGACTCGCGTGGGGAGGGCGAGGCCTGGGTCTGGGGCGAGGCGTGCAGAGGGCTCTGGTGCTGAGGGGAGGGCGTGCCCTGGGGGGTGCCCGTGGCCTGTCCTTGCGGCTCATCCACCACGCCCAGCGCAGGCCCGGGCTGGGGCTCAGGCTGGGGATGAGGCCGGTCATCCGTGTCGGGTTCGATCTCGGGCTGTTGCTCGGGGTGGTGGTGGGAGTCGCGGGCGGAGTGGTGGTGTCGTTGGGAGCCGTGGTGGTGGTGGTGGTGATGGTGGTGGTGGTGGTGGCGTTGCGGGGGTGAAACGCCAGAGGCGCCGGGGGAGGATGCAGTGGGGGATCCCTGGGGGCCGGCGCGCGCTGGTCCAGCCGGGACCAGCGAAGCAGGGATGTCCACTTGTAGCCCCTGGGGGTCCAGCAGAGGCCGCCGCGTGGAGAGGGGCTGCTGCTGCTGGGATGGTACCTCGGATGCCGCCGGGTTAGCCTCCCGTTCGCGCCCCTCCTCGCTGAGCCTGCGCTCTGCGTGCGCCGCGGGGCCCCCGGCAGCCACCAGCGGGGCGAGGGGAGCGTCGTAGGCGCCGGACCAGGGCTCGTGAGGGTCCGTGGTCAGCGAGAGGTTGGAAGAGGACACCCTCTGCAGCGGCTCGTACTGGATTGGCATGGGACTCCAGCCCGCCGGGCCGCCGGCATCCGGGCCGCCGCCAGCAGCGGCGACGTCGCCCAGAGCCGCCACCGCAGCCACCACCGCATCGCCGAGCTCCCTGGCGCCGCCGCCGCTGACCGAGGGCGAGGGTGAGCCCAGGGGCGAGTGGTTCACGCCGCCGAACTGGGGGTACGTGGCGAGTGCCACGGGATCCGTCACGGATCCGGTGGACGAGAGGGCTGACTCGGAATCGGACCCGGATCTGGACCCGGGACTGATGCGGGCGCGAGCTTCGGGACTGGTGCGTGGCGGGCTGTCGGCGCCTGAGTCGGCCCCCGAGTGCGCCGCGGAGGACGGCATGCGGCCGCGCGTGAGCGAGGCCCGTGGCGGCTGGAGGAAGGTGTAGGCGCCTCCCTCGCTTGGGCCCGGGTCCGATGTGGGGAGGCCAGTCAGGGACCGGCGCGGAACCACGCCGCTGAGAGCCGTGGTGGACAGCACGCCGGCGGCTGCGGCGGCTGCGATGGCGGCGGGGTCCGGGGAGCCCAGCCTTGACACCGGGCCGCTGGAGGCGCCGCCGCCGCTGCTGACGCGGCGGAGCGCCGCGGCCTCGGGGCCGAACCATCGGCCCGGGTCCTCGTGTCGCGGTGACAGGGGCGACGGGGGCGACCGAGACGGTGAGCGGGCCTCGGCAAAACCCCTGGACAGCGTCGGCATGGAGTGCAGCGCCCGCGTGGGCCCCGTCGCCGCTTCGGCCGGCTCCTCCGCCACCCCCAGCTCCGCGCCCTCCGCCTCGCGCCCCGCCGCCTCTGCGGCTGCTGCCGCCTCCACGGCAGCATCACGGAATGCGTCATCGCCTCCGGGAGCGTGTTGGAAGGCCGTCAGGCCCCTCTGGATGTCTGCCAGCAGGCCCGACATGATGGAGCTGAAGTCGTCAGAGTCAGCCGAGGTACGGCCAACCGCCGCCGCCAGGCTGCCCGCGCCGCCAACGGCAGTGGTGCCGGCAGCGGTGGCGGGAGGCGACGTTGTGGACCGCGGCGGTGGCGGGGCGGGCGGTGGCGGTGAAGGCGGCGGAGAGCCGGACGAGGAGGAGGCGGGGATGGGCAGCGGCAGGGGAGCAGCTGCGGCCGCGGTGGCCTGCAACGACAAGAAGGTCGCACAGAAGGGAACGCAAATTAGCATCGGGTTTCAAGACGCAATCGACGAGCCCCAGAATAGACAGGGCACGCTACGGAGGCCGGAGAAACAAGCAAGGCCGGGGCCCGGGCAGGGAGTGGTCCGGCTCACCCGCAGTACGGCGTCCAGCTCCGAGCCCATGCCGCTGCTGCTGCTGCCCTCGGCGCCAGCGGCAGCAGGGGCCTCTGCCTCCTGCCGCCCCGTCCCCTCCCCTTGCTGCTCCCGCCACTGCCGCATGGTCGCCAGCTGCACTCCGCCGGCAGCTCCAGCTCCTCGCAACCCGCCTTCCAACGCGGTGCGCGGGCTGGGCGGCTGCGGCCCAGCCGCGGACATCGGCGTGCTGGATGGCGAGGGCAGCTCCAGGTCCAGGCTGTCGTCCTCTTCGTCGTACAGATTGCCGTACGGCGATGCCGTACGGACCTCCAGCTCCGCCAGCGCCTCCTCCAACGTCTGCCCCGTCAGGCTGGCCCACACGCCCAGCTGCCGGTCCGACTGCGGCGCTGCTTGCTGGGGGGAACCCGAGCGCTCCGGCTGTGACGGCCCTGCTCGGGGCGGACTCGCGCCGCCAGCGGCGGCGCCAGGAGCAGGAGCACTAGCTGGCGGTTGCGAAGCGACGGAGGAGCTGCGGCGGCTGTCCAACAGCCCGGCGATGGCCTGAGCGACGCTGGAGACCTCCGCAGCGGCGGCGGCGACACGGTCTGACGGCGACTGGGGCGGTGGCCCTGCGGTGCTGACGGCACCGGCGCGCGGTGGCGTGAAGAGCGGGCTGCGACCAGAGAGCGGCTCCGTCGCCAGTGAGGACACCGACAGCTCCCGAGATGGTGGCGACGGCGGCGACGGGGGCGATGGCACGGCAGGCGATGCCGCTGCGGACCTGAACACAGCCGGCGGCGACGCCAAGCTGGAAAGCGCGGCGGCGGCGGCGGCTGTGGCAGCGGCTATATCTGGTCGCCGCTGGAGCTGGCTGGCCTCGAGTAGCAGAGGCAGGGTGAGTTCCGACAAGCTGCTACTGCTGTACTCATGGACCACGGTAGCGGCGGCGTCGACGGCGACGGCGGCAGCGCCGATGCGGGCGGCGGCGGGCGCGGCAGCGGCGGCCAGGGCCGCCATCGCCGCTGCTGCTGTGGACAAGGATGATAGTGAGGAGAGCGTGGTGGAACCGGAGGGCGAGCCAGGGGTCCGGGATGGTTGCGTGGCAGACGCGTGCGGCGGCAAAGACGTGGCAGCGGCGCCGGCGGAGGTGGCTGGCGGCGCCGCCGGCGAGCGAGCGCTGTCCATTGCAGCGGCGAGAGTGGCGGCGAAGGTGGAGCTACTGATGGAGTCCTCGCTGGGCGACGTGGGGAAGGGCATGGGCAGGATCGCGCCGCCGCCGAGTGCCGCTGACGGCGCCGCTGCCGGCGCGGCGCCGCCAGCCCGGGATACGGCGGCGGCGGACTGCTGCAGGCTGGCTGTGATGCTGGCCATCAGCTCGGCCAGCTTCCGTTCCTCCTTGTCGTACATGTCGTACGGAGACCCCATGAAGGCGGCGCCGTCGCCACCGCTCCTGATGGGGCCGCCGGCAGCGGTACCGCCAGCTGGTGCTGCGGAGGGCGGAGCAGGAGTTTCTAGGCCACTCAGGCTGCTGAGGCTGAGACCGCTGGGTGTTGCTGGCGCGGCTGCGGATGGCGTGGCGGTCGCCGGCCGCCCCAGAACACCGCGCTGCGGAGGGGAGAGCGACAGGGAGGACGAGGACAGAGACGAGGAGGCAGCGCCGGCCTCCCAGCCCAGCAGTGCGCCCAGGGCCAAGCCAGCGCCCGGGTCGCGGCGCGGGGCCTCTCCGCCGGGCAGCGCCGACGGCTTCACCTGCGCCTGTGCCTGTGCGGCTGGGGGCTGCAGCATAGGCGGCGGCTGGAGTGCGGGAGGTGGCTGCAGTGGCAGCGGCCCACGAGGTGGCTCCACCACTCCCAGGACCAGGGGGCCGGGACGCGCGGGCCGCGACGGCGACGGCGCTGCGGGCGCCGACCCCGGGCGGCCGCCGCCGCCGCCAGCCCCGCCTGCCGCCGCCAGCAGCTCTCGGTTCAGGTCCGCCAGGGTCAGCCGCAGCGGCCGCGCCAGACCCGCTAGAGGCTGCGGTTGCGGCTGCGCTTGCTGCGGAGTCGGCCGCCCCGCTGCTGCCCCGGCCTGCGCGGCTAGCCGCTTCTTGCCAGGCGTCCCGAATGCCCACAGCTCACTCAGCGGCGAGCTGCTGCCGGAGCTATCCGAGACGGGCGCAGCCGCCGCCGCAGCAGGGGCGGAGGCGGCCGCAGCCGGTGCCCCTGCTGCTTGCCCTTGGCCGGGCAGGCTCACTGCCGAGGATGAGAGGCTGCTCAGTGACAGTGCCGGCGGTGGCGCCTGCCCTGGGACCGAAAGCGAGGAGAGGCTGGAGCCAGCCGCTGCCGGGGTGCTGACGACGGGCCGGCCCTCCGGAATGGGGAACAGCCCAGTGGCGGCGCCGCCAGCCCTAGCCCCGCCGCCGCCGATGCCAGCCACGGCCGCCGCCGCCGAAGACGCCGCCGCCAGGGCTGACGCGTAGGCGGACACGCTGCTGAGGCTGGACGTCGCCGACAGGGAGCCCAAGCTGGACAGGGCAGCGGAGACACCTGGCGCGGGTGCAGCTGGCGCTGGTCGACCTGAGGGCGCCGCCATGGATGCCAGCAGCGCCGAGAGGCCGGACAGGGCGGAGGAGGAGACGGAGGGCGAGGCAGCAGCGGCGGCAGCAGCACCGGCGGCAGCGGAGGGCGGGGTGGCGGCGAGGGTGAGGGCTGTGGAGGTGGAGGTCGCAGGTGCTGGGCTGGCGCCGCCGGGAGGCGTGGGCGCGAGGAGCGCGCCGATCTCCGGCGGAAGAATGCCTGCGGGCACAGCAAGATGCGATATTGGGGCGGCCTTCGCAAGACACAGTACGGGTGTTTGCACCACCACCCCATACACAGTCCTCCTAGCTTGCTTTAAGAGCCTCATCGCGTGGCAACCGTCAGCCATAGGCCTCAGGCGGGCATCACTCACCCTGCGCCACGAGCCGCCGGACGGAGGAGCTGGAGATACCGCTGACACTGCTGAGGTCGCTGCTGCCGCCGGGACTGACGCCAGCGGCGGCGCCCGCGCCTCCCGCGCCCTGCGCCCCGCTGCCGCCACGGCCGGCAGCGCCTGCTCCAGCGGTGTCGGGGCGAAGGCCCGCGAGTCCCTCCAGCTCCTCCAGGTCCAGATCTGAGAGCAGCAGCATCTCGTCCAGATCCAGATCCGATGGGAGGCCCGTGGAACCGGGCGTCATGCCGGCCATCAGGCGGTCATGCACGGCCGCGCCACGGCCCCCGCCCCCGCGGCCCGACTGCGCCCCGGTACCACCCGTGCCACCCGCACGGTCGGGGGTAGCGGTGGCGGTTGAGGGGGTGCCGTTGAGGAGGCGGAGGATGGAAGAGTCGAGTGTGTCGGCTGGGCTGGCGGCCGCGGCTGGAACGGGTGGGGCAGGCGAGGGCGGCTGGAGCTCTCCAGCCGGGACGGCTGATGCGGGGGGGCCCTGGCTCGGTGCCACAGGCTGCGACCGCGGCTCCCCGGCAGGGGCACTTGCCGCTGCTGCCGCCTCCTGAGCCGCCGCCGCTGCCCTCGCTGCCATGCGCGCCGCGGCTTTGGCACGCGCCGCGGCAGCAGCCGTTGCTGCAGCGGCTTCCTCGAGGGAAGTCGGCGCCGCTGCGCTCTTGGCGGCTTCAGCGGCGGCTGCGGCGGCTTCTGCCTCTGCGGCGGCGGCGGCGGCCATTGCGGCAGCAGCCTCTGCACTGACTTGGCGGGCTGCGGCCCGGGCCGCCGTGTTGGTGAGGAAGGTGGGCACGCTGGCGCTGCTGGTGAGGCTGGTCCCGGAGGATCGGAGGTCCGAGTCCTGTGGTGGAGTGGGCAACGCAGGGCGACATGTAAGCTCAGGTAGCTCACGGGACCGCGCCGCAGCCTGCTGACGGTACAATCCAGTCAGGGGTTAACAGGGTCAGAGGCACGAGAACGACCTGCAGGTGGCAAGCCTTCCTAGAGGTGGTGTCGTGAGTTGGGAGGGAAGCAAGTCGTGGCCGTTGGTCGTGCACCCACCTCAATTCCCAGCTCCTGGCGCAGCCTCGCCAGCTCCCGGTCCACCTCGGCTTCGCCCCACGCGTCCGCCTCGTCCTCCTGCAGCTGCTGCCCCAAGTTCCGGATCCAGCCCTGGGCCTCGGCCCCCGACCCAGATCCAGCCTGCGCGGTCCGGCCCAGATGTGCCTCGCCTTGGCGCCCCGCTTGGGGCGAGGCAAAGGGATGGGGCTCAGGGGGTCGGAGCGGTGGTGAGGGGCTGCGGTCCGGCCAAGCCTGGCGGGCGGCGGCAGAGCCGCCCTCCGCAAGCGCTCCAGTGGTGGTGGTGCCGTCGCCGGCGGGTGGCAGGGGCTCGGTCTGGACCGCGGCCTCCTCGCGTGCGGGTGGAGCTGGGCAGGAAGGAGCCGTCGCGGTGGGATGAGCCGCACCCAAGTCAGCACGTAAACAGACGAGCCGTGGGGTAGATAGCAGCTAGGCATGCTATGGGAGTTCCCCGTGGTGTTAGCCGAGAAACAGGAAGCGAAGAAGGCAGCGCGTGAGCGGGCTCTTACCTGGCACAGGGGGGCGGGGCAGGGGCGGCGAGGGGTGCCGCCCGAGCGGCGCCGCACGGCCGCGGCTCCACTTGGGCACCAAGCCCTCTGGCGGAGCAGCAGCAGCCCCTGCCGGTGCCTGGAGTGGTGCTGGGATGGCCTGGGCCGGCGGCGTGGGCCCAGCGGCTTCGCTGCCCCGTGCCGCAGAGCGACCGGCGGCCCCGGCGGCGGCCCTGGTGGACTCCAATGGCTGCAGGAACGTGGGCAGGGCCCGCGGGGCCAAGTCGTCTTCCAGACCGTCCTGCAGGGGGGTCAGACGGGGCATAGAGGGCGTGGCGTCGGATCTTGAGCCATCATCATGCAGTCAAAACCACAGGTCCTCAGTGCACGCAACCCGGCGCCCCGGCCCATCCCGCGCGTCTACACCCCCGCACGGCCGCTGCGCACCTGTCCTGCCGAGAGGAAGTTCTCCTCGAACACGCGCACCAGCTCCTGCTGCTTGCGCTGGTCCTGCAGCCGCCTGGGGGCAGGCACATGCAACGCCGGCGCGCGCACACAAGGCTCACGCAACGGCTCGGACCGCCCCTGTTTACATCCTCGTTCGAAAGCCCTGTACAGCCGTCCCGAAGCCCGATCCTCGCCCTTGCGGTGCACCCCGGTACCCACAGGCGGTGCAGGTCCAGGGCGTGCTTCTTGGCCGCCACCCGCTGCGCCTCGAGGGCCGCCAGCTCCGCCTCCACCGCCTGCTTCTGTGCATCCGCACGCAGCTTGGCCTGCAGCGGAGGATGGCGCGTGAACGGGCAGGGGGGTGGTTTATGCACGGGCCCACCCTAGCACAAGGGCCTACCGTACCGACCAACTGGGTCGTCTCAAGTTTCAATCGATGCGCACCTGTGCCGCCAGGAACCGCTCCCTGGCCCTGTGCTCGGCCTCCATGGCCGCGTGCTCCCGCCGCCGCCGCTCCATGGCGGCCCTGTGCTCCAGCTCCTCGGCGCTCTCCACGGGGTCAGGCACCGCGGGGATGGGGGGCGCCGGCACAGCGGGGACCGCCATCGGCCCGGGCGCTCCCAGGCCCTCGTGGAGCCGCGTGGTTCGGAAGTCCACGTTGAGGCCGTTGGCCGCCCGCCGGCGCCGCTCCAGCTCGAGCCTGGCGAGCTCCTCCTGGCGCCGTTGAGCGGCGGCGACGCGGTCGGCTTGCTCTGCAGCGAAAGTCGCGGCCTTGTTGCGTTCCGCCCGCAGGATCTGCTGCCGCCGGGCCTGCTGCGCTGCCGTCAGGTTCTTCGAGGCGCCGGCAGCAGCCTTGGCGGCGGCCAGGGCAGCGTTGGAGCGAGCCGCCTGTCGCTGGTCGAGATCGGCCATACGGCGCTCCTGAGCGGCCTTGGCTGCCTCCTGTTGCTGCATGTAGGCCAGCGCCTCAAGATGCGCCTCGCCGATCTTGGCGACGCGACGGTCGTAGACGTCGTTAAGGCGCATAAGCTCCTCGGCGGCGGCCTGGCGCCGCTCAGCGTCCGCCAATGCGGCCTGCTGCGCCAAGGCTGCCTGGAGGCCGGACCGGTAGGCCGCGTCCTTGAGCATGGCCCGCTCGCGATCCTGGTCGCGCATGGTCTGCTGCCGCAATCCCGCCTTGGCACTGTGCTGGTCTGACATCGCCTGCATGAGGTGCCGGCGTTCTGTGTCGCTGAGCTCAGCCGTCGGGGATGGCCTGGTTGTCCCCGGCGTGCCCGAGCGGCTGCCCGCTGGCCTCCCCGGGCCCGGCCCCAGGGCGACCGGCGTCGTAAACGTCGCGTCCATCGGCCTCCGTTGCTAGAAGCCGCTAGAGGGCCTCAGATAGACAGCAAGCAGCCTGCAGGGTCCATGCCACCCTGCGCGGGCGCGCAGCTGATGCCAGCCCGCGAAGCCCTTGTGGCCACATCGCTTGTAGCAAGGAGCTAGTAAGCTATGAGCATCAGCCACGGCGGTACAGCGTGCGGGCTCGCCGGGGTTCTGTCGCGGCCGATGAGAAGCATTGACTCTCGGCGGTTGCGGTGAACACTGGTTCGGTGCGCCTTGTGTAATTGGTGTTATCTATTTAGTGCTGAAAGTACTGTCGGGCGAGCTTCAGGGGCCCCTCCGCGAGCTGCATGGCCACCGACAGCTGACCCCTGAATTCACCACGCGTTTGGCCCAAGCCCTTACACACATACTTGTATGCGTAGCTGTGTATACAGAGGTGCTCCACGAACCCCACCTCTAGGCCACGTCTGCATGCGCCTTCTCGGGACGTGCTGATAAGCATAGCTTGACGCTACACGCACGTAAAGCTTGCTGAATTGAACTGTGAGGTAGCCATGCTCCAGCGGTTAAGGCTCTGCCGCCTTGGGCAAGGGCATCGACCGGCGCTCACAGCTCACGCGAGCAGCCTGGCGGCGGCGACGTGTGCAGCTCGGAGGTCATGTAGCTCCCGGGACCAGGCGCGGCGGGGTCGTGCGCCATCGTCGACGGCGCACGCAGCGTCCTCCACCCCGGCGTCGGCGGCGCCTGACGCTGCCGAGCCCACGGCCTCCACCTCCGCGCCTGGCGGCATCTACGCCCGCCCCGAGCTATACGATATCGCCTTCAGCTACCGAGACTTCAAGTCGGAATCCAAGTTCCTGCTTGACGTCCAGCGCCAGCACGGCGGGGGCGGCAAGCTCAACTCGGTCCTGGAGCTGGGCTGCGGCCCCGCACGCCACCTGGCAGGCCTCGCCAGGGCCGGCGTCCCCAAGCTAGTCGGCATGGACCTGTCTACGGACATGCTGGGCCACGCGCGCTCCGTGGTCGCAAAGGAGCTCGGGCCACGCGCGTCGGCGGTTGAGCTGCTGCAAATGGACATGGCTGAGTTCGACCTGCCGCAGCACCGCGACCTGGACATGGTCATGTGCCTGCTGGGCACCTTCTGCCACCTTCTGGACACGCAACAGGCCATCGCGTGCTTCAAGGCCACGGCCGCGCACCTCCGGCCGGGCGGGCTCTTCCTACTTGAGCTCCCCCACCCGGGTGCGTGGGCCCTCCGCGCTCTGGGTGCTCCTTCCTGCGGCTACTGCTTTGGTCCGCGTCCTGCGCGTGACATGCAGAGCCAGACCAGGCTTTCTGCACACGCTCCACTCTCTACCTGCCCCTCGCCTCTCAAACCCACATCAGCAGCTCCCCCGTACACACGCCCGGCTCACCTTGTTGCTAATGCACTATCTGCCGCCCCGCCAGGCGACCTGTTCGACGGCAGCCTGATTATCGGAGACGGGGGCCGGGACGTGTGGGAGGTGCCCATGCCGGGCCCGGGCAACAAGAAGGTGCGCGGCGGCGCTAGAGACTGGCTCCGGGGGGAAGGTATCAAGGGTTCTGCCGCGCGTGCCAGCATCCCAGGACGCCCTCAGCGCTGCTCACATGCTAAAGCTGTTCCAGGCGCTCCTGTGCCCCGACCCACATCGGCCCCCGCCCACACACCTAACCGCCAACTCACCCCAAACCCCTCGCAGGTGTTCGTGGAGTGGGGCGCCGAGCTGGACAACTTCGATCCCGTGACCCAGATCCTGTTCCGCACCGTCACCGTGAACGTGCTCGCTGGGGACACTGCGGGTGGGGAGCATGGCGGGGGCCAGGGGCATGAACAGTTCTAGAGGGACATCCAGCGTGTAGGCCTGGGAAGGCAGGAAGGAGGAGGTCCTGGTCGCACGTGCTGACGGCAGCGTACTTCCGGGTAGGTCGTTCTGGACCGTCTTGCCGTCTGTTTCAGCTGACAACCCGTCACGGCCCTTCACCCCTCCCCGCATTGCAGAGGATGTGGTCGAGGAGGTGGTGCCGTACAGGTGAAGGGGGCCGCGGCACCCTGCGTGGGTGCCTCAGCACACACATACCCGGGGTCGGCACTCCAAACTCGAGACCCGATCTCTCACCCTTACCTCCTCGAAGATTACCCCTGCGCTCTTGCCTGAGTGGTCTTGCCTTGCCCCGGCCATGGCTCCCGTTGTGCAACCTCGTCCCGGCCACCCTACCCCCCAGGCAGTACACGGTCCGCGAGCTGGAGCTGCTGGCGGGCATGGCGGGGCTGAGTACGGCAGGGCTGTACGGCGAGATGCGCGTGGGCGTGGATCTGGAGCACGAGGACGCGTACCGCATGGTAGCGGTCTTCAAGAAGCCCTAGCGGGCAGGCGCACAGCGGGGCCCGGCGGAGGAGGAGTGGCCGTTCTGGGGTGGCTGCGGGGGACGGGGCGAAGGGTGGCGGGCAGAGCCGGGCAGCGGTGGGGAGGCCGTAGCGAGCGCTGCAGCGCCGCTTGGGGAAGAGGACTGTCGGGCGAGCGTGTGCAGAGCCCAAGGCTGGCGTGAGGCTGGCATCCCGGAATGGGGTGTACTACCGGTAGGCGCCGTTATGTGGGAGGAGGGTTGCCTATGCGGCGTGTGGCAGGATGTGGCCTCTGGGGAGGCGGGCATAGCCCCCGCGTGGCCGCGTAGCACACAAGCAACGAGGCTATCTAGCACTACACGGAGCGGTACTCGCAGAAGATGTAGTCGGTGATGCGGCTCATAGCGGCTATGCTAGAGTAACCGGCATGCTGTTGCTGTCGACGACGTAGAGCTGTGCCGGTTACCCCTAGCAGGCTGAAACAGGTCCTATGGGATACAGGCACTTGGCCTCTGAGGAGAGCCCGTTACAATGGCTTGGACTTGAAGCCAACTGGCCTTATACTCAGCACCCAAGTCCCTCCAAGTCCCCCTGCACGCACCCCGCACATTCCCAAAGAGGAGGCCCGTCTCAAAGATAGCAGCCCGCAACTAAACGGCGCAATACCACGCAACCTACCTAGTCAGTTCAACGAGCCAGCCACATGCCCTCCTCAACTCGGGGCTGTCTACGCAGCCAGCTCAGGGGGCTGCTACCGCCCCCTACAACACCGCCCAACAGCTAGCACCTATGCACAAGTTGCACGGCGCAAGCTACATTTATTGCAGCGGGAGAGGCAGCCGGTCTCTCTTCCTTCCCTAGTCAGGGGTTAGGCCCATTGCAGCTCCCCCCGTCGGCCTTAGCAATGTGCGAAGGCTTGAGGGTTTGGCGAAGGGACTCGGGGGCCAAACACAGCGATGCGCGCCCAAAACGACCCCTCGTCACAAGGCCCCAGACGTTGAGCGCTCACCAGAGAGAGATCGACAAGGGACATGGAAAGAGGACGTGCGGAACCTTTGCCAGGTGTGGTGCAAAGGGCCGCGCACCGAAAGTGATCAGCAAAGCACACGAGGCCCTCACGGGCCACACTGCTCTGCACAGCCGGTCGAATCGCCGTGAGTAGCCTTCACCCCCCTTGGACACAGTTGACAGCTGCACAGCCCCCCCTTCAGGTCTCGAGCACTTGACATCAGACTTGGCCATCGGCCAAGAACAGGCAGCGCCGTGTAACACCCCCAACGGACTGCGCCAGCGGCGAAGATTAACCAGTTGCAGAACCTCTACCGTCGTGCTATTTCAACTAGCGTTTGGGGGCAAACGAAACCGCTTAAGCTATCAATCCCAGTTAGATTTCCCTGTAGTTGTGCCGCGGCTCACCCAATCAATCCCGACAAGCGGGCGCCCCCACGGGGCCGGAAAACGAGGGCTGAGCCCCCCACCCATCTGCTACGCGACCCATTCCCCGCGGTAACTGTGGGCGCACTATCCCGAAAGATCTGAATCTGCCTGGTGGTTGATGGTTGGCTGCTGCAAGCATCCTGCCCCATTCCCCTGATGCAATTGCAAAAGTGAAGCCGTCATAAAGAAAGAGGTGCAACATGGATGCTCCTTCGTGCTGCAGGAAGATTGGCTCGCCTTGATATCAAGCCACACTAGGGCTCAAGCATAGATGCCACAGGCCCAGCGCGCCACACCCACCATCCCCCGAACCACCGACGGGCAACTCCCCGACTTTGCTACACCCACACCTGGCCGAGGAAAGCTCCCCTGCATCGCAGGCCCTTTACAGCCCAGCACTGCCCCCCCCCCCCCCACTTGTCGACATCCCGACAAGTCACCCCACTCAATCATCCCGCGTCAGGTGCCGCCCTCCCCTCCGCTGCGGGCCCCTCACGCGCTCGTCTGCCGCCGCCGGGCCTTGACGGAGCCCAGCATGGCCTCCAGCTCCGCCACCACCGCGGGGAAGGGCGGCCGGGCGTCCGCGTCCTCCGACCAGCAACGCGTCATGAGCGCGATCCAGCCGGGGCCTGGCTCGTCGGGCGCGGGGCCGTCCCAGTCGGGACAGCCTGCGGGGGGGGGGGGGCAATGCAACGGGGACGACGGCTGAAACCTAAGGCACGGAACCCTGGCCCACGCGCTCGACGCATCAAGCTAATACAGGAATGCTGGGGGAAGCACCTGACCCTGCAAGAAAGCACGCTGGCTGTGGACGACTCTGCGGCCTCGCGCCTACCCTCCGGCAGCGGCCCCGCCCGAGTGCCCACCCACCCCACCCACCCGGCATGGCGGGGCGCACGGGGTCCTTGCTCATGGAGATCTGGTGCAGCAGCGCGTGGTAGTTGAGCCCGTCAAACGGCTCCCTGCGGTTGGCGGTTAATGGTTGACCGTTAGGCAATAACAAGTACCACATCACACGCCCGCTGCGTAACACTAGGCGCACTCCAGCTTCCGGCACCCAGCGCCCAGCACCCCACGGCCCGCACCTGAACGTCCACAGCTCCCACAGTACCACGCCGAACGAGTACACGTCGGCCTTCTCCGTGACAGCCTGCGGGAGGTAGAGAGGCGGGGAGGGAGCCAGGGAGGAGCTGGTCCAGTAAAACACACAAGGCATCACATGGGCTGTGCGGCATAACAAAACCCCGCTCGCACCTTGGGCGTGCGGATGATCTCGGGGGCGGTCCAGGGCAGGGTGCCGCGCAGGGACGTGACGCCTGCGGGAGCATGGGCCGTGCGCGGCGCTCACTGCACTGCACACCTGGGTGGCTTTGCTGCAAGTAGGTCCCTGGGCCCATGTGTCCTCGGCCGCTCCCCAGCCCTGTTCGCCGCACCCCACCCACCCGTCACGAAGGTCTGTTGGCGCTGCTTGCTGAGGCCGAAGTCCGCCACCTGCGGGCCAGCGACGGTGACGAGGGGAAGCCGCATCAGCGACTTGCCTCTCGTGCAATGAAAGCCCTCACACTCCTGCCTACCCGCCACAAGCTACCACCGGGAGAGGCCAAACCATGCATGCCGCCTTTCCCCTCTTCTCTTTCCAGCCCCCTGCCTCACCTTGCACGTGGGGCTCTTCTCCCTGAAGCCCACCAGCAGGTTGCCCGACTTGAGGTCGAAGTGCACGATGCGCTTGGTGTGCAGGTACTCCATGCCCTTGGGGTGGGGGGAGGGGAGCGGGCAAGGCGAGGGTGAGGACGATCCAGGCCTGAAGCCCCATCACCCTACCTCCTCCTGTCACTCACTGTCCACCGCCCTTTGCGCCCCCACGCCCGCCCCCTCACCCTCGCCGCGTCCAGCGCCAGCTTGACCCGCACCACGTCGCTCCGCAGGAAGTCCGCCCCCCGGGACAGCGCCGCGCGCAGGCTGCCGGCGCCCAGGTACTCGGCCACGAGGGCGGGGGGGCGGATGACGCCGGGCAGGATGGGCACGCCTGGAGGGGAGGGGAGGGTGGGGAGGGGGCTACGTGAGGACGGGGCGGGGAGGGACTGTCGGGTGCATGGCGATCGGCATGCTTGGGAACCCACGCGGCGGAGTCCACACAATGTCACAGGCTAGGTAAGATGGGGTGCACGCCCAGGCGGCACCGTAGTGAGAGCCCTGGAATAGGAAGGCCAGGAGTGCAAGGCTCCGGCCCCCGGGGTGCGGCGACTCGCCTGCGGCCAGGGCGGCGGTGAGGCGCACTGCGTCGATGTCCCCCGCCGCGTTGAGCCTGGGAGGGGTTGGTGGGGCGGAGGTCGGGAGAGACAGAACCGTAAGCAGACAGGCGTGACAGGCGAGTGATAGACAGACATGGCGGGACAAAACAGCCTAACGTCCGGTGCGGACCCGGCCCACCTGTCGCGCTTGGCCTTGAGCTCCCGTACTCCGCTGGGCAGCACGATGCCGTACACCCACACGATGCTGGGGGCGCGGGCGGCGGTCGGAGGCGGACAGCAAGGGTCGCTCAGGTCAAGACAAGTCGGTCTCCAGGTCACGTCCCTTCTCTCAAGCATGGGTCCCGGTATTCCGCCCCCACCCCCGGCCCTGCTCACTTGGGGTGCCTCAGGCCCCCCAGCATGGACGCCTCCTTCAGCAGCTCCGTCACCACATCGGAGGACGCCGAGGAGCCCGAGCCGCCTGGGCGACAGGGGGGATTCGACGTCACGCAACGCGGAGCGATGCAGCGTAGGTGAGGGGTGCGCCTGTGCTGGAGCGCGGCCAGGGGGTTCCACGGGATTGCCTGTGTGTGCCAAGGCTCCCCTCCCCCCGCACGCACCCGCCACGTCGGGGACCAGCAGGGACGGGTTGAGGCACTTGACCGCCACATCGCACGAGTGCCAGCGGCACAGGTACACCTGTGGGAGGGAGGGCCGCCACCGCCGACACAGCTGAACCGACCAGCGAAGCCCTTGCTCCGCGCCTTCTAACCCCCACCCCAGCCCTCCGCCTGTCGGCTTCTGGTTCCCAGCCTCAGAAGGGGCCAGTAATCCACAGACCGCCCCACCGCACCTCTCCGTATCCGCCCGAGCCGAGGAACTTGAGGATCTGCAGATCCTCGGGCCGAATCAGCTCCAGCTTGGACTCCAGCTCGGACAGGGCGACCCGGGGGTCAGTGCTCAGCAGCCCGCCGATCTCGCTCCGCAGCAGCGCCTGCTCGGCCTCGCGTTCGTTGGCGGCAACGGTGTCGTACTGCGCCGGCAAATCGGCGGCCGCGGCGGCGGTGGCGGCGTCCTGGACGGCGCCGGCGGAGGCGGGCGCGCCGCCTGGCGGCGCCGTCGCCGCGGTGTTAAAAGCGCCGACGCCGGCGGCAAGGGTTACCCCGGCCTGGTGCTCCAGCAGGGCGGCGGTTGAGGCGGTTAGGCCGCCGGCGCTGGGGTCGTTGGAGATGCTGGGGGTGGCGGCGGGGGTGATGGAGCCGAAGGAGGAGGGCGGCGTGGGGGCAGCACCGCAGCTGGCGGTGGTGGCGCCGGCGGCTGCGCCTCCGCTGTGGGAGGTGCGGCTGGCGCCCGGCTTGGGGCTCGTCGACTGCAAGGCAGAGGGAGGAGGACGGATACATCAGGGGCCGCATCAGCAGACCACCTGCCATCCTGCACCCCCCTAGCCCTCCTGCCGGGCAAGACCGTGCCGTGCCCTCCCCACACCCGCCGTCCAGCGCCCCAGGTGTCCCATACCTCCAAGCCCCCGGCCTCGCCTGCCCTCCCACCCCCATCCCCACCCCCACCCCGCCCCACCTGCACCTGTAGCAGCAGCTTGAGCTTGAACGTGGGCTTGCCGTCCGCGCCGGCGCCCCGGAACTCCTCCAGCGCCTCCCACATGTTGTCCACGTCGTCGTCGCACAGCAGGTCCACCTGGGGGCGGGGTGGGGGGCAGTGGGGGGAACGATGGTGGGACAATGGTGGGAGCGATGCGTGACGAGGGCGAGGGCGGACGGGCTGGGGAGCTAGTGCGTAGTGCTGGCCCGTGGGCATGCACCCATCCCATACAATCATATACACCTGCATTGACACCCATGTCCCCCCCCCAACCATGTGCCCACCAGAAGCTCGGGGGAGCCGGGCAGCTCGTACTTGAGCACAAACGGGTTCTGTGCAGGGCGTGGCGTGGGAGGGTGCACAGGACAGGGCGGGGATCAGGGTGCATCATTCTGGAGGGCTCGCAATCACGTTGAGTTCGCTGAAATATAAGGATAGCGAGTCCTGCAGAACAGCTGTCGTAACACCGCCCGCCCGACCCGGGCCGCGCTCAGCATGCAGTGCACGCACCGCACGCACCTGCTCGCTCAGGTCGAGGCCGGCGGAGCGCCCCACCGCCTCCGCCAGCGCCGCCAGACCGTCGGCCCGCGGCACACTGATGAGCCGCGTCTCTCCGCCGCAGTACTCCCACACGCCGCTGGGGCAGCGGCTGAAGGCGCCGCCGGCGTAGAGGAGCACCTTGACCTGGGGGTGGGAGGGTAGGTGGGTAGGTGGGTGGGTGGGCGGGTGGCTGGGTGGGCAGGGGAGGTGGGAGGGCGTGCGGGGGAGACAGGGCGGAGGGAGCAGAAAGCCAAGCCCTCAGCCCCGCCCAGGCTTCCAAGCTTGCCTTGCTGTCCTTCACGGCCTGAGCCGCTGCCGCCGCTGCCGCCGCCGCCGCCATGGCAGCCGCCGGCACGGTGGCGGCCGATGACAGGAGCTGCGACGCTGCCAGGCCGCCGCCAGCGGCCGTCAGCATCGGCGCGCTCCAGGCTGATGCGCCGCTGCTGCCGCTGTTGCCGCCGCCTGCCTGGCCAGCGACCTGCGTGGCGGCGGCGGCGGCTGCCGAAGACTGCGTGGGCTGCAGCAGGGCGCTGGCGAGGCTGGCGGAGGCCAGCGTGCCCTGCAGCGACTGCAGCGTCCGCGCGGCGGCGGCCTGGTTGGCGGCGGCGGCGGCAGCAGCGGCAGCGGCGGCGCTGCTGCCGCCGCCAGCGGTGCTGTTGCTGGTGACGGAGCCCACCGGCGACGCCAGGGAGGCCACTGACGGCGCCGTCGGCGTCGGAGCCTGCGATGCCGCCGCCAGGGTGGCGGCGGCGTTGACGAGGGCGGCGGTGTAGGCCTGGGGGTTGGCGGCGGCGGCTGCCGCCGCCGCCAGGCCTGCCGGCGTAAGGCTCGTGAGGCCGGCGGCGGCGGCGGGGTTGGAGAGCGCGACGGCGGCATCTGCGAGCGCAGCAGTGGCAGCGGCGGTGGCGGCGGAGGCGGCGGAGGGGGCCGCTGAATAGTTGGATGGCGTGGCGGAGCCGACGGAGGTGTTCCAGGCGTATGGGCCCGGGGGGGAGCTGCCCAGGTTGCTGCTGGCTGTCGAGGAGGCTGGTGCACACGAGGTGCAGGGGGGGAGCGTACGTGATTGGGGGGTTCAGCCAGAGACACAAGGGCGGCGCACGTTAGGATCAGCTGTGAGGCATGCAACGTCAGGGCAAGTGACGCGCACTAGCAACCGGGAGAACACGGCATGATGCGAGGGGGGCAAGAAATGCTACAACGAAGGTGAGTGACGCGTCAAGAGTCAGGCATGCGGTATCAAGAGCGTGGAGAAGTGCAGGCGACGCGGTGGAGTGTGGGAGGGAGAGGACTGCTGCTCACCCGACTGGCGGGACAGGTTGGCGGCAGCAGCGGCCATCTTCGATGCCAGCAGCACCTGCTCCAGGCTGACAGCGCCGCCGGCAGGCACCGCCGCCGCCTGGGTTGCAGGCGTCGGAGCAGCAGCGGCGGCGGCGGCGGCGGGGCTGGTGGCGGCGGCGGTGGTCGTGGGCAGGACCAGCGCAGCAGACGGCGTGACGACGCCCGTGGCGGCCGGCGGCAGGCCCAGAGCCGCAGCGGCCGCGTTGACGGCGGCGAGAGTCGAGGTCGTCGGTGCCGCCGCCGCTGGCGGAGGCGGGGCCACGGTTGCCGCCGGCGTCGCGACCAGCGTCGGCAGCGGTGCCGAGGCCGCAGCGATGGGGGCGGCGGCGGTGACTGAGGCGGCAGGGCTGGCGGCGGGAGGCCCGCTGGCGGCGGCGGGTCCGGCCGGCTCAAGCGCCTGGGCGTCGGCCTGGGCACTGGTCGGCATGATGGAGGTGAGGGCGGAGGCGGGAAGCGTAACGGACTGCTGGCCCTCGCTGGTGGTTGTGACCGTTACCGCAACCGTCTGCGCCGGTTGGTTGCCAACCGCCGGGATGACCAGGTTGGCCGTCGTGACGCTGAGAGGGCTGCCAGTGCTTGCGCCCGAGGCTCCGCCGCCGGACGCGGAGCCGCCGGACGTGGGGCCGCCAGAGCCGCTGCCAGCGGCGGCGGCCGCGGCGGCGGCCTCAGCGGCGGCTTCAGTTGCGGGGCGCAGCGACGGGACGGTGGCGTTGAGGGCGCCGCCGCCCGAGTCCTGAAGGCTGCCGGCGCCCCCCGTGTAACGGCTGCTGCCGGTGCTGCTGGGGCCGTCGCTGCCGTGGCTCTCGGTGCTTCGGTAGCTGCAGCCCTGGGGCAGCAGCGAACTGAGCGAGCCCGCCGCCGCGTCGGACTCGGCGGACAGCGTCAGCTGCTGCCGGCCCGACGGCGCCGCCACGGCAGCCGGCGGCGGGGACATGGTCGCGAGGCTGCTGCCGCCGCCAGCGGCGGCGCTGGCCTGCTGGGCGGCTGCAACCGCCGCCGCCGCCTGCTGCTGCTGCTGGCGGGCGACGGCGGCGGTGAGGGAGGAGGAGATGGCGGAGGCTGCCAGGGCGTCCGCGGCGGCGGCGAACGACGACGGCGTTCCAAGCGCCGCCGCCGGCGTGCCGGTTAGCGCCGCCACAGCGCCTGGGGCAGCCGCCGCCGCCAGGAGCTGCTCCTCCGCCGTCGCCGCCGGCAGCGCGCCGGCGGCCAGCGGCATCAGCGGCACGCTGGCAGCCGTCGTCGACGGCGTCGCAGCGGCAGCCGCCGCCAGGAAGGACGCAACCGTGGGGTTCGCCAGGGCGGCGACGGCGGGCGTCAGGGCGGCCGTCGCGGGGGCCGTGACGGCGCTGGGCAGGACGGCCGCCGGCAGGGCTGCGCTGACGTCGGATCCGCCACCGCCGGCGCTGGTGGCCTCCGCCTGTGCGATGGCCGCACTGATCATCATCTGCTGCAGCTCTAATTGCTTTTGCAGCTGCTGTAACTGCTGCATTGTGGTGGTGTGTGCTGCTGCTGCAGCCTGTGAGGCGGTGAGCGGGGCCGGTGCTGTGGGGGAGGCCTGCAGGGGCTGCGGCGCCGCCTGCCTCGTAAGCGACGATTGCGGAGACTGGTAGACGCTGCGGGTGCCTCCCTGGTACGCAGCTGCGGAGGCGGCGACACTTGTGTCGGCCGGGCTGCCGGGCTGAAGCGACGACGCGGGGGAGGAGAGCGCCTCACCGAGGGAAGAGAGCCGACTCTGCTGCTGCTGCTGCTGCGGCTGCGGCTGCTGGCCGGGGCCGCTCTTGAAGGACACCGGCCACGAGCAGAACGAGTTGGCGGACCTGCGGGTGCGCGGTCAGGAGGAAAGGAGTCAAAACCGCTGGGCACCTCCCACATGCCGGGGCACCCCCCACCCTTCAACTCGGGCCAAAACCCTAGCCTGCGTCGCCTAAACCCACAAAACCTTATGCCCGCCCGCACCCAGCCTCACCCGTCGGCCGAAGCGCGCGTGTGCACGACCGTGTCGACTACCGGCAGAAGCAAAGATGAGCGAGTCGCGTTGCTGGGGCCGGAATGCGCCTGGTCGCCCGCGGGGGAGGACGCGAAGGGAGCCCCCCAGCTACTGCCCGCGCTGCCGACGCTGCTCTCACTGCCGCCCGATGCGGCAAGAAGCGGGAAGACCGCCGTGGGCCTGCCGCCGCTGTTGTTGAGAAAAGACTGCTGCTGCGAAGCCGCGCGCGAGGAGGGCAGCCGAGGCGCCTGCTGGCCAAAGTGCGCAAAGGGCGAGGCCGACGCGGCGGGAGGGTAGAAGCGGTGGAGCGCCTGCGCTAGGAGGTCTGGAAGCTGCTGGGGCTGCGCTTGGGGCGGCGGTGAGAGGCCCCCCGATTGTTGTGGCTGCGGAGGAGCCTCGTAATGCGCCTGCGGGTGAGCCGCCGAGGAGGAGCCCGGGCTGAGGCTGCTGTTGTCGATGCTGCGCCGCTGCTGCACGCCCGAGGCCCACGCAGCCGCTGCGGAGGCCGCTGCTGCAGAAGGAGGGGAGGCGTGTGGCTGCGAGGCCGCGGACGCGAGTGCCTGCCACTGATGGAACGTGAGAAGGAGCTGGGCGTCCGGCGCCTGCTGCTGGACCTCCGGCACGAGCTGGGGCTGCGAGGGAGGCTGGGGCAGCAGCGGGTGCTGCGTTGCGGGCGGCGCGGTCAACCACCGGGGCGCCGGCTCGCGGAGGGTGGCGCTGTGCGCGCCGCTGCCGCACTCGTCGGAGGGACGGCGGGCTCGATAGACGGGGGAGATGTGGGTGCTCAGGTGGTGGGGGCGGAGGTGAGGGGGCGACGCGACGGCGAAAGACGAACTAGAGTCGGCGCATGTGAAGGCCCCTCCATCAAGATCGGTGGGTCGGTCATGGCGGGCCGATGCCTCAGCCTCTAGCGCGCCCTCGCTGCCCCGCAGCCCTGCCGCCGGCTCCTCGTCTTGTTGCTGGTCCGCTGTAGGCATGCGCGTGCGTGTGCCGCGAGGCCAGGCGCCAGCGCAGCGCGCGAAACCCAAGTTCGGGGGTTAGGCCCGAGGCAGCGCTCGCCGCGAGGTAGCGCGGGACGTTGCGCGCGTCTCGTTGCAGCAGGCGTTGCTGCGTGGAGGGCGAGAGGGCGCTGTTGGCGGGTGGACTCCCGCGCAAAGAGGCGCCTCCGACGACACAGCAACACCCCCGCTTCGCCGCGTGCAAGCGACGTGCCAGCGCACCTGAGCGTTTGGCGGAGACCTGGCCGCCGAAAGGGGGATTCTCAGGTAGGTGCGAAGGGACCTGGCGCGAAGAGCTCTGCGAAGCGCTCGCGAGCGCTGATCCGAAACGTTTAGAAGAGGAAGAGACGCTAGCTAGCTCACGAGGACAAAGAGTTTGAAGCAATCCAAGCGAGGAAGGCGGTGGTCTGGGGAGCGAGAAAGAGCCGCGAGGCGGGAAGCCTCGTCGGGCGAGTTCTCGGGCTTTGCATGCGTGGAGCCGCCCACCGGCGCGCACCGCGCGCACCTTGCCAGTCCTCGACCGTAAGCGAGGACCAGGGTCCCCAGGATAGCGCTGCACAAGGCCATGCCCAGCCTCTCCGGCGTGCGAGAGGATGCAAGCCTCGTCGGCGAAAGGCCACGCGGGCGCGCCGACTCGCCGACGCGTCGCGGGGCCTGAGGCCCCCTTCCCCCTTACTGGCCTACGCGCCCCCCACATGGACAGCTCCTCCTCCGCCTCCGGCTCGGGCTCTGATGACAAGCGGCGGGGCCGACTGCCCTCGCCGCCGACCCACGGGCGACGGGTCGCGGAGGGTTGCGCTGCTGGGGTAGTCACTCCGGTCAGACTGAGCTCCCAGGCCTGATACGGAAAGGGCTAATAGTTTGCTGCGAACCAACTGGTCAGTTACAGGAATTGGCCGTTCACAGGGGCGCACGGCGGAAAGGGGGGGCCCGGGAAGGAGGTGGGTATGGAGGGCACGCGTGCCCAACGGTGCGCACCTGGGCCTGGCTCGCCCCAGCTTGCAGATAAGCTGAGCCGTGCTGGCAGCTGTGGCGGCATACTAAGAAAGAGAAAGCCTCTGCGCCGTGACACGCAAAGCCGTTTGCCATCCAAACTCGCATATGCACGACAAGTCTGCCCCGAGGTGTGTGTACCTGGCAAGGTGTAGCTCTAGGAGTATCCGGGGTAAGTCGTGGAGCATGTGGAGTTCGGGTCAAGCCGAAGCTGATGAAGTGTGGGACGGCACATGCCAGGGCAAGAGCTTTGCCCAGGCGACCTCCCCTGCTGTACCCGAGGGCATACACTACAAGGGTCGCGCCAGTCCTGGCTGCCAGGCACAACGGCACAGCCGATGCGCACAACGAGACGTTCTGTGCCCCCCATACCTCTGTTAGGCAAAACTGGCTTAAACTAACTTCAAGAGGCATGAAGGCAACATAGCGTGACCTGCGTGTACCTCGAGCTTGCACCACATGTTGGCTCCGCATGTTGAGCCGCACCTCGCCGGCTGATTCTGGGAACTCAGGCCTCGATGGCCAGCCCAACCAAGCGAGTGCCTTCAAGGCAATCATCTGGGGTGCTAGTCACTGCGGTGTCGCAAGCGGCGCAGAGCGAGCGACTACATGGGTCTGTTGACAAGCTGGACGTGGCCTCAGAGTTGCTGTCAAAGAGTAAAGTCAAGGCGGTAAGTGCGGACAGAGGGGTGGAGACCAGGCCAGGCTTGCTGGAGCAGGCCCTGCCTGGTTCTCGCCCAGGGTTTCGCTGCCGGCACGCCCAGGCCAGGCCCTGCAGGCTCACACGCCCCCGCCCCACCCGTCTTTTGTGGGCGCAGGCGGCTCAGGTGCTCGAACGCGCGTTCAACGAGAAAGCCGAGCGGTGAGGCCCCCCCCCCCCCCCGGGACGACTTGACTCTACCTGTAGGCGTCAGCCCTGACAGGACCCTCGGCCGGTGAACCGTTTCCGAAGGGGTCCCCGTCCACTTCCAATGCGTGGGCTCAAAGGCCATCTCTTCTGGGGCCCACATGTTTCAGAAAGGGTTGCCAGCTTCCTTGAGCGCGTAGCGAGGCAGATAGAGGCTGCGGAGGTAGCGGTCGGTGGCCAAAGACGGCATGCATGCGGTGTTTGTGCGTGTATGTATGGCGCTGGCTGTGTATTTGAGCTGTGTATGGCTATGTATGAATGGCTTTGCCTATGTGTATGTATAGCGAGCAAGCGCCCAAACGCGTCCGCATCAGTTCAAAACGGTCTTTGCAACGTGGGACCCATCTCTTGACCCGTCCCTGCGCTCCTGCTGCCAACCCTACCTCGCACAGGGAAGCCATAAAGTATGGCATCAACACCGTCGAGCTGGAGCAGCACCTGCGCAAGAGCGTGGTGGGTTGGGGCGTACGGAAGGAAGACAGCATGCGCTCCATACCCACACCTGGGGTGGCCGCTTGGGGACAGCACCTGTTCATCCAGGGCCTTTCAAGCCGTACCGCATGCCAGAACCTCACCAGCTTGATATCCCTTCCTGGCTCCCAGCAACCCAGTCCGGCACCCCACCCACCGCCCCCTGCCCCCCCGTGAACTCCCTCCAGGAGACGCTGGGCTACCTGCGCGAGGTGCAGTCCATACACGAGGACTTCCGGCTGCGCTCCGTGCAGCCCAGCACCGTGAACCGCGAGTTCCGGGAGCAGAGCTCCTGGTGGCTGCCCAGGGAGCAGCTGCCGAGTGAGCCCCGGGCGGAAGGGGAACGAGGGAAGGGGGGTAGGCTGCGGGAGCTTGAGGGTTCGTCAGGGGCAAAGCCGGGGAGCCTGTGGAGACGCAGCAGCCTGGGGCAAACCAAGAGGGCACAGGGGCTCTGCCTACCCCACCCCGTCGCCCTCTCCCCACAAATAGGCGCCCCGCCCCTATGCCCGCAGAGAACTGGTTTCCCGGCAGCCCCTCCTCCACCGCCAAGAGCCTGGGCTCCAAGGCCCAGGGCGGCTCGCGGCCCGTCTCGCCCCCCCACCAGTCCCCGTCCACCCCAGTGGCCACCGCACGGCAGCGGCCGGCGTCTGCGGCGCTGCGGGCGCAGGCAAGGCCGGGGCAGGGGCAGCTGCTTGAGGTGTGCATGCTGATCCTCAGGACTCCGCGTGAAGCTGCCTACTCTCTCAGACCTCCTTTCGCTTCCGTCCGCTCAAAACATCCTTTCCGCCAACATTTCCTCCGGTGTTCCTTGCAGGGCGTGGCGAGCCAGGGGGAGATCTCCATGGCCCTGGGCAGCGCAGCCATGACGCTGGGCCGGGAGGTGGCGGCGGAGAAGGCAGCGGCGGCGGCAGGCGGCAGCGGCGGCTCGGCCCTGCGTGCGTCCCGCCGGCCGGGCAGCGCTCGCCAGCCGCGCGTCTCCGCACCTGGGAGCGGCGGCGGGGGCGGCGGGGGGTCGCCACGCAACGCACCGCCCGGCGCAGGCGCCGCTTCCGCAGTGCCTGGGCTCCTGTTCTCGGGGACGGGGTCGGTGCCGGCCTCGAGGCCCACATCTGCTCGGGTCCGCCGCGGCGCGTCCAGCAGCGGCATGGACCTGGTCCCCGGCGTGCCCGTGCTGTACGACGGCGGCGGGGATGCTGCCGTACCAGGCGTGACACAGTCGGGCCCGGTCCAGCTCCCCGCCAATCAGCCCAGGTACTCCTTGAACCTCTTCCAGGTGCAGATGCAGCAGGTGCTGGAGGCCCAGCAGGCGGCGGAGGCCGGCGGAGGCGGCGGTAACGGCGTGGACCACAGCGGGGGCCTGTCGGCCTTCGGCGCTGGCCCCGCGCCGGACAGCGAGGAAGACGAGGAGGCGGAGGAGGTGGCTGCGGGGCGGCGGCCGCCGGAGAGCGAGAGCGGCGGCTTCAACAACGGCCGCCGCCCCGCGCTGGGCACGGGGTACAGGGCCCTGGCGGACGAGGACCCCCGGCCCAACCTGCGGGCGGTCGCGGCCTCTGCCGCCGCCGCACGCGCCGCCGTCAGCGCCCCCATGCCCTTCGCCTCGGGCCCCTCGGCCAGCTCCAGCATCTACCCCACGGCCATGCTGCCGGGCCCTCTGCCGGGACGCGACTACGCCGACGACCCCCTGCTCATGACGGCCGTCAGCAAGGCCGCCGACCGGGTCTACGCCTCCAACGCCGAGGCCCGCGGCGTGACGGGTGCCGCCTTTGGCATGGTCGGCGCCACGTCAGGCTTCGACCCCACCTCGAACTCCCCCTCCACCTCGCCCAAGCGCAACCGCAACAACTCCAACGCCCTCGCCGCGGCGCTCTACGGCCCCGCGCCCACGCCCGAGCAGCTGCAGGCCGAGACGGTGGCGGCGGTGGAGGCCCTGATCACGCGCAAGTCCACGGCGATGCGCGCCAGCCTCGCCGGCGAATCCCTGCCCATGCGCCACGCGCGCGCGTCGCTGTCCGGCCTCTCGGGCTTCGCCGACATTGTCGTGCCGCCCAGCGCCAGCTCGGCTGCGGCCGACGGCGCCGGGCTCCTCGCCACCACGCTCGAGTCGCCGTTGCTCCCCACTGCCAGCCTGGCCTCCGGCGGCGGCGCGCTGACGCCCACGCCGCCGCCGCCGCTGGACGGCCGCGCGTCTACGGGGCCCGCGGCCCGCGGCGGCCGCGCGCACCGCTCCGTGCTGCACTCGCAGCCCGTGCCGCCGCCGTCGGGGGGCGACACCTCGCCCCGCGGCTCCGGCCCCAGCTCGCCCATGCTGGCGGTGCGCATGTCGCTGCTGCACGGCCGCCTCGGCAACCAGCGCACCGTGTCCTCTACCGGCACCGTGGAAGCAACGGAACAGTCTGCGTCGTCGTCCAGCCCGGGGACCGGCACGGCCGGTATGGGGGCGCTGCGTGCGCGCCTGCGCCTCGCGCTACCGCCCGGCGCCGTCGCAGGCGCGGAGGAGCCCACGGATGGCGGCAGCGCCGGCGGCAGCGCCGGCGGGGCGCCTCCGCCGGGCATGAGCAGCCCCAGCACCTCGTTCAAGCGCGCGCTGCTGGCCCCGGGGTCTCCATCTGGGTCGCTGCCAGACTCGCCGTCGCTCCGCGAGAGCCCCGCCGCCAGCCAGGGCAACAGCGCACGCGCCCTCCTCGCCAGCGCCTCCTCCCGCAACCTCGACGCCGGCGGTGGCGAAGGCGGCAGCGGCTCTCCGCCCGACGGCACGCCGCTGGGGCCGATGCCACCGTCGGCGCCGTCACCGCTCCGCAGCATGAGCCGCACCACCTCCAGCCGCTTCAACCAACTCCGCCAATCCACGCCGGGCGGTCCAGACAACGGCTTCCATCGGTCCAGCGAGCCAGGCATCGGCAACACGAGTGACACGGGTTCGCCAGCGCCGGGCGCGGGCGCGGGTGGAGCCCCGGGCAGCGGCGGACGGTACAGCAACCCTGGCCTTCCCACGGGCGGGGGTGCGGCAGGTCCAGTGCCGGCACTTGCGCTGCCGTCGCCCGGCCCGGAATCGGCGTCTCCTGGCGCGGCCTTCTCGCCTCTGCAGGGCATGCCTAGCCCCTTCTACAGCCCCCTGGGCCAGCAGCGCATCAGCAGCGTTCAGCCCGACCCCCTGGGCGATGAGGACGACGAGGCAAGCGACGGCCGGGGCAGCGGGGGCGGCGCCGGGAGCGCTCGCCGTCCCAGCGCACCCCACAGCACTGGCGGCGGCACGGTGGCAGCGGCGCCGCGGCAGCGTGGCGCCCTGGCGGCGGCTGCAGCTGCCGCCGCCGTCACCGACGCTCCTGGCTCGCCGCTGGTGCAGGCAGCAATCTCTCCCGTCACGACGGGGGGCCCCTCGGCGTCACCACAGGGCCGGGGGCGCTTCCGGGGTTCCATGGGACCTGACACCATCCCCGAAGAGTCTGAGGCCGCCCACATGCCCGGCCGGAAGCAGAGCACCATCGGCGGCGGCGCGCCGTCATCCCAAAGCGGTGGCACCAGCGCCGCCGTCCACTCTGCCTCCGGCGGCTTGCCGGGCCGACGGGGACAGGCACGGCCCGCCGCGCACCCCGCCGTCGCGGCGGCAGCGGCGGCCCTGAGCGCCGGCGGCGGCGTGAGCAGCGCACCCGGCTCTCCTGCAATCTTCACACGCCGTGCGACCGTGCCGGCGGTGGCGTTGACCCAATCGCCGACGCCTGGCGGCGGCCCTGGCGGCAGCGCCGCCGACGCCATGCTGTCCACGCTGCAAGCCGTCAAGGACCCAGCGCCGCGCGCGCGCCGCAACTCCACCTCGAGCAGCGATGCCGCGCTCACGGCGGGGGCCCTGGCGGCCATGGGCGGCGCAGCCATCCGCGCCTCCCTGCCGGCGCCTGACCCCCACACGCTGATGCAGACTGCGGCGCAGCTGGAGGCCCGGGGCGGGTGGGACGCGCCCGTGGGGCTGCGCATGGCCTACGGCCCTGGCGGCGAGGTGGGCGGGCAGGCCGAGGTCAGGCCGTGGGAGCCGCCCCCGAACTCCACTAGCCCCCGCCGGCCGGAGTCCTCTCGGCCGAGGAAGGCCGCCCTGTCGAGCACCGGCGCTGCAGCTGCCGCCGCGGTGGCGGCGGCAGCCGTGGCGGCGGTGGGCAGCGGCGCGCCGGGAGCCACCCCCATGTCGAGCCGGCAGGTGCCCAGCACAAGCGCGGGGCCGGTGGCGGCGCCACCTGGCAGCGGCGGTGGTTCGCCGGCCGTGGCGACACGTGGCGGGGCGCTGACAGCCACGCCCAGGCCCAGCTCCGCGCGGGCATCGACGTCTCGCGTCAGTGGCTCCATCGGAGGCGTGGACAGCAGCCCCGGCTCGCCCGCGCCGCCGGGCTACCCGGCTGCGGCATCAGGCGCACGCGCCGCGGCGGTGGCGTCGGTAGTGGCGGCGGCGGCGGTGGCCGGTCGCACGCCGCGACTGAGTGCGGCGGGGGGCTTTGGTGCCGACTCGGCGCCCAGCTCGCCGGCCATCACGTCCTCCGGGGCCATGCCGGAGGACGGGCCCGGCGCGCGCATGGGCGTGGGGCTGATGCCTGCCATAAAGAAGACGCCGGGCTCGCCTGCCATCAAGGCAACCATCGACATCTAGTTTGACGGAACGGAGAGACGGACTCCTTCGTGTGTTTACGACTCATGCCGCACGACCACTGGCATGGCGGTGCCACCTGTCGGACTCCTTGGACGTCATGTGTGGGCATGCAGGGGGCTCGTGCTGTTGGCCACCCCACCACATGCATGAAGCTTGGGCAAAGCTGCTGGTGTGCAAGGAAAGCGTTGTTGCGCGCGTGCAAACCACACTGCCGGCAACCATACCGACTACCAAGCACACGCGCGAAACACAACCATTGCTCATAGGTGATGTTCTTTGACCGAAGGCAGCGGATGTTGGAGGGCTGGGGCGGACTCTTGGACGCTATCGGTTTTGCAACTCATGAAGGCCGGATTGGCAATGCCCTTAAGTGCAGGCTGGGACGAGATTGAGACGAGATTCATGTTGAGTTATGGGATGTGATTGGGTGCGACGCGGTGACCGGGGCCTTAAGGAAGGCCAGTCAGACCTGGTGAAGGTGCACAACACGACGTAGCAGTTGCGCTTGGGCTGGGCTCACAGCCGCTGCAGGCAGGGCCAAACTGCACGACACGACATAAAAGTAAAGGGCTGCAGCTGCAATTGCTGCAGCCTCGACAGGGTCGGGCGCTGGGCATTCGCTGAGCGGCAGGATGGGGCGGGGGTGTGGAGGGAAGAACAGATGGCAAGACACGGATGCCATAGATTGCCACTTGGACTGCCTGAAGTGGACCCGAAGGCTGAGCCTGTGTGTGGTGCCGGACAGGAGCGTTGGGGTATTGCAAGGAAGTGGGCATGGATCATAGACGGTGGCTGTGCGCCTGCAACGCTGCAAGCTAGGGCGCTTGCGTCGGCAACGGGAAAGGTGCTTGCTGAGGTGGGCCCTCGGTAAGCCTTGGGTTAGGCCTAGGGGTAGGCCCTCGGTAAGCCCAAACCCTTCTCAGCTGTGACATCGGCATAAGCTGTAAGTCATCAAGGGGCAGGTTTGGCTGTCGGTCTGTTCGATGTGGAAGTGGGACCGTTTGGGGTCGGGCGAAAGCTGTGGGAGCGCGGCATGGGGCACCGGAAGAACATGGCAGCACAGTGCCACTCATAGGTGGGACCACAGGAAGCACAGGCTAGTGCCCCCTACCCACGCCTTTGCACAGAGCCGCAGCCAGCTTTAAGTTGCACCCATGCGTGCGACTGCGAGGGCATCCATGGAAGGTCAGGGGCCCCCGACCTCTCCACTGTTGAACGGCCTGCTCTGCCGTGCCGAATTGCAGGGAATCGCCAACCGTGCCCTCGCCGAGGTGCCGGCACAGCGCCACCCTCCGCCAACACCGCGGCACTACGCCCCGTTGTATATCATAACCCTCCGCGAGCCGGCGCCCCGGTGGTTGACCGCGCCGCCCGCAACGCAGCACCCGCTGCTGCCCCAGCCTCCCTCGCAGCCCCAGCTCGTGCCGGAGGTCCAGCAGCAGGCGCCGGACGCCCAGCTCCTTCTCACGTTCCATCAGTGGCAGGCACTCGCGTCCGCGGCCTCGCAGCCACACGCCTCCCCTCCTTCTGCAGCAGCGGCCTCCGCAGCGGCTGCGTGGGCCTCGGGCGTGCAGCAGCGGCGCAGCATCGACAACAGTAGCCTCAGCCCGGGCTCCTCCTCGGCGGCTCACCCGCAGGCGCATTACGAGGCTCCTCCGCAGCCACAACAATCGGGGGGCCTCTCACCGCCGCCCCAAGCGCAGCCCCAGCAGCTTCCAGACCTCCTAGCGCAGGCGCTCCACCGCTTCTACCCTCCCGCCGCGTCGGCCTCGCCCTTTGCCCCTCGGCAAGGCGGCGGCGGGGGGGTGCCCCCGTCGGCAGCGGCGCTCCGTCATTTTGGTCAAAAGGAGTGGGCCGTGTTTAGTGCTGGGTGGAAGGCTGTGGGGTGAAAGGCTACTCATCCGGGACAGAGCATCCAGGTCCGTGGTCCTGAAGGGGGCCTGATGGGCCGCGTCCTTCTTACCAGTCCTAAACCCCTCCACCTCTGCAACGTGAACACCCTGAACCTGTGCCATCTATGGATGCGGGTGAGCTGGGCGCGGTGCCCCTGGGGATCCTCGGGCTCCGCTTCCAGAGTGTATGCACCGGGAGTGCTGTACGGCATGGGGAAGGTGGGAGTGCACTCGAGGTGCCAAGTTGCAGCGAGTAGCATCGAGCGACACCTGCCACATAGCAGCCTGATCGTTGCCATAGACTAGCCAGGTGTTGCCCTCAAAGCGAGCCTCGAATGCGATAGAACAATGTGCGACAACTGGCAGGCGACGATAGACGCCCTACAAGGGGCGAAACCCATCTTTGACAAGCCAAAGCTTTCGGAAAAGCTTCTTGTGAAGCCGCCCTTCCGCTTCCTTCACGATGTGGTCTCAGCGGTGAGGCAGCTTGCTAGGACCACCAGCGCGCTCTTTGGAGAAAATATCAAGGGCCAAAAGGCCTGGAGCTGTTGTGGGTGGCTAGGCGCTGCGTAGTTGGGCCCGGACCCGCATGCCGCGGTGCAGCAGTCAACACGCAGCACTGTGACCACCCACTCTGGGCGTGGTGCAGGTACAAGCAGCCACTGGCTTCGCGCCAGGGCTCTACTCTGGCGAGGAGCTGGACGGGAAGGCCATCGCGGTGAGCCTGAAGTGCAGAAGCCCGAGCTGCGAGGCCCAGACGCTGATACCCCATGTATCCTCGAGTCTGCAGGAGAAGGACGCAAAGGTCGCGTACCTCAAGAAAGTAATCGACGTGGTGCAACTGGTCCTGGGCGAGGCGTGCCCAGCCCGCCCCAACAAGGCGAGCCTGGGGCGCAGGACCTTACACCCCTGATCTGGTCCACCCCTGCTTGAGCTAGGGCTGAGTGCCAATTCTCACAGTGCCCTGGGAATGAGCTCCTGGAGCGGCGTCTTCCTAACTCACCCGGGCCTTCTGGGGCCCTCTCGTGCGCAGATTGTGGCGGGTCTGGAGCCGGATAACACGAACATCTTCCTGCAGCAGCTAGCAAAGGCATGCAAAAAGAGCAAGGGCGAGAAGGAGGTCAAGGTGGGTGGGAGCATGTGCGCCAGGCACACGTGCACGGGTACCACGGCGGTGTGGGGTGCACAGGAAGTTCGATGGGTGTGGGCGTGGCGCTCCCATTTGGCGTTAGCAGGGCACATGGAACGCTTTGTGGCTGCCAACGCTTTTTGCCCACGGTCCTCCTGGCCCTTTCACACGAGCAGAAGGTATTGGGCGGCGGCGGCGCGGACCCGCCACCTGCCAAGTCCTCGAAGGAGCCCGCGAAGGCGGATGCCAAAGCGGCGGACCCCAAGAAGGCATCCTCCTCTTCCAAGGCGGCGGCTGAGGACCCCAAGAAGGCATCCTCGTCCTCCAAATCCAAGGAGGCCGATGCCAAGGCCGCGGATCCCAAGAAGTCTTCCTCATCCTCCAAGCCCAAGGAGGGGGATGCCAAGGCCCCAGCCAAGGAGGCAGCGCCCGCGAAGGAAGCCAAGCCTGCGGCGAAGAAGAAGGAGGACGCGCCCGCACCAGCGGCGGAGGACAAACCCAAGGCAAAGCCCAAGGAGAAGCCAGCAGGTGCGAGCTGGGACGAGAGCGGTGCTTGCTGCAAAGCACACCGTGTTAGAGTGCAAGGGCAGCAAGGGCAGACCCGCATCGCGAGGAACCTGGCTTGCGCTCACCGCTTCGGGCCGCCAGGGCTCAAAAACCTCGCTCCGTCCAGTCCTACCGCCTGACACTGCCCTCTGTCCTGACCACCCGTTCACCTGCCCTTTGCAATGTCACAGAGGCTCCGCCCCCGGCGCCGGCTGGTGGGGACGAGGCGCCCGCAGCTGCGCCCAAGTTCCAACGCCCCACCTCGGCACGCAAGGCGCCCCCGCGCGTGCCGCAACCACAGCAGTAAGTCCTGGTCATGCCACGTGTTCCGTGTCATGCTTATCTGCTCGGTGGTAGGCTGCGGGGGTGTAATCGCCAGTGTTGTGACAAGGCTGCCCATGATTTCCGTGCCCCCCCCCCAGGCCCGTGCTCGGGACCGGACTGCGCCCCGGCACTGCGCAGCGCCGCCCCAACGAGCCCAAGCCCGCGACGGAGTCCAAGGTACGCTGCCCGCCGCTTTCGACATCACGAACGACGTGATGTCTTCACCGTTGCCCGGCATGCTGCGCCAAGTATCTGCGGCATGCCCAGCCCTTCAAAAGCTCACCTGCCAGCCTGAGCCGTGACGCGGGCCCTGTTCAACCCCAGCACCCCAGCTGGCCGCCGCTCCGTAGATGCTAACAGCAATCCCACCCGGGGCCCTCCGCACCTGCCCGCAGGTGGCCAAGCCCGTGGCCGTGTTCACGGACAACCAGAAGGACAACAGCGACGACGAGGTGGAGGTGGTGCACGAGCAGACGCCCGTGCTCACCGGCAACAACGTGGGCGGCGAGCAGGGTGTGCTGGTCAAGGACATTCTGGCGGCGGAGAAGGGCCTCAAGGTGCGTGTGGGGTGGCCAGGGGGCGCGGGAGGGACAGGGAGTCAACAGCAGGAGAGGTTGGGCGGGAGGCTTCGAGGAACGGAGGTTGCTTGGTTGAGGGAGTGGGGGGAAGCTCTCCGCGGTGTACTCACTTCCCCCGCCGCTGGGCTGTCCCGCTGTGCAGAAAGTCGGCAAGGACGCAGCAGCGGACAACGCCGACACGTCGGAGCAGGTGAGCAGCCTGCAGGGACGTGCTACACAATAAGGATGGCTGCCCGCAGACTGTACAAGCGGTGCAGCACGCCTCTGGCCATGCTGTGTTGCAAGAAGCCTCGTGCTCTGTCCTTCGCAGCCCCTCTCAAAGCTCCTGCTCGCGCCCTTGCGCTCCTCCTCCTGCCCACCCTTCAGGGCACTGGCATCATCCTCAAGCGCCTGGGCAAGCCCGCCGCCGGTGCCGCTGCGGCCGGCGCCGGCGGCCGCGGCGACCCCAGCAGCGTGCGCGAGCTGGTACAGAAGCTGTGCCAGAGCAGCACACCGCTGGCCAAGAGCATGGACTACCTGCAGGAGGACATCGAGAACATGAAGAAGGAGTACAAGTGAGCGCCCCCGTGCCCCTCTGCCATGCGCAGCAAGCGTGCGTCTATCGCTGGGCTTGGGGCTAGGAGCGATCCCCGTTGTTCAAGACAAGTGCCGCGGCCGCTCAGCCCGGCCCTCCTACCCAGGGCCCCGGACAGGCTCGTGTGTACCGGTACAGCGCCACCCGCTACGGCCTGAGGCAGTACGCACTAGCTACCGGACCCTGGCGCATGGTTCCGTTTCATACTTCAACCGCTTTCAGCTCTCAACTCTGCCGGCCCGGCCCCCGCCCCTGCCCCGCCCGCCCCCCCCCCAGGTTCTGGCTGACCGAGAAGCGCATGTACCAGGACGAGCTGGGCCGCGAACTGCGGCTGCAGGGCGAGGCCGCCAACATCGACGCGCAGCTGTCGGACCTGGACGGACAGATCAAACAGGTGCGCGGCGGGCCGGGGCAGCGCGGGGCGGTAGGGGCGCGAGCCGCAAGTACCGGTACATGAGATTGAAGGGGAGAGAGGGGCTATAGGGCAACGGGACGTAGCAGCGGGCGGGTTAATCACTGAGCTGCATACGGATTGCCAAGCGGTCGCCCGGTGGAACGACGAGAAGCTTGTTGGTCCTGCCGTCGACCTCACTCCCTTCCCGTGGTCCGTCTGCAGGCGCGCGACCGCATCATCGGGCTCAAGGGCCAGATCCTGCGCAACGACGAGACCGTGGGCAAGCTGCTCGCCATGGCCACGGCGGGGCGGTAGGGGAGCGGCCGGCAGCAGGGGTTGGGGGCTGAGGGGTTGGAGGTGGCGAGCTGTGGCGGGAAGCGAGGTGGGTGGTGGGTGAGGGGTGCTGTGAGGTTGCCGGGGCTGAGGGACAAGGGAGGCAGAGGCTGCGTGTGGCCGTTGGGGTCAGCCGCAACGATAAGGAGGATCAAGGGCTACGGAGTTGACACCGGGCGGGGCACTGTGCCCGTGCGTGGGAGTCTAAGCTGGCGAGATAGTATGCAGCGCCAAGCGTTGGTGGCACGAGGCTCTACCGGAGATGTACATAAGGGCGGCGAACACGCATCTCTGCCGCTCGGGGGAAGGCACGCGGTGGGCAACGCCGGCATGCGCCTGCATGCGCCCCTGTGTCCGGCGGGTGTCTGACCAGCGCGTGTAAGATATGTGAGTTTGGCATCTAGGCTCAACTGCGGAGCCTGCCAGATGACGACCAGAACAGCAGCACAAGTCGGTTCTGTGCTCGCAGGGGCCGTGCACGAGGCGTAGGCGGTGCACTGCAGCAGCGGCAGCAGACTCGGACCTGCTCGGAGGAGAGGGGGGCTCTACGGGCCCGGCCCTAGCAACTGGTGTGACGACCGAAAGTCAGTCACGTTGCGTGGGTGTCGGTGTGCAGGTGGCACACCCAGTAGGTGGCGCTCTCGCTCAACCCCTCCCCTTCTGGAGGCGGTTCCTGCTGTAACCATCGCATCCTGCTCGGACACGCCCGGACAGCCCGCCCGGGACAAAGGCACGAATACACGCGTTCTATTGATGGCGCCCCCCATTTGTGAAAGGGATTCGGCGAAAGCGCTATCTCTCCCCGATGCGCAGGCGAGGGAGCCATGCAGCAATTCTCGAGGTTGCGATGCCGACGAGACGCTGGCCAACGGCATGAGCCGGTAACGGCACGACAAGACATGATTTGTTAGATGTAATAGCCAAACCGAAGGCGCTCACCTCGGCGGCCTCTGACCTCTGCCCCAGCTACTGCCGCTCGTCCCACACAGTTGGGACAGGAGTCGGAAGGCTGCCGATGGCCGCATAAATAGGAGTTTTTTTACATACTGACACACAGCGAACTAAGCCAATTTACAAAGCTCACGACAGCGCTGACCAAAATGTTTTTGTCGCTGCTTGAGTCGCGACCCGAGAGAAATGCCGCACGGCCCTTAAAATAGAACGACATGAAGCGATGGCACCGTGGTGGGAGAGCGAGGATGCAGGGGCGGCCTTTCCTACGGAATTCTCGGGGCCCAGCGGAGAGCACCAGACGAACGTCGTTGAGCACCAGGGCTCGCAGTATGTGCGCAAGAGCTCTGGGGCCGTGTACCCATCTCGTGTGGAGCTCGTGGCGGATGTCGACAGGTGGCATGCGCAGTTCCCCGTTCTCCCGGCCGAGGGTGAGGTGCTCTTTCCCCTCACGCCCTCCCCCCAAGTATTCCACTTGTGGCCCCTCTTCTCATGCCGCTGTGTCACTTCATTCCCCGCAGTGCTCGCCACGCGCCCCGCCGGTGCGGGTGGAGGTGCAATCTCCCGCCCTGCGCTCTGGCAGCGGAATGCGGCAAGGCTGAACCAGGACCCCGCTGCGGCGGCGGCCCTCGCCCCTTTGGCAGCCCTGCCGCCTGCCGCTACCCCCTTCCGTACGTCTCTGTCCATCGACCTGCTGGGCAGCGTCATTGCGCAGGAGACGGAGCCCGAGGCGCTGACAGCCTGGGATGCCGCGCCGTGCTTCCCAGTCTCACGCGGCGGGCTGCCCACCCCCGCCAACCTCATCCCCCTCTACTCCGCAACCCAGCACCAGCGCAGAAACGACTTCCTCGGAGCGCTGGTGCTTCCATCCGACGATCCGGAGCCTGGGCCCAGTGGAAGTGCTGGCGGCGGCGGTCCGTTCCTGGTCGCTAGCAGCAGCAGCGGAAGCAGCGGGGCGGGGACGCTGGTGCCGCTGCGGCGGGGTCTGTCCGCGGAGCAGGTCGTGGCGCTGTGGACGGCGGTGGCGCAGCCGCTGGCGGCGTCCTGGGCCGCTGGTGGCGCCCTGGCCCTGCCAGACCGGGAGCAGGTGCGCAATTCCGCACCGAGCCTGGCTTACCAGGGCGTGCCGGGGGGCTGGGTGCCGGGCAGGGGTTATCTGGCCGCGCCACTATTCCTGACGGCGGGGTCTGTGACGGACAGCGCAAGTCCTCCAAGGGTCACAGGGCAGACCCTGATAGCCGCCACTCCTGGCCTGGCCTTTGCCACGGGCGAGGCCCGAAGGCGACCGCACCCGCCCTTGCTCCCGGCGCGTGCCTCATCTGCAGGCCGTGGCCACCGCCCTGCTGGTACGAGACGTACTCACGAGCAACTGGGGGAAGCTGCCGGAGGGGACGCTGTACCGCAGCCTGCCGTACAAGCAGCTGCACGACAAAGACTTCCCAGCGGCGCTGCTGCGCACGTACTTGTCGTGCACGCTCGGCCCCGCCGCCGCGGCGGCGGCAGCGAGGCGTGCTGACGTGGCCAGCAGCGAGGGCGGCGCGGCGTTCGTCGCGGCCGCCGCCGCCGCTGCGGCGGCGACGGGGTCTGACGGAGGCGACGCAGGCGAGGGAGTGACCTTGGCGGCGGCGCGGGCCGCCCTTGCGGCAGCGCTGAACTGGCGGCCGTCTCCTGACGGCCCGCCCCCAGCGCAGAAGCTGCTGCTCCCGCCGGAGCCGGAGCCGCTGAAGCCCACCCCACCGCTGCCAACGGCTCAGCCTTCGCCGGCCGCTACCCAGGAAGCCGAGGGCGCGCCACAGTCGTCTTCAGCTCCCGCGCCCGCGTCCACAAAGCAGGCTGGGCGGGGGGCGGAGGACTCGGGCTCAGAGAGCGGCTCTGAGGGGCAGCCTGCGAGGGAGTCCAAGGCCCGCACGGCGCCATCGCCCAGGCCCGGAGCTGGCCCGCCGGGACCCAGCCCGGGCCCCGGAGCCCGGCCAGGGGCGCTGCGTCCCTTGCCCCGGCCGCCGCCAGACCCCGTCAAGCTCGCTCGCATGGCCTGGACCCCCACCAAGCCCAAGCCATCGCCGCTGTCTCGGCGAAGCCCACGGCCCATACGGTTTCCGGATGATGTCGTGATCCTGCCCGTGGAGCACGTGGTGGTTGACCGTTGGGATCTGATCGGGTATGACGGAAGCCTCGACGGCGGCGTGCCCAGCCCGCCCCGCGGGTTCGGACGTATCACTGCTCCGTCGGGCGGGGCTGCGGGTGGCGGCGGCGGCGCAGGCTCAGGCGAGGCGGCGGCAGCCGACGCAGCTGCCTCGCCGGCACGGGACCAGGACGTCGGGATGGACAAGGCGGCGGCGGCGGCAGAGATGGCGGCGGCGGCAGGCGCGAAAGACGTGCTCGCTGGAATCCGGGAGGACCAGGGGGCAGCAGCAGTAGCAGCTGCAGCTGCGCAAACGGCGGTTGTGGCGACGATAACGCAAGCCGCCGCCGGCGGGGGCGAAGGCGGGGCGCAGCGGGGCGACGGGGCGAGCACCAGCGGCGCTGCCGCGGCTCGTGGCCCTGGCTCGGTGGCTGGGGGCTCAGTTGCAGGAGGCCCCTCCGCTGCCGGCTTTGGCTCCGTCGCAGCCGGCTCCGTCGCCGGCTCCGTGTCAGGCCGCGGCCCCACCGCCGCCGGCTATGTCGCGGGCTCCGTCGCAGGCTCGACGGCGCCGTCGCGGCGGCAGCCGGCCGTGCTCCTCCCTGGGCAGACCGGTGCGGGCGCTTCGCGGGATGCCTCTGAGGCAGGCACGGGTGTATCCGGCGCAACGGGGGCTGGGGGCGGCGCGTCCGCAGCCCAGCCCATGCCAGGGGTGGCGGCGCTGCCACCCGATCTGGCCAAGGCCTTTCAGTCCGCCGCCAAAAAGGGCCGCCGCCACGCCCACGTGTCCTCCGTCAAAGTCACCGCCGCGCAGGCGGCCGCCATGCCTGGTCCCGGCCACCCGTCGGGTAACACGGGTGGCGCTGCTTCAGGCGCTGGCACCGGTGGGGATGCAGGGGTGCCGCCAGGCGTGTTTGGCGCGCTTCATCCGTCGGGAGGACCTGCGGGGGCAGCAGCGGCCGGAATGCATGGGCTGGCCGCGACCGGGCCCTTGGGTCCCGGCATGGGGCCTCCACGTGAGGAGCCGTACACCATCGTGATTAAGCCACGATACAATTACGAGGCGGACCGTCAGCAGAGCGGCTACGCGCTGCCTCCCAAGCCGTCACTCATATCCCGCTGCTTCGGCTGCCTCGGCTCCACCGGAACGGTCCTCTCGGCCAAGGACGAGCAGTCACGCATCAACCACTACCGCAACTTCGTACAGCACAGCGTGCCGTACAGGCCGGCAGCGCTCATGCAGGGTCCGCACGGCACGTGGCGGGTCTCCAACAGCAGTGGCGGCGGGGCTGCTGCCGCCGCTGCGGGGGACTGGGCCGCAGGAGTGCCGCGCTACAGCGCCGGCGGAGAGGAGAAGGTGGCCCAGGCGGCGGCGGCGGTGCAGGCAGCGGCAGCGGCTCAGGCGGCCGCGCAGACGGACGCCGCCGCGCAGGCGGCGGTGACGGCGCAAGCCCAGGCGGCGGTGCAGGCCGCTGTGGCGGCACGGGAGGCAGCGACGCAGGCGACAGTGGCGGCGCATGCCGCGGCGGCAGCGGCGAGTGCTGTCAGGGGCCGACCTGCACAGCCGCCCCTTGCGAGTGGTGGCGGCGGCGTCAGCGCCGTCGGACTCCAGTCCGAGGGAGGCCTGATAGCGGGGAGGGCCTTAGCGCACCAGGAACCGCAGCCCGATCTGGGAGTGGGGAGCGGCGGGTTTGGGGCTGCCGTGGGCGTTGGGAAGAGGATCAGCGGGGGCGGGGAAAGCGTGGCAGGCAGCGCCGCCGTTGGCGCGGGCGGGGCGCGGTCGGAGGGCAGGACGGGTGGTGGCGGCGGAGAAGAGCCTTGACGGGCACCCGCTATAGGTGGCGTGCGGTGCTCGGTGGGGGCCCAGGAGTACTATCAACAGCAGGATGGACAGGCCGGGGGATCCTTGTGAATCCTGAGGCAGGGGTGGTGGTCCGCTAGAACGCGTCCGGGGCGGCGAGGTGTCCCTGAATTCGAGGTGGGGCCGAAGTGAGCGCAACGTGTGATCACTACACCGCTGTATATAGCCATCGTTCGTGCGCCGGCGCGCTCGTCAGCAGCTCCCCATACTTCGACCACAAGGCTCACTACCTGGAATACGCCTTGATGATGAGCTTGAAAGGATTGTGGTCTCGCTTGTGAGCGGGCGCGGGGATGGGCGGGTTGGGGGTGGGTTGGGGCCGGCGTTGTGGCACGGGGCGTATCGACGAGACGAGCCCAACCGCCCCGAGCTGGGCGGAAGCCACAGCCAGAGTTGTGCACACGGAATGCTCACATAGCTTTTCCCCTCTGCGAGCCATCTGACGCGACAAAGCCAGTTAACATGAGGAATCCGCTAGCTGACCTGTGGCCTCCGAAGCTCATCCCGCCGGAGAAGCGGGACCTAGCTTTCCTGGTATCGGGAGGCTTCCTGGTGAGCTGATAATGGAGGCGTTTGAAGGCAATGCAACCCTCTCTCTGGGCCTCGTGGGCCTCGTCCTTGGGCGCTCGCGCCGACAGCTGACGACCTACGCTTGTCTCCCAGTTACTGATCATTAGCCGCGATAGCGCGAGTATGGGGGAGAACGGAAGGGGTACATGCGAATGCCGGCATCGTAAGACTGGCAGGACCGGCACGAGTCCAGCATAAGCAGAACCGGCATAGTGCACAGCCAGACGAGCCTGAACGCCCTGATACGACGCCAACGTGGTCACCCTCTACACACATGTACGCGGTCGGAATGGCAAGACGCCCCCGAGCCTCCCTGACGCCGCCACCGACGCGCATCCGCCCCGCCCGGCTCACCCCCCGCTTCGATAGTCGCCTGTCGGCAATGCTTGTAGTGCGCCTCCATGCTCCAGAGCTGGCAGCGCTACGCGTGCGCCCGGGCACCTCCACGGGATGCAACCCGCGTGGCCGGCAGCACCTCATGCGGACCACGCCGGGGGCCGGCCATTGGCACTCGCCGCGAGGCGCTTAACGGGCAGCAGTCCCGCGTTAGCACGCCGCGTGTGCCGCGGGCCAAGCCGGCGTGACTTTCGGTTGTGGCGCGCCTGACTCTTGAGTTATGGTGTTTTCCTTCCCCTTGCAGACGGTGTTCTACATCCTTGCCCTTGTCAGCTTCAAATTCCTGGGCCATAACGGCTTCATGTACTGGTGAGAGTGGCAGCGGGTCGAGAGGGGGCAGGTAACGTTACGAAGGGACCTCGGCCGCAGGCAGAGGCAATGCCCTCAACTGGCACTGCTCCTTTACCGGCAACTTCTATCCGTATCCCCCGTCTGTGCGGCTCACGCATTCTCACGCCCGCCCTCTTACGACCCGCACAACCACTTCGAAACGCCGCCGTCTGCCCAACGCAGGATCTGCAGCCTTACCGCGTACCCATATTACGGTCTGGCCAGGGTCCTGTTCTGCATCTTCCTTCCCGCGGCCCTCCTCACGGGCCTCAGCCCCTTTGTACGTGCCCGTGCGCACCCGCTGGCGGAGGGCGCTGCAGGGGCCATAGACAGATACAGAAAGCGGGGCGTGGGGCACGGGCGAGAGTTGGGCGTGTGAAAGCGCTAGGTTAGACAGCTGAGAGCGTGCCTACGTGAAAGAGGGCTGCATCCAACTGGCCAGTAGCCTGACCGGTGGCCGTCTCCCGAGGCCCCCTCCCTTGCCCGACTGCACCGTCTTCCGCAGGTGCCCAAAGCCTACCGCTACGCGGCGGTGGACTGGCTTGCCGTGGTACTGGCGGGGCTCCAGGTGGGGGCCCGGCCATGGACCGGGGACTGCGCCTGCCTCGGGGTGCCGTGTGTTGCGCCCAGGTCGCACGGCCAAGTCGCGTGGCAGCATGGCCCTTATGTGCAGACAGCATCACCGGTTGACCGACCTATTGACCTTGTGTTGCGCCTCTGAACGCGACGCGGTGACACCCCATTCGTGCCCCCGCCTCCCCCCAGGTGGCCTACTGGGGGGTGCGCGCCTTTTCCACCCTTTTCCTGTTCATGATTGCATCGCCCATGGTGCGTACTGTCGTGCGCCCTACGCCCCCATGCGCCGCCCTCTTGCGGGCTCCGGCGCTTTCCTTGGGTAGCGCGTGGCGCTGACCCAACCGCAGGCGGCCGCAGCGGTGTCCTGCGGGCTGTGCTCCACATCTCCTGCTGGTTTCAGTCAATGCCTCATTGCCCCGGCCCCCGCCTGCTCCCCGCCGCAGATGCTCATGGCCTTTGACAGTGGCAGCGCCAACGGCTTTTTCCTGATCGCCATGATACTAGTGGTGGTGAGGCTGCGTAGTCTGGCGTGGGTGCGGGAAGCCGAGGGACGGGAGGTTAAGGGTCCCGAGAGGATGGCCGTGCTTAGTGCTTACGGTGGACGGCCATCTTGAGCTGGGCTTGGCGGGCAGCTGGCCCACCACAACGCCCGAGGCCCGACCCACCAGCAATGTCCCGCATGGCTGTTTGCTCTCTGATCCACCGTGTCTCTCCGCCAGCGCTCCTGCCTCGTGCCGATCCTCTCAAGTTGACCGCATCGACCGGTGACCTGGTTGGCAGTGGGCCTTACCTGCCCCAGTGACGCCACATCTCCACAACCGCCCCACCTCCGGCCTTCCCATCACCCAGCGCTCTTGCCGATCCCCTCCATCCCCACAGGTGACCCTGGTGGTGGGCCTGCAGCTGGCCATGGCCGCATCGGCGGCCGTGCAGGGCTCCTTTCTGTGGGAGGACATCCAGGAGCAGCGGGCCGGCGGGCTGTCCGACGGGGGAGCCTGGAGCCTGCTCAAGCCGTACGACAATGTGTAGGCCAGGCGCAAGCTCAAGGATCAGCTCGACAAGCCCAATCGCAAGCGCTTAAGATCGAGGGGGAAGCGAAGGCAATCGTGATCGCCGAACCTCCAGTGGGTGAAATGCACTTGTACAGGGGTATCGGGGAGCTGTTGTCGGGCCATGTCGGGGAGGGTCGGGCGAGTGGCGGCGTGGACTGGAAGCGGCTTCGGGGTTGCGCACGTGATTGATGCTGGTCTGTCAGCATGGATCGGACGGGAGGTGGTGCTGGGGCAAGTCCCGTCAACGAGCTGACTGGTGTGGTCCGGACTGAAGCGCGGGAGGACGCGCAGGTAGGAAACAGACTGTCCCTCCATGGGACACGAGGGGCACCATTGGCCCGTTTGCAGTTGTGCAGGTCGGTGGGAACCAAGGCCGCTCACGAACCTTAAGAGAGGGAGGTGGTCAGGGACCTCAGGCTCACCGCTCAAGATGTTGGGCTGCCACGTAGTATCGGCGCCGATGGGTTGCGTGCCAACACGGCCGCTTGGGCGTGATATGCCTATCGCCCTTAGAAAGCTCCAGGCCACAGTCTTGCGGGGTTCTTGACTTCGCGCTGCGTGTTGGGCTTGAGGGGTGCCCTCCTCCTATATAAGGAACACTTCGCATCACTGGCTGCCGCTGTGTGAGGAGAGGGCGCATCGGCCATCGGGCTGACCATCCAGCGTTTGGGTCTGACCGGAGAACGCCCTTTGGAGCTGAGTTCAGGGCGGTGGAGCGCATGGGGGAGGGCCCTGCTCAATGAAAGTTGGTGAAGTGCAAGGAGCTGCGCAGGGGGTCTGTTCTTGCAGGGGCCGGGGCTGCCGGGGCACAGGAGGGGCGGCCGTGTGCAGCGGGGCGCGAGGAGTCGCCGCTGAGCGCACGTGGCCATGCAGGGCGTACAGCGCCGGTACTCGCAAAAGTGCGGATTCCTCACTTGCGTCTTCCAATGCCAGCTCCCGGCCAGACCTCTGCACCCCTCTGCAACACGACTTCGAAGACATGCCTTACCTGTAGCGCCGCGCGTGTGCGCTGCAGACGCGCAACGGTCGTGACTCGTAAGCACAATCAACAGTCGATTCGTAAATGAGACGCCTGCCTACTCGGGCGTACATTTCGCGTGCCATGGAGAGAGACTTACTTCCAGGGTCGCAATGTGCTCCAACGGAGCCACGTACTCTGCACAGCGGCTTTCCCCCAGCAGGACTCGCTACCTGGAATACGCCGTGAAGAGAAGCGTGGCAGGTCTGTAGTCTCCCTTGCGGCGGGGATGGGCGGGGTGGGGGCGGGTTGGGCGCGGAGTGGGCCGGTCGAGGCAGGGGCACGGGTGTCCATACGAGCCCAACCGCAACGATCAGGGCGTCAGCCACAGCCAGAGTTATGCTCACTAACATGCTTAAACGTAGCTGTTTTATCTCTTTGCAAGCCATCTGACGCGTCTAAGCGAGTTAACAACCATGTGGAATTGGCTAGCTGAACTTTGGCCTCCGAAGCTTATCTCGCCGGAGAAGCGGGACCTAGCTTTCCTGGTATCGGGAGGCTTCCTGGTGAGCTGATAAGGAAGGCGTTTGAAGGCCATGCATGCCTCTCACTGGGCCTCGTGGGCCTCGTCCTGGGGCGCTCGCGCCGACAGCTGACGACCTACGCTTGTCTCCCAGTCACTGATCATTAGCCGCGATAGCGCGAGTATGGGGGAGAACGGAAGGGGGACATGACTGTGCCGCGGAACTGCACCAGCCCCCCAAGCTGCAGAACCGGGATAGTGCACAGAGACTAGACTGACGCCCTGATACGACGTCAACTTGGTCACCCCGCAACTCCCCAAACTACACACACACTTACTCCCCGAGACTGACCTGGGCGGGATCCTGACTTGCTAGCGCGTGCTAGCGCGCGCGTCTGAAGACGCGCATCCGCTCAGCCCTCCGGATCGGCCCTTCGATAACCGCCGGCAGCCCCGACCGCCGGCAACGCTGGAAGGTGCAGCCCGCGCAGCTATCGGCACCTCAGGCGGATCTCGGAAGGCATGCTTCCGCGGCCCAGGCGGCGTAACTTCTCGTTTGTGGCGCGCCTGAGTCGTGAGTTATGGTGTGTTCCCTTCCCTTGCAGACGGTGTTCTACATCCTTGCCCTTGTCAGCTTCAAGTTCCTGCGCTTTGACGGCCCCATGTACTGGTGAGAGTGGCAGCGGGTGGGGAGGGGGCAGGTAACGGTACGAAGGGACCTCGACAGGCAGAGGCAATGCCCTCAACTGGCACTGCTCCTTCCTTACCTCGATTACCTCCACGCCCCCGTCTGTGCGGCTCACGCATTCTCACGCCCGCCCTCGTACGACCCGCACAACCACATCGAAACGCCGCCGTCTGCCCAACGCAGGATCTGCAGCCTTACCGCGTTCCCCTTTTACGGTCTGGCCAGGGTTCTGTTCTGCATCTTCCTTCCCGCGGCCCTCCTCACGGGCCTCAGCCCCTTTGTACGTGCCCGTGCGCGCCCGCTGGCGGAGGGCGGCTGCGGGGGCCAAAGACAGATACAGAAAGCGAGGCGTGGGGCGCGGGCGAGTGTTGGGCGTGTGAAAGCGCTAGGTTAGACAGCTGAGGCGTGCCTATCCATCTGGCCAGTAGCCTGACCGGTGGCCGTCTCCCGAGGCCCCCTCCCTTGCCCGACTGCACCGTTCCTTCCGCAGGTGCCCAAAGCCTACCGCTACGCGGCGGTGGACTGGCTTGCCGTGGTACTGGCGGGGCTCCAGGTGGGGGCCCGGCCATGGACCGGGGACTGCGCCTGCCTCGGGGTGCCGTGTGTTGCGCCCAGGTCGCACGGCCAAGTCGCGTAGCAGCATGGCCCTTATGTGCAGACAGCATCACCGGTTGACCGACCTATTGACCTTGTGTTGCGCCTCTGAACGCGACGCGGTGACACCCCATTCGTGCCCCCCCTATATCAGGTGGTCTACTGGGGGGTGCGCGCCATCTCCGCCCTGTTCCTCTGCATAATTGCATCGCCCATGGTGCGTACCGCCGCGTGCCCCACGCCCCCATGCGCCGCCCTCTTGCGGGCTGCGGCGCTTTCCTTGGGTAGCGCGTGGCGCTGACCCAACCGCAGGCGGCCGCAGCGGTGTCCTGCGGGCAGTCCTCCACATCTCCTGCAGGATTTAGTCGATGCATCATGCCTGCTCCCCGCCGCAGACGCTGATCGCCTTTGACAGTCGCAGCGCCAACGGCTTTGTCCTGATCGCCATGACACTCGTGGTGGTGAGGCTGCGTAGTCTGGCGTGGGTGCGGGAAGCCGAGGGACGGGAGGTTAAGGGTCCCGAGAGGATGGCCATGCTTAGTGCTTACGGTGGACGGCCATCTTGAGCTGGGCTTGGCGGGCAGCTGGCCCACCACAACGCACGAGGCCCGACCCACCAGCAATGTCCCGCATGGCTGTTTGCTCTCTGATCCACCGTGTCTCTCCGCCAGCGCTCCTGCCTCGTGCCGATCCTCTCAAGTTGACCGCATCGACCGGTGACCTGGTTGGCAGTGGGCCTTACCTGCCCCAGTGACGCCACATCTCCACAACCGCCCCACCTCCGGCCTTCCCATCACCCAGCGCTCTTGCCGATCCCCTCCATCCCCACAGGTGACCCTGGTGGTGGGCCTGCAACTGGCCATGGCCGCATCGGCGGCCCTGCAGGGCTCCTTTCTGTGGGAGGACATCCAGGAGCAGCGGGCCGGCGGGCTGCACGACGGGGGAGCCTGGAGCCTGCTCAAGCCGTACGACAACGTGTAGGCCAGGCGCAAGCTCAGGGATCAGCTCGACAAGCCCAATCGCAAGCGCTCAAAATCGAGGGGGAAGCGAAGGCAATCGTGATCGCCGAACCTCCAATGGGTGAAATGCACTTGTACAGGGGTATCGGGGAGCTGTTGCCGGGCCGAGCCGGGGAGGGTCGGGCAAGTGGCAGCGGCTTGGGGGACACGCATGTGATTGATGCTGGTCTGTCAGCATGGATCGGAGGGGAGGTGGTGCTGGGGGATGTCCCGTCAACGAGCTGACTGGTGTGGTCAAGATTCAAGCCCTTTGTTCGGAGCATGCGTAGGTAGGAAACAGACTGTCCCTCCATGGGACACGAGGGGCACCATTGGCCCGTTTGCAGTTGTGCAGGTCGGTGGGAACCAAGGCCGCTCACGGCCCCCAAGAGAGCGGGGTGGTCAGGGACCTCAGGCTCACCGCTCAAGGTGTTGGGCCGCCACGTAGTATCGGCGCCGTAGTATACCGGTAGTTGTGTGCCACCATTGCCGCTTGGGCGTGATACTGGTATGCCTATCGTCCTAAGAAAGCTCCAGGCTACAGTCGGGGTTCTTGACTTCGCGCTGCGTGTTGGGCTTGAGGGGTGCCCTCCTCCTATATAAGGAACACTTCGCATCACTGGTGGGCTGCCGCTGTGTGAGGAGAGGGCGCATCGGCCATCGGGCTGACCATCCAGCGTTTGGGTCTGACCGAAGGACGCCCTTGGGAGCTGAGTTCAGGGCGGTGGAGCGCATGGTGGAGGGCCCTGCTGAATGAAAGTTGGTGGAGAAGTGCAAGGAGCTGCGCAGGGGGGGCATGTCTTGCAGGGGCCAGGGAACAGGAGGGGCTTCAGGGGTTGCGTGGGGGAGGGGAGCGGGGGTGAACGTGCCGACGCGGCCGGGGCTGCCGGGGCATCGGAGGGGCCTGGAGGGGCGGCCGTGTGCAGCGGGGCGCAAGGAGTCGCCGCTCAGCGCACGTGGCCATGCAGGGCGTACAGCGCCGGTACTCGCAAACGTGCGGATTCCTCACTGGCGTCTGCCAATGCCAGCTCCCAGGCTGCCGCTCACACGGCAAGCGCGCGTGTCACCACGGACCCTGGGCCGACATCGTACCCGGCGCAGAGAACGGGCAGAGCCTCCAGAAGTGCTGGCAGCCCAATACACCTGCTCTCTGCACGTGAGACTAGAGGACATGCCTTAGCGCTGTCTGCGGCGCCGCGCGTGTGCGCTGCGGACGCGCAAACGGTCGGCCAACACGATGCGGGCGTACCATGCCTGGCCTTCATTCCTTGTGGAGTATCAGAAGCGACCTCGCGTGTACCTTGCCACGGGTCTGGTCCTGGTATGTAGAGGAACGTTTCTGGGCCGCGCGCGTCCGAAGCGTCCGCAACACCCCCCGTTCGCCTGCGAACCAGGGGGACGCAAAAGGACATCGCCATGCTTGACTCGGCTGCGACCTGTAAACCCGCATCAACAGCCGATTCGCAAATGAGACGCCCTGCGAGCAGTTCCGATGCCACGCGCGCCGGGCTAGAGTCGCACGTTTTGCGTTCTCAGGAACTGCGCATGCGAGCGCGCGCGACTTGCTTGGAGTTCGACTGGTTTTGCCGCGGCGGCACGAGAGAACCTACGCTCTCCCCGTCGTTCCCCCCCTCTCGCCCCCTCCTGCTTCCCCCTTTCCCATCACCAAGGGAGTGGTGTATGCCATCTTCCTCTCCAGCTTCTGGTACTTTGAGCATGACGACTTTCTAGGCTGGGTCAACGCATTCGGGTCATTCCCGTTCCCGGACTTCGCAAAGGATGGTTCAACGGAGAGCGTGCACGGAGCGCGGAGAAGCAATCTTGCTCGGGTGGCATCTGCATAACCATCAGGGGCGAGGGATCGATAGACAGCTTCGGCCGTTGGCAGAGTGGGGGTGGAGGAGCAGTGCGGGGCGTGGGTGGGTTCAGGGATTGGGGTTAAGCAGGGTGAGACCAGACTTGAGACCTGTGGCGACGCCTCGCGCCCGAGACCTGTTCCCACAGATCCGACCCAATCCCTCCCTCTGGCCTCCTCTGGACAACATCCCGCAGCTCTTCTTTGCCGCCTCGCTCCCCGCCTGCCTGCTCACGGGTCTCATGCCATGGGTGAGCCTGGTCAGGCTTCGTCGGGGTGGGCCTGAGGAGGTCACATGAAGCCGCGCAACAGCTTGTGGGCCGCACGTCGCACAGGTGTGCTGTCACTCACAAGACCGTAGAAGCGATGTCAATAAGCGCCTGGAACTGCCCTGTGCTTCTGCTCCCCACCCCTGCCCTCAGTTTCCGCAGTGCATTCGTGTCACCCCCGTGTACCTCGTGGGCATAGCGCTGGCGGGGATGCAGGTGCGGGGCCCGGGGGGAAGCAGGGCAGGGCGGGGGCGTCCAGGAGTCACACGGCGGTACAAGGCGCGGCGGACCAGAGATGGACGCCCATGTCCACACGAAGCATTCCGGGGCCCTGGTTACCCGTCGATACACCTGGGTCAGGCCTCGGCCCGTGCGCTGTGTTGGCCGTGTGACTCTTGCGATGGTGCGTGCTGCGTATGCGGTGACTGCAGATCGCCCACGTAACCCTGCCCCGCAGGTGGCCTACTGGTGGGTCCGTGCGCTGTGTGCTGTGTACCTCATGGTGGTGGCCGCGCCGCTGACCGTCACTGCCTTCAAAACGGGGTTCTGTAAGTGTGTGCGTGTGTGTGTGGGGGGGGTAAAATGGGCGGGCGGGCGGGCGGGTGATGGAGTCGAGGGGCCGCTAGCGGGGCAAAGGATATGGGGCATAGCATGGGCAGAGGCGAGGAAGGGCGAGTGGTTACAGGGGTGGGCACCGGAGCTCACGGGTTACCGACGGGGAGTGGATACCGTTGACAGGGCTAGGCAGGGTGCGGTGCGTACATGCTGAAACGCCGATGAGGACACGCATTGCTCTCTGACAGGCGTCCCCTGCCTCCACCGCCACCACTTCCCCCAGCCGCCTCTGGTGCCGGCTTCATCGCGGCAATCGCCACGGGGGTGAGTTCCGGGACACTGGGGCAGCTGACCTTGGGCTCAGGGGTGGCAACCACGCCTGCCGCACCCCCACTCCTGCGACACCGCAACATCAGTCCGCTGCCGTGCTGCTACTCGACAGCTCCACGCCCCTGCCCTTGACCCCTGCCGCCGGCGGCCAGTCCAACACGCCCACGCCTATGAGTCCCTACCTGACCTCAATGTCCTTGCGACCCCAACCCCATACCCCACATGTACGCCCCAAACCAGGCAGTGCTTCTCCTGTTCCTGCTCCTGGGCCTGGGCTACGCCGCCGCCTTCCACCTGGCCTTCTTGTGCGACGACCTGCGCCTGCTGCGCAGAACCCAGCCCCACGACCCCCTCGAGGCCGCCTCCCTCTGCACCCCAGCCGCCCGCACCGGCTCGGCCCTGGGCCCAGGCCTGGGCCTGGGCCCGTGCGCCGCAGGCGACGACGGCGGCGACGAGGTGGTGTGCTCGCTGGTCACGGTGCATCGGTCGCAGGAGGAGTGCGGGCCCCACGGGGGAGGCCACGTGGCGCTGGTGGACAAGGCCCACGTGCCCGGGTGGCCGGCCGGCTCACAGCCGTCGCAGGGGCACGGACACGGCCATGCACACGTGCACGTGCACGGGCCAGTGCACGGGCCACATGCCCATGTGCACGGGCAGGCTGCACGCGTGAGGCGGCACAGCGTTGAGTGGCCTCCGCACATTCACGAGCGAGGCGCTGTGAGTGCTCCACTCGGGGGGGGAGAGGGTCGGAGCTAGTGGGGTTTGGGTTTGAGGGGCGAGGCTGCCGCACCACCGGCGGCTATGAACGGTCAGAGGCGGTGCGGGAGACGCTGGCGCTGCCTGAAGCCCTGAAGTGGCATGTAAGAGACTGTGGAGGGAGGGGGGAGGGAGGGGGTTGTGTGGGCATTTGGGTTGAGGCACGTGGGTGGAGTTGCTCGAAGGCGGGTTCCGCTGGGAGCGGCCCGGAGGCGCAGGTAGTGTAACAATGGCAGCACTCTGCAGAAACTCGGGCATACATTCACATGCAATTGGGGAAAGTATCTTACCTTGATGGGGGTGGCGGGCATGGGTGGCTTCATTTGCCGCTGTGGTCCATGTCGTCCAGTTGGAGCGGGCTGTTGAGCGGGCTGAGGTAGGCAGGGGGTTACTGTGGGCACAAGCACTGGGGGCACAGGTGTCAGCGCTCTGCTAGTCAACTTAGAATTGCGAGGCGCTTGCGGTGGAGATGAGGATAGAGCGGAGCTTTAACTCCAAGGGGCTGCGGTTGGCGCTGTGCGGCGGCGGTTCCGCACACGGTAAAAACAGGCTAGCTGCATTTTGCAGCCGCGCAGATTTGCCCTGATCTGATGCGTATGGGGCGTTCGCTGTTGCAGCCTTCCTAGTGCCAGAGATGATGCCTTACGGAGCACCCAGAGAGCCGTACGGCATAACGAGGCGCCTCTGCAATGGGGTGCATTACCAACTTGCGTTCGGCCGTTGGTTGCGTTGGTGGCTACGTACGGGCGGATGTTGAACCGCCTTCCCCTCCCCCCCCTCGACTCGTCATGATTGCTATGGTAGTGCTGCAACCTGGCCCTCTAGGGTTGTGACTGTTGCTGGATGGATTGGAGTAGGTGGCGGACTCGATGTGTGACTCTCCTCTACGCTACGGGGGAAGTTGACTCTCCCCCCCTTACGTGGGGCCGGCTGCTGGCCGCAACCCTGAGACGCGCCATTCCGCAGTACGGTAAGTGCACCAACCACCGACCTAGCCGCTGCACCCAGACCTCGAGGGAGGACTTTCGGATGGGCATCCTTGCAGTTGCCCACCGCGTGCCCTCATGCACTGCGCTGTGTTGCTAGCTAACTTCTACGCTCGATGGACCATAATCAACCCGAATGGGGGGATCCCAATTGGCTTGAACCAGGCCTCTGTGGATGGGTCGCGTAGCAGATGGGTGAGGGGCTCAGCCCTTTCCGCCCCCATGGGGGCGCCCGCTTGTCAGTGTCGAGCCTTGCCTTTCCGCGGCTGTCCCCGGAGTCCCAAGAGTACGGTCCCCACGTTCCCAGGCTGCTACCATAGCGTACCATCCTCAATCATGCGTAGGAGGAGGGGCGATGCTGGTATGTGACAAGGGAGAATGGGAATCGTTTCGGCGTGCTGAGCCAGTGGCGAGCGTGTGCGGTGTCGTCAGGTGAGCTTTGAGGGGCACTTCACTGCTTTGCACCTTCTCCTGCCTTGAGGCAGCCACCCTTTTCTGCAGTTGGAACGTTGGCAAACCGCTGGCGTAACCCTGCGAACCTGTAGGCCCAAGGTCCGTCGTGTGCCCAAGTGTGGACCCTTTGGTGGTTGGTCCAAACCGGTTATGAAGCACAAACTTGACCCCAGGATATGGAGTTTTGCAGTTGCTCTAATGGCGAGCGCACACTGGCACGCAAGGTATCAGGCAGGAGAGGTAGCGCCTTATACGAGCCCCTGAGTTCGTTCGAGGCCGACACCTTGGGTTCATCCATGGCCGACATGGTCTGACGGGGGGCTGGCCGTTCAAGCTTAGTGCAAATGAGCGCTGCTGTCTGTCTTATTACCATTCTTGCAAGGCAGTCGCGCTGGTATAAACGGTCGGAACTCCAGCCATCCATCCAAACTCTGCAGAATTGCAGGGGGGATACGCCTCCCGCGGCCCCAGGCCAATGAACTAGTTGCCGGAGCTCACCAGGTCTCCGGGCGGTGGGGCAGCGTAGCGAGAGGACGACCCAGTCCTTCGGAGGGTAGCTGTGAGGTAGCGAGGAACTTGGTGACCCTCGTTAGTTGGCTCGGTCTAAAACGCGAGCTGAAGTTTCCAGTGCACATATGTTGACAGCTTGCAGGTAGGGCACGAGGATTTACAGCAGTGTCAGTGAAGGACTCCTCGGACTCCGAGCATGACACCGCAGGCAGTTGATTGCGAAACCCCGGCCCACGTCGCCCACCGAGTGTTAACACAGCCATTGGAATGCCCAGCATACTCAAAGCTCGGCTAGGAGGTAGTTCACGCTAGGGCTCACTCGAGGAGTCCGAGCAACGAGCAGCCTGTGTTAAATTGGCGCCAAAGTGGCCGGGCTGTCTCCTGACCACCAGGCCCTGCCAACTGTTGACAGAACTAAGTAGTGACCATAGACATAACACAATCACCGGTCGGGAGCCGTCGCACGCTATTGTCGCGGGGGCGTGGGGCACCCCCTTTTTCTTTGCCTCCAGCGCCCCCGTGGGCGCCGCGCTGGCAGCGGCTGCAGCCAGCACCAAGCACCTTCCAGCGGGGTAGCAGTCTCCGCTGAGGGCTCCCCCCGTTTACGCGTGTGCACATCAACGCGGAGGCTGCCCGCCGACTGGTAAGGCCACCTTCCCACTCAGGCAGCCTTGAGACTGTGCTGGGTACTGCTTGTTAAGCGATCTGTGGTTCACCCGCGCAGGTGAACAACTGAACAATGCGCGACGCGCCCGAGGACGAGGGCCCAAGCAGAGCGCGTCCAGCTGGCTCATCAACTTCAGCAGCTGCAGCGATGCTTCTAAAGCCATCAGCGTCGTCCTCATCAACGTCAAGCGGCGCGGGCTCCATCCGCGTGTTCGCTGGCTCAACTTTTGTCTTCGGCGCGACCGGCCGGCTGCAACCGACTGGGCTGCTATCGCCTCCCACTCCGGAACCCCCTACGTCCCCACGTAGCCCGCTGCGTCCCCGCCAGCCAGCGCGGCTGGCACTAATGGCCACGGCCGCGACCATCCCGGCGATGGCCCCAAGGCCCCCGCACGAGGCCCGGTGCGCGCCAGCTCCCCTGGACATCAAGGCGGGAATCGCGGGGGCGCTTGTGGATACAATCCAAGGTACAGTGGATGCCAAAACCGGAGTGACCGCAGACCCGGGGCGTGCGGAAAACGGCGGGCAGCCAGGGGCAGGTTTTAGGGGCCTCTCCAACTCCAGGCCCTCGGGGCCCCTTGGCTCTGCGTACGGCACCTTCGACGCGCCGGGGGCCTTCCAGCACAGCGCTCCTCCGGGCTCAGAAGCGCTGGGCGCCTCAGACTCCGGTGCAGGGGGCGGCGCCGGCGCAGAGCCGCCGCCAGCAAGGGCGCCGTCGGTGCCGGCCGCCCTTGCCACTGCTCCGACTCCCGCCCCGGCAGTGGCGCGGCTGGACCAGCCGCCGCATCCGTCGCCCACAGCTGCTGCCCCCGCCAGTGCGGCGGGGGCGGTAGCTGGGCCTGCTGGGGGGCCAGCGACGGGCGCAGCAGCCGCTGAGGGCGGCTGGGATGCATCGCCCTTTCGGACGGCCAACAGCCCGCGCAACCCCTGGCAGTTCGCGCACCCAGGCCAGCGCCCGCACGGCTCCACCGCCGCCGCCGGCGCTGCCGCTGGCGCCCCCGCCAACGCGGGGGGCATCCCGCCCCACGCTGCGAACTCCGGGCCCTGGTCGCCTCCGCAGCTTCCCAACATGTCGTCTCCCAGGCCGTACAGGGCCCCGCCGTACGGCAGCATGCCGCCGGGGCACCCGTTCCCATACGGCCCGCACGGCTCGTACGGTTACCCCCTGCCCTACCCTCCACCTTACCCGCCGCCCTTCTCTCGCCACCGCCACGCGCCCTTCCCGCACCCGCCACGCCCCGGCTACCCCCGCCACCCGCCCTTCCGGCTCGATGGCTCGTACCGCCCTCCCGCACCGCCGCCGCCCCACCTGCCACCGCAACCGCAGCAGCCGCCATACCCACAGCAGCCGCTACAACGCCCGCAAGAGCACCCCGCCGGGGCGGCAGCGGCTCTCGCCGCTGGCGGTGGTAACCGCCAATGGTCGGCCGGCTCGCATCCCCATCCCCCCCCCTGCGGTGACCAGCGGGCCGCAGCGGCGCCCTGCGACTGGCCAGCTCCGTCCCATCCGCCGGCGGCAGGCGCCCCGCCCCCTGGCCATCCCGTCATGCGCGCCGCCAGTGACGGCGGCGGTGGCGGCTGGCAGGCGGAGGCGCAGCCGGCGAGGGGCCTTGAGGGCCCGGAGCACTGCCCGCCGGACTACCAATCACCGCCGGCCAAGCGCGCACGGCTGGACTGGCCCCAGTTCCAGCCCCAGCCCCAGCCGCAGGCGCCTCAGCCGCATGAGCTCGACCCTTCCCTCACGGGGCAGCGACCCGCGCCTCAGCTTCAGGCCCCCGCTGATGCCTTGACGGGCCCCCACCCACCGCTCCCGTCTTGGATGGCTCCGTCCCAAGCGCTGCAGCCCGCCTCTGCGTCGCACGCCGTCGTCGCGCCCGCGGCTGCCGAGGCGACGGCGCGGGCGCCCGCTGCTGACGCGCCCTCATCGCCCTGGTCCCTGTGGCCCGAGTCGCCCTCCCGCGTGGCTGCCCACGGCGCCCCTCCGCAGACCCAGACCGACCAGAGCCAGCAGCCGCCGCCGCCGCAAGACCCACCGCCGCCGCCTCGCGTGTCTGACTTTGGTTTTGGAGTGGCGGCGGCGCCCGCCACCGGTGCCGGCAACCCCAGCCCCGTGGCTAGGTCCTGGTCGGAGCCCAACCCCACGCCGCCGCCTGCGGGTCTGACGCACGCCACCCTCTCGCCTGCTAGCATCTCGCCGGCCGGCCTCTCGTCAAGCGGCCCCTCGCCCGCGGGCCTCTCCCCGCCGCACCCCCTGGCCTCCCTGTGGCCCGAGCTGGCCTTCTCGCCCATGCTGGCACCCGCTGTTGCGCCCGTGCACGCCCCAGCGCCCGCGACCTCCACGGCTGCGGCGGAGGGCTGTGCGCGCAGCCTCGCGGAGCCGTTCTGGCGCGAGTCGACGACGTCGGCCCAAGACACGCGCACCGCTGAGGGCCCGGAGGCCGAGGCGCGGGGCCCAGGGCACGCGGCCGAGGCAGGCCCTGCCCAGGCCCAGGCCCAACCGCCACAGCAGGCCGCTGGCGCGGCAGCGGCTGAGGCGGGGCCCAACTCGGCCTGGCCCTGGCTTCCCTTCTTCTCTGACGCCCTGGCCCACACGAACCGAGGCCCGCGGTCCGAGAGCAAGCCGGTGGCGCCATGCGGCGCGGAGGGCGGTCCTTCGGCCGCGGAGGTGTCCGAGCTTCGAGTCGAGGCCGCGCCGACTGCGATGGAGGTTGACGGTAGGCCCGCCCAGGCCCAGCCGGGCCCGGTAGCTCCGGCTCCAGGCCCCGAGCCCGCCGCGCCAGTGGGCCTCAGCGCTGCGCTGCCGTCTGGGGCCGCGGAGGGGCCGGGCATCGACGCCGTATCGGCGGCTGCATCGGCCGCGCAAGCCAACGCTGTCGGGCCCGGGGCCGGTGTCAAGATTCGTCTGCGCCTTTCGCGCAGCGGCAGGGCGCTGTCCCTCGAGGTGCCGCAGCAGCTCGAGTCCGCGCCTCTCGTCCAAGCGCCCAAGCCAGCACCCGGACGGGCCATGGACCCGCCGTCCCAGCCCCAGCCGCAACCCCAGCCCCCAGGGGCTGATGGGGAAGCCAAGCCAGCGGCGGGGCCGGCCGAGCTGCAGCAGCAGGCGTCCCCCAAGAGGCGGCGATCCGAGAAGCGGCGCACGGAGGAAGACCTACCGGCGGTGCTGCCCGACCCAGTGACTGTGCGGGTCACCTCCAAGCGCAGGCAGTTCCGCAACCCGGAGCGCTGGTGAGTGCGCATCGCAAGTTTTTATTTTTTTCATTATTTTTGTAGCATTTTGCAATTCGTCCTGCTAGGCTGTCGGTAGCGACGGGGAAGAGTGAGTTCTGCTAGGCGGCTGTAGCTTCAGCCTCATGTATATCGCTTCTGCCCGACCTCGGCTCCCAGGTTCAAGGCTCCGTCAAGTCGCAGCAAGGGCCGAGGCAAGGGTCGCAAGGGCTCCGCCACCGCGGCCGCTACTGCCGCTGCCGCCATGGCTGCTGAAGGCGGCGGCCCGCCGCCCGCCGGCGGCCAGGCCCTGGTCGAGGTGTACGGCACGTTCCATCCGATCGCGTACCTCGACGGCGGGCCGTGCATCGAGCATGATGGAGTCATGGTCACACGTGGCGCGTGAGTGCCGTACCATTGCATGGCGTACCGCTTTGCTGCTTTGCCGTGTCTCCCTTTGCACTTGCTCCTGACTCCTGCCGCTCAATATCCGCTCGTCCTAGATGCCGTCCGTGATCAAATTCCCGCTTGGTCTTGCGGCCCCCAGGTTTGAGCGCATGGGAGGCACTGCCACCGCCAAGTGGCACGTCAGCATCAAGGTGAGTAAGGAGAGCGTGCGCGTGCGGTAGACGGTTGCCTCGCCCCTGCTGTTTGGCAGCCCAGGGGAAGGTTCTGAAACAGGATGGCTTGCCGCGCCTCACACGCGTGATCCTGCCTCAACATGGCGCCCCAAGCTGTCCTACACAACTTCGTTTACCCGTACTGATTTGTCGCCCAGCATCCATTCTTGCCTGGGCCTTCTTTCAACCCCGCAGGTCATGCCGTCGGGCCTGGCCCTGGGCAAGTGGCTGCAGGAGAAGGGCCTGCCTCTGCTGCTGGTGAGCCGGGATCGGGCCTCCTCCTGGGATGGGACGAACTCAGTCGCCGGGCATGTTAAGCAGTTGTGTTGTTTGCCTCCTCGCCTTGACGTGCTGCGCCTGATGTCGCGCAGGGCAAGAGCCGCCGCGGGCGCAAGCAGAGGGGCTCCCGACCGGGCAGCCGCCGCGGCTCGCGGGGCTGCGACTCCTCCTCCGAGGAAGACGTCGAGCCCGACACGGACTCAGACGAGGAGGAGGCGCGGGACGAGGAGGAGGCGGACGAGGAGGCGGCCCCCAGCGGACCGGCGCGCGGCAGGCGCGGCGCGGACCGGCGCGCGGAACAGGCGGAGCTGGCGGAGGCCGTCGTGGAACCACCGGCAGCTGGGAACCTCGCCTCCAGGCCCGAAGCCGAGGCGGCGGAGGGCGTGACGCGTGCTGCAGAGGCGGACCCGGAGGTGACGTTGGCGGTTGCGTCGGGGCGGCCGGGGCTGCGCGAGAGGGACCAGGCGGTACCGGAGCCTGCGGCGGCGGCGGTCGTTTCGACGGCGATGGCGGGGCAGATGGAGGGCTCGCCCCCTCCCCACAGCGCGGCCCTCCGGCGCAGCCCTGTCGTGCCCCTGGCACCGCCCCTGCCTCTGCCCCCGCACGTGCCGAAGCCGGAGCCCACACAGGCGGTGCAGCCGGGGCCGGTCCTGGCCAGGGCCCCGGCGCCCGCGGCCCTGCCCTCACCAGGGATGAGTGAGCACCAAGGCATGCCGCCGCCGCCCCAGCGGACCCCTGCGCCTCCGCTGGTGCCCTCAGTGCCGTTGGCGCCCGCTCCGCCGCACCGGGCGACGATGCCGCGTGCTCCCACGGCTGCACCGGCGGCGGCGGCGGTTCCGCTGACCGCCACCGCGGCCACCGCCGCCGCCGCCGGCATCGCCAGCGGCGTCGCTGAGGTCGCCGCCATCGACAGCGCCACGCCGCGCGGCTTCGTAACCGCCGTGTACGGCGCATTCCGTACGACAAGCCTGGATCCCGATGAGGTGTCGGAGCTGCTCGCGTCCATGGCCGATCACGCCGTGGCCGAGCTGCACACGGCGGCCCAGCAGGCGCGGCAGCCCGCCCCGCCACCGCCTGCCTCCGACGCGCCCCAGGCCCAGGCGCAGGCCCTACCCCAGCCCCAGCCCCTGCCCCAGTATGACTCGCCCTGGCACCACCACCAGGGCCAGCCGCAACCCCAGCCGCAACCGCAGCCGCAACCCCACCTGCAGCAGCAGCCACAGAGGCCATCCGCGCAGGCGTCGCCCCAGCCTTTCGCGGCCTGGCAGCGTATGCCTTCGGCGTCAGCCGCAGCGACCCCCGAGGTCCCGGCGCCCCTGCGGCTGGGGCCGTCCAAGCTCGACAGCGCCTCCGCTGCGTGGCCGGGCGTGGCCGCGGGGGGAGGTGGGCTCAGCCTGCCTCGGATACCGTCCCTGAGCGGCCCTGACCTGCCGGGGTACGATCTGGGGCGGCGCAGCAGCTGCAGCGGCGTGCACGCATTCGGCGGCTCTGGCGGCGGCGCCCTGCCGGACGACCTGGCCCTCTGCATCGCCCCGCCCGCGTCCGCCTCCGGCTCGGCCTCCGCCACCGGCTCCGCCTCCGCCTCCGCTGGCACGCCGTCGCCGTGCCTGTCGCCGCCGCCACCGCTGCCGGCGCTGCCGCCACTCCCGCCCGCCGCCGCCTCGGCCTCCAGCTCCTTCACCTACCCGACGCACGCCCACGCCCCGCACCAGTTGGCACGGATGCCTAGCAGTGGCTCGGCTGACCCTGCGGCCGCCGCCGGCGCCGCTGCTGCATTGCACGGCACCGTCGGCTCTTACGGCGCCCAGCCGTCGTGGCAGACTTCGTCGTGGCGCCCTGACGCCTCGGCGCCCCGCGCTCAGGAGTCTGGCGCGCCTGGCAACGCACCGGCGCACCCGCACATGATCAGCCCGTGCTACCCCCCGCAGCAGGAGGGGCCCAGGCCCGATGCGGGTGCGTGGGCGGGTGCCCAGGTGGTGAGACGGGGGTCGGACGGCGGCGCGTGGGCTCCCCAGCAGCAGGCACCCGCGCAGCCCCACCCCCAGCACACACCCTCGTACCCGCAGCTGCAGCTGCAAAACCAGCAGCAGCAGCAGTATCAGGCATCACAGCAGCACCGCGCCTCACAGGATAACGCAGCGCAGTGGGGCCAAGCGCAGGCGCACGCGCAGGAGCAGAGGCGAGCCCAGGCGCAGGCCCACGCACAGGCGCAGGCCCACGCACAGGCGCAGGCCCACGCACATGCCCAGGCCCACGCACAGGCGCAGGCGCGAGCCACAGGCCCTTGGGCCCAGCAGCAACACGCACGGCTGGGCGTCTCCGCACCGCCACAGCACCAGCACCAACCCCAGGCGGGCCACTGGGGCTCTGGCTCTGGCTCCGGCTCTGCGCACGCCGCTTCCAGCCACCTCCAGCCCAACCCGCCCGCGTCGCTGCGCTCCACCACGGAGGCTCTGACGCACTCGTGGCGCCAGGCGCAGGCGAGGCTGGTCGAGCACGATGTGATGCTGAGGGCCGAGGCCAGCCGCGTCTTTGCGGACGCCGCGCAGGCTCCGCACGCGCAGCACGCCACGTGGGCGGCGCAGCAGGCCGAGTCCCTGATGCAGGAGGCGGGGGGACACGCGCAGTCGCAGGCGCCGCAGCTGCAGGCGTCATCCTGGCAGGCGCAGCGGTGGCAGCAGCAACAGCAACAACAGCAGCAGCCGCACCCTGCCGGACCGTCTGCTGGATTGATGGGCGGCCAGCAAAACCCGCCTCAGGTGGCCCAACAGCACTCGACCTGGGCTTCCGGCTTGTGGCTGGCGGCCCGGCCCAACGCGTGAATCAGTCAGATTACTAACGCCCATGATGTGTAAGGCTGTGCCCAGCTCGTCCATCAGCCACATGGCCTAAGAGGAAGGGATTGGCGCAGCTTGAATTGAGTACTTGCAGCAGTTGAGATTGGCTCGCAAATGGCAGCTGGCGGAGAGATCATAGTACGGTTTGGGCTTGGTGTGGCTTTGGCTTGCTAGGGCTCATCTGGGATTCAACTCGCATCGGTAGGCATAGGACTGCAGCGCGCGTGGCACCGTGCGACATTTCCTTTGCCGCATGGCGCATGGCACTAGGTAGCATTCGTGATGCGTGCGCGAGAGGCGCAGGAGAGAGGAACACAAGGCTTAGCATGGGGGCGCCTGAAAGAGAAGGACGCGAGCGGGTATTTGAGACACGCATGCAGGAAGGCGGAGGCATCATGGTCCTGTTGCAAGTGCTGAGGGTTATGCGGAGGGCTGCTCGTACAAGCCCGGGAAACGTCAGCTCGCAGAAAGGCTGAGGGGTATGTGTGGGTGTCCGTAGGAACCCGTCGACATGTGTCGACAGGCCTGCTGTTGCTAGACATTAGTTTCTAGAAATTTGTTTGTTACGGGTAGGCAGAGGCGTGTAGCCGTGTACGCATTCTAGGTGCCAGCGAAGAACCCCTTTGATATGAGGTTTGCTCGCGTAGTATTCTAGGTCTAAACCTGGACTTGTTCCTAGGTTGCAGAGCCAGGATTTCTCCGCACCCACGGGCGTGTGGGTTGTATGCCGCTTCACGCTGGGGGCCAATGGTTGGAGGCTTGGCCTGCCGTCGCCTTGGGCAGTAGGGCTGAGACGGGGTATTCTCTGAGCCTACCTAGGATTGCTCTTCCTCATGCGTTGTGCCACCCATCTTCCACTATAATCTTTCGCGTGGATTGGCTCGATTGCCGCACTGTAATGGATGGCATGAGAGAGAGGTTACGGGTCGGTGGTTGCCGCGCTGGGCGCTGGTCGGAAGGCGGGGTGTGAGCTGGGGTTCTTATGTGGCAGGGGTATATACACGGTCAGACACGTTGAGAGAGTGCTTTGTCGCAGGACAGGATTCGTTTCGCTTAATCCGCTCCGGCAGCCGGGGCGAGCCAAACAAGCGCGTGGTTTGCGCTGGTCCCACCTGGGCCCTCAACTGCAGCCGCGCGTAGGCTGTCTACCCATGCCGCTCTTCGAATGTTCAGCTTGGCATCAATGTTGCGCACCGGTAGTGGTGCTGAGGTGATAAGGAGGCGTATGGCTCGTATTGAAGCTTTCGGTGCCTCGGCTGGGGGGTACTGCTGCAGGCGAAGCAGGCGGTGTTGTAATCCGTGGTCCAGTGATCGTCGCGCAAAGTTCGTCATTCAGGTGCACGCAGCGAGGTTGATCGGTGTTGTCGTTGTAGCGAGGGGCACACACATCTCTGGGTTGGGTCTCGTGTTGTGAAGGTAGGCTCGGCCCACTGTTGCTCCAGCAGGCTGTCTTGCTGGGCGAGGCTGTGTTTGTACGGCATATTAACGGCGTTGTAAGTAAGACCTAACACCTAAGCTATGAGCAACACCATCGCCCCCCGCCGTTGTCCAAGGGTACATTTCTGGGCAGGGACTGAAAGGAGGTAAGAGGCTGCTGGCAGCCGTACAGTGGTGCAATGCCAGCCAGAGCCAGCTGAGAGCAGCGGGAGCAACATACAGGGCCGCGTGCGAGGGGCAGCAAGGCCCCTGCCTGCACTTGCATCAAGATTGTCAAGAGCACAAGCACCCTGCCTTGCATGATATTTCCCTACAGACGCGGTAAGCAGGTGGTTACAGATGGCTGGCCGGTTACCGGATTGGTGCTGACGTGCCTGCAATAACTACCGTACAGCAGGAACCGCCTCCGTGCTAGGGGCGGCACCTCTGACCTGCAACGTTTTGGGCTGAGCCGGCGCCGTCAGGCTCTGCGGCGGCGAGGCCCCCCGGGATTACCCTGACTTTACGGCAACCCTTAAACGCCACTTGCACGAGTTGCACCGTCCCACAGCTCTCATAGTACCAAGCATCGCGGTAGAGCGTCCTCCGACGCGCCGTTACCCCATGGTCTGGCAACCTGTGCAGGTGCGCTTTCTCGGATTGCCATACCGGTACAGCAGTCTGAGGACACACCGGGGTTAATTCCGCCCCTGACCCAACAGCGGGTACAGCTCCGATCCTGAATATGCAGCCCCCACACTTAACGTCAACACTCGACCCGCTGCCTTGCTTCCCGGTTTGCGAGGCGCACCTCCTTGCTCCCCAGCCTTTCTCTCCGTACAAGCTCGCCAGACTCTTAGCCCCCTAGCCAGCTGCACGTCCAGTCAAGAGCCTCAAGAACGAGGTACAAGCGAGGCACAACTGCACCGTTCACCCCCGTTCAGGCCCTGGACCCCCCGAGTGACGCCTCAGTACACCCCTGCCAGGCGCGCCCGCAGCCTGAGCTCGGCGCCTGGGCCGCTCACCACCCGCGCCCAGTACCCCTCATCCAGCAGCGCATCGCCCAGCGCAAACAGCCCCACCGTGCCGCGGAATCCAGATCCAGACGAGAACTCCGTCGGGCCCAGCACGACCTTGCCGTACGGCAGGTCCCGCTCATTCCAGATCTCCAGCACCTCGGCGTGTGCTGCAGACGGCAGCAGCGCCGCCGCCGCGGCGGCGCCCTCGGCGGCGGCGGCGATGCCCGCGCCGTCAGCCGCGACGGCGCCGCTGCTGCTGCCGCCGACGCTGGACGCCACCTCCGCCGCCGCGGCGGCGTCGGAGCCCCAGCCCAGAGGCACGGCACGGCCTGCCACGGCCTCGACCTCGGCCTCTGTGAGCAGCAGCAACGGCCGCACGCCCACGTAGCAGCAAAGCCGCGTGTCTGTCTCGTGGGCGTCTGCCGCCGCCGCCGCCGCCATGGCCGAGGGCGTGGGCTTGCCGCCGCTGGCGATGCTGCGGTCGGGGCAGAGGGCGGGATGGTCAGCACGTGGCCTTGCCGAGCTGTGGTTTCACAGCTGTCATTTCCCGGCCTTTCCGCCCCCCTTGTCTTGCCCCCACCAGACAGGGGTTTGCCCCCGCCCCCATCAGCCTCGTGCCGCTGGTACTGGCCGGCTGCGCCCCCCCCCCGTTTTCCTCACCCACACCCCAGCCCGCCCCCCATGCACACACACACACACACACACACACACACACACACACACGGGTACACGGGTCTCGCCAGGCTTTCTGCTTGCTTCCGGTTTCCTCGTTGCCTAACACACGGGTACCCCTAAACGCACCTGGTGGTGGTGAGCATGTGCGGCGCCAGAGCCATGCGGTAGCGACACAGCGGGCCCACCGACACCACCATCTGTGTGTGTGTGGGGGGGGGGGAAGGCAGGGAGGACACGGCGAAGGATGGGGTAACCGTCAAAGAGGTAGGCCCCGTAGGCACTGACAGCCCCATGCCTCGGCCACGGCCCACCGACACCACCATCTGTGGGGGACGAGCATGCGGCAAGGCGCGTGACGGCAGCTTCCAGTTGCATGGGTGGGCTTCAAGGATCGGTCCCGTGCTGGCCAAGGCCGGCCGCGTGCACATGGGCCTGGTCCCGTGGGCGCTAGAAGACCGTGCGCCCGGACAGAGCACTCCTGATGTGGGATCCAGCCTCTTGCTTCCGCAGCAGAGAGGTGCGGGGGTCCTTTCGCATCTGTCGACACATGCCGGTACCCTCCCTCGCGTACCAGTCCAGGCCCATTCTTCCGGAGTATCTCCCAGTAAACCATAAGTTATCCCGGAGTACCGGGGAGGGCCCGCACCTGCCACCAGTAGCCGTCCCGGTAAAGCAGCCCCGGTGCCACCACGTCCTCCTCCACCGCCACCAGAGCCGGCGGCGGCGGCGGCGCGGGTCCGCGGCGGCTGGACCGAGAGCGAGACGACACGAGCCCGCCCATCCGCTCCGCCGCCTTAGCCCACTCCTCCCGTCGGCGCTTGGCCTCCGCCAGCCGGCCCGCCACCCTCGACACCGCCTCCCGTACGACGCTGTACGTCACGTCGAGGGAGATGTACGACGCGCCAGCTACCAGCTTGCCGTGGGCGGGGCGCGGCCGTTGGAGCGCGAGCGGCAGGCCGCCGGGCGTCGCCAGGGCCCCAACGGACCTGGGTGGGCCTGTCGATAACAGGGCCTGGGAGAGGCGCGAGAACTCGAGAAGAGACGCCGCCGGCGGGTTGGCACCCGTGCAAGCGGCGGTGGCGGCCGCGAGCTCTGGCACCGCGCCCGGTCGGGGCGGCGGGGGGTAGAGGCCGCCTCCGCCTCCGGCGGCTGCCGAGCCGAGCAGGGACCCGGGGTAGCCGTGCTCGAGCAGAGGGACCACGTGGGGGGCGCGGCGGAGGGCGTTGCGAAGGAAGGAGTTCCTGGGGCGAGAGGGCAGAGTCGGAGCGGGAGGAGAGGCTTAGAAGCATTACGTTCAGGCGACGCCCCGCATGACTTGCCCCAAGCCCACTACCGTAGCTCTTAGCCTTTTCTGCTGGAGCTGCCCCAGCTTTCCGCGTCGTGAAAGCCACACAGTTGAGCAGGCCCTTACGCGATTTGTCAACCGTCGCTGCCCCCAGCCCACGCCCAGCACCGCTCACATCTCGTGCGGCCGTCCAGCCGTGTGCAGGAAGTGCCATCGGACCGTGCCGTACAGCGCCATGCGCTCTGCCGTACTCAGCGGCGCACGCAGCGCCTCCGCCCCCTCCTCCACCCCGCCGGCCTCCATTTCCACACTGGCCAGGAGGCCGGGCGCAGCCACTGGTGCGCCCCCGCCGCCGCTGCTGGCGGCGCCGCCACGACTGGCATCGTACGACATAGCTGCTAGCATGACGGGTGACTCGCTGTGCACGACGAGGTGGTCAGAGCTGAGGATCTCAACCGCCGCCGCCAGTGGCAGCTGCACGAAGGCCCGCCGCAGCGGCGCCAGCTGCCACGCGGCCTCAAAGTCCGCGTACGCCTCCGCGAGCGCCGCACGCACGGCTGCCGCCAGCTGTACGAACGATGCGTTGTACGACATCTCGAACGGCAGGTCCGCGCACGCTGACAGCACGTCAATGTACGGCTCCGGCGGCGCACCCCGGCCGCCTCGAGATTCAGGCGCCGCTGCGACGGCTGCGGCGGACAGCGCCTGCCCCGGCTGCACCGCCGGCCGCGTCAGCGCCAGCACCTGAAGCAGCCGCGCCGCGCACGCGTGCTGCAGAGGCTCCATGCCGTGATCGTATGACAGAACAGCCAGGTCCAGCGCGGATCGCGCCTTGATGCTCGTCCAGTCCAGCGGCCTGCCGTACATGTGCGCCAACAGAAGCTCCGCTGCCGGCAGCGCCCCCCGCCGCCGGAGCCTGGAATCCATTGCGGGAAACGGCAGGGTAAGTGAAGCAGACATGCTCGGCGTTGTCTAGCAAGGAGTGCTATCTAACAGGCAACGGCCCGGATCTTTGGGCGCAGCGTGCGGACACTGGCCATTAACCCGCCGTGCCCCGGCTGATCCTGGGACTGCCTGGCTTGACAGCCAGAGCAACACCCGACAGCTGACACCTGACATCAGCACGCTCTTATTGCATCCAGGGACAAGGACCACTTAAGCTCAGGCAGCAACGTTCAAGCGGCTCCGCATTGCAACCTAGAACGCTGGAAGCCGACGCGCCGCCCCTCCCACCTCAGGGTAGCGGTTGGCGTGGCACCGGGCACCGCCCCCGCGGCCGCCAGTTGGTCCCTCAAGACGGGGCTCGCCGCCGCCAGGACCAGCTGGTGAGCGGGGAGGGCCGCCAGGCGTGTGCCGCCAGCCGGGCCTGGCCCTAGCGCGGCTGAAGCGGCCTGCGCCGAGGCCGCACGGGCCTTGGGGCTGGGGCTGGCGGGGAACTGGCCTAGCCATATCTTGGGCTTCGGCTGGGGCCTGCCGGTGGTCGTGACGTCAAGGATGGGGTGCGGAGGGGGCGGGGTAAGGCCGTGGTTGTGGGGGGAGGGCGTGGGCGGCTAAGCGGTTATGTGACAGCCAGAGAGAGACACTGGGGCCAGTAAGAGGGTTGCTGCGGTGTCAAACGGTCCGGGCTGCTAGATGATGATACAGCAAGCACAGGATGCCTTCGCGGCCTGCCTTGTTGGTGACTTGGGCTGCTTGAGACCGCCACCAGTGCTAGACGCGGAGTGGAAAGAAGGTGCCGAGGGCGCGCGTTGGCTGCAAGGAAAGCGGAGCCGCGGAGGCGACAGGTGAGGTGGGGCCGGCGGGGTACGTGAACGCGGTGCAAAGCGACCTGCTTTCCGACGTACCTGGGTAGTTGCGAGTATCCGCTTGAGGCGACCACAGGAGCCTGGGGCAGGAACACCGCCAGCACATGGTGGGTCCGCGAGATGGTTGCCTCACACCATGTGGTTGCCGTGCTGGACCTTTTTTCTCTTCGATCAACTTCTATGCGGAGGTACAGTTGCACTTGTACTAGCGCTTGCCTGCACAATTTCCACGATGCAGTCGCTGAACTCCCCGCTTCGCAAGAGCGGCGCTGCGTTGACTGGATACGCAGAGGTGGGTATGGCAACCATTTCAGCTATCAAGCTCGATAGGATGCTAGCTTGTGGGTCGCGAGGCCAGCATGCGCACGGTCAACGACGTCAACAACATGGGTCGTGCTTACTTTGAGCAGGCTATACTGTTGTTTGACATGGAGCGAGGCGTGAGTAAGTACGGCGAAGGCACGAACCCTTTCCCCGCCGAGGTGCCCATGCCCGCAGAACCAAGGTCAGACCGCGAAGGCGCACGAGCCCCAGTGTCACTTAGAAGAGTGACACGCGACTTTCACCCTTACCCCCGCAAACTTCGGCGCTCGTTAACTACTCAATCCTGGCGGGTGCGCACGCGAGTGCCGCACGATGGCACTTGGGGCGCGGCCCAGCTCTTGCACCACCCAGCCGTGACCGTCCCCTGCGAGCCAGCCATGTCGAGTTCGAAGGTCGTCAAGCTGACCGGTTGCTCGTTGCTGCCCCCAGTCCCTCCCGGTACCCCGTGCCAATTCTAATTGCCCTGTGCGCCTGTGGACAAGCCCGCATGGGCTGTCCGGCAGGAGAAGCATTCCATGGGAGGACGCGACATGTGCGACTGATATAGCGGGGTGCGGGGGCCTGATGCCCAGCAGCTGTGTCGAGGCGATGGGAGTGTCATAGCCATGAAGCCATGCAGCTGTCACGCTTACACGCTTCCCTCGGACCCAGGGAGGGATACGATTTATCCGAACTGACCCCAAACGCTTGCGGCGAGCGCCAGGCCTTCTGTGTCACTGCCCAAGCCACATGAGTGGCGGGAGCGGGTTACAACGGCATACCGAAACAGAGACGTCCCACAGCAGAAGCGGAGCTCTCAACGTCGGTAGCTAGTGGGGTGGGGGTTGGGGGTGCAGCAAGGCTCGATGCTAATCAGCCCCCACTGATCAGCGCACACACCCAAGCACCAGATCGACACTATGGTAATAGCAACCACAAACGAATTCACCGTATTCCCGTACGAACAACATGGCACATTTCAAGCCCCCCCCGTCGTAGGTGGGCGCGTTGCAGCGCCCTAGCCCCTACGCACGGGGGCTGGATGACAGGGTTTGGGAGTGCGCTGGCCACGGAGGCCGCCAAATAACTAGGTTGGAAGATCGACCAACGCGCAACTAAGCGCTAAACCAACAGGCAAGACGAAGCAACGTAAACCCCCGCAACACAAATGCTTGTACCGGTATCAGGATTGCTGATTCGCCACACCACCCGCCATGCCTGCCAACGGGGCGTGCCTCACAACATGCCTAACCATGAACCGGTGGCCCTACCCATACAATCAGCAACAAGTGTTAACTAAGGGCAGCACACATGAGCGGACCGAGGACTGGTTCGTGGTCGCAAGAGCCAGGATAGCAGGACAGCCTCCCCTGTGCGGAGGAGGACAGCCAGCGGCTATGCGGGCAACAAGGCAAGTCTAAACCTCAACACTTAAGACTACTCAACCAACTGTTCTGCTAGACATTGAAGTCGAGCGCAGCCATAGTCTGGGGCGCCAAACCCCAGGAAATCATGTGTTGACTAATTGACAAGGCGCTCAAGGCAACAAGGCGCTCAGAGATCCGACGGCTCCCCGTCTCCCTGTGATTGGAGCCCATGAGCAGCAGCAACCACGCACGCCCAGAGGCAGCGGCAAGGATTGGACAACCAACTTCCCAGAACATCACTTTACTTCCTGAACCGGTATCCCTGCATATCAGCAAGAGCACTTTTGAGCAATGCCAGCCGCCACCATCACCCAACACCACAGCTGCATAGCGCGTGCTTCAGACCCAGCCCCTCCTCAACATCACCACTCTTGTCCAATAGTACCCCAGCGGTGCTTACGTGATCACCACCACACGCTCCAATTGCAGCGCAGCAGAGGCCAAGCGATTGCATTGCGCGCACGGCCCACCAAGACAACAGAATGACCACCTCGTGTTGCCACATCCTAAAGCTCCTCAGTCCTTGCGTCCCCTTCAATGGTAAGGGGCGGTAATGCCGTGCATATCCGCCCTGAGGACGGTCTCTCGTAGACAGCTAGACACCTTTCGGCGGTGGGAAATGCAGGCTGCTAGCCACCTGGACCGGTGGATGGCTCGGAAGTCTGCCGAGGCCTTGCGCAGCACCGCATGCATGCATGCGTTGCACCCACCCTCCCTCCCTGCCCACATGCCCCAGCCCCGCCGGAACACCAGCTACACACACTTAATCACCCGCCACTGCCCATGAGCTACGACCCGAAATCGGGCGGTCGACCCACACTACGCGCACCCTGAGAACCTGTTAAATGCCATGCCGGCTAGGAGCCCTCCACTTCCTATCAACGGGAACACCCCCGGCGGCAATGTGCCGCACCCAACTTGCAACAGCAAGGACACACCGAAGGACGCACCGGCTTTGGGTGCTAAGCGCCGGATTCACGCAACGAAAGGCAGTTTCAGACTACGCCGCCAACTCTTCAATGCTCTCTTCCCAGCCGCCCCCTCACACTGGATGGAACAACCACAAACATTGATTGAACAAAGAGCGGCGCGGATGTAGCAGCTGTGCACTGTGCCGGGTTGACAAGTAAGAGAGATTAAGCAACAAGGCAAACGGCAATACACCGACAACAAAGGCAAATGACGCCAGATCAACGCACCACAACAGCTAGGCATCACTCGGATTACACATGACCACCGGAATCCGCGGCCAACTGGCCATCTCTCACAAGCAAGGGCTCACCTCGGCAGGGGGCCCAGTGTGCGGCCACGGTCGCCAATCCAGAGCAGGATGATCCATGACCGGGGCAGAGACGGTCACAGCACACTTCACACATCAGTAGCCTTGCATCTACGGGCGCGTAGGGCGGCCCAACCAAATAAGGGATATCGGCGCCGGAACCCGCGGCGCAATGGGGGAGCACAGAGACGTGCGTTTCCTAGCACTTGACAACGCTTGCCGACGTTTGCCACACAGTGTCAAGCAGGTCTATGAGCTAGCGCAATCCGCGCACATACGACAGCCACTCTGCGGACGCCCAACCTCGCCCAACCCAAATAAACAGGACCAATCCCAGCTGGACGGTGCGTGGCGCCTGCAATGGCGCAAACGTATCGCACAGCCCCATGGTTCCTTCAGCTTACGTCGGATACTCGCTTACTTGCAAAACCTCAAGCAACTACGGTACTACTACTGCCGCGTACCGGCCAGCCTACAGCAGGCGATAGATCAAATCATAGGACAGGAACACGCGCATCTGGTCACGAGCTTTCACGTGCTTTCACTACCAACCCGTCCTCTTTCGCTTGCAATACTCCTAGCGCAGCAGGTTACGCAGTACGCAATTATGGACCGCAACCACCGATGCCGCGCCTCAGTCTCTCCCCAGGACCGCCATGGACGCCTAGGGCGCCACCGGAACAACCTAGAAATCCACCCCGTACTCACGCCCCCGATAATAGTCCGCTTAGTGCCTGGCTAACCTAAAGCTGATGTCATGCCTGACAGTGTTGAGATGTGCCTCATTTACTGTTTACTTAGGCCCGAAGCATCCGAAGGGGAGGAACAACCTCCGCCAGCCACGCGTGGGGCCCCCGTCAGGGCTGCCCACGCCACCCTGGTGTTCCTTGCCGGCCGGCCGGTCGCTCATGCCGCTAGCGGCCTCGCCCGTCGCCCCGACGGCGGACTGCGCCGATGTGAGCTCCGCGCTGCCAAGCTGTGGGCACGGCGCCGCGGCCTCGCCCTGCTGGTCGTTGTCGAGGGCCTCCAGCAGGGCCGAGTATCCAGCGGCCAGGGGCCCATTCAGGCCCAGCGAGCTGAAGCTGGCCTTACCGAACCCGGAAATGCGGGACTCAATGTACGACAGCGCACTGGCCCGGCGGCGCTCGGCCTCCGCCTCGGCCGCTGCTGCGGCTGCGGCCGCCAGGGCTGCGGCCTCCGCCGCCGCGGCGGCGGCGTTGGCTGGCATGACCTGCGGGCTGCCGTGCGCGCCGGACTTGCCGCCGGCAGCGTAGCCAAAGGTGCAGTGCCGGGCCCGGCGGCTGTCGCTGCCCCGGAGATGCGCCGCCACACCCTTGCCGGCGGCGGCGGGGTGGCGGGCGGAGGCCGCCATCCTAAGGACCTCGTCCTCGGACTCGGGTACGGCACTGCCGCCGTCGGTACGGCAGCCGAGCAATGTGTCCACGCGCAGGCCCGCCAGGAAGTGCCCGTCTAACTGCTGTCGCGCCGCCAGCAGGTCTGACAGCCGCCGCCGGCCGGCGTCCGTCAGGCATGCATTGGGGCTGTCGCAGCTCACGACCAGGGCGCCATTGCCCGTGGGGGGCTGGGCGTCCACCAGCATTGGCGCCTCGTCGGCCGGCTCGCGGGCATGCTGTGTCGGCAGCGGCGCCGTCGGCACGGCGGGCTTGGAATCGACAGACGCGGATGGTGGCGGCGTCACCGTCAGAGAGTCGGCGGAGAGCAGCGCAGCCGGCGGCGGCAGCTGGTAAGGCTGGCTGCGGGCAGCCGGGAGCGCGGAGGCGGGGTGGGCAGCGCCGGCGGGGGTGAAGGAGGCGCGGTGCCCGGCGGCGGCGGGCGGGGCCGACGGGAAGGCGAAGTCGTAACCGGCCTCGCGGGTGCGCTCGTGGCCGGTGGGGCCCGAGCTGACAGCGCAAAGCTCGTCATCGGTCGTACGGCTGAGGGTGGACGAGCGGATGGAGATACCGTGGTTCCGCTGGGGCCGCGGCTGCCGTGGCGCCGCAGCGGCGCTGGCAGTTGCGTGACCGCTGCTGGCGCGGCCGCCACTGGAGGACAGGCCGGCGAACAGCGCCGCGCGCGCCGTCACCAAACGCTTCGCGTGCGCCGATGCAGGCGATGAGCTGAGGGCCAGGTGCTGAGGCTGCGAGCGGCCCTCCTGCTGCTGCCCTGAGTGCGGTGTCGGCTCAAGGGGCAGCCGCGGACAGTCACAGTCCTGCAGCAGCTCGCGTGCGTCGCTTTGCACGGAGCTCGCCACCTGTGAGTTGCTGGCGAGTGCAGGGGACGCGGCAGCGGCCAGGATGGCGCCGGCGGGTGAGCCGTTGAGCGGCGAGGTTTGCCGTTGCTGACGCTGAAAGTCCCTGGCGGACAGGGAGCTGAAGGCGCCTACGTCACCCCAGCCGCCTTCGCCGTTGACAGACGAGAGGATGTTGTTGGCCAGGGGGTCGAGGCACGAGTCCGTCCAGGCGTTTGGGCTGAGCTGGGGCGATGGCAGGTTGGGCGCGGGCTGGCCAGGGCCTTTCCACACGCTCATGACGCTCATGAACTGGGAGCTGAAGGCATCCAGTACGTGTGCGGGGCTGGCCTGCGGGCTGCTGCCGGCGCGCGGAGCTGCCGTTGCGGGGCTGGGGACTGCATCGCCATGCCGGAAGGTCAAGTCGCCTCGACACGCCCCATCCCCGCCTCCATTCATACCAGACTCCATTTACTGACAGACGGCACGGTCTGCGGGCGCGAAGCGGCGGGAGGCGTTTACCATCAGTATTGTGACGTTCTGCCGGCCCTCGCCTGCCAGACAAGTGCAGGGTGTCGGAACAAAAGTGGAGAGACTTTCTCTTCTGCTTACCTAGTCCAGTTGTCTCCGCAAGGGCCGGACGAGAAAGCCCGCCAAGCAGAAAACGGGACAAGTTCCGCGGCCACAGCCGCTGGGCTCCGTGACCTGATGAGAGGTAAGCAGAGCAGTAAGAGTTCATTGCTGAATTGCGGGCGTCGAGTAGACGCGATTTCAGGCAGCAGCCACGGCACCTGTTGCTTTGCCGCTCACCCGCTCAGGGTCCCTGAGTCACCAATGCTGTCCAGCGTATATCAGCTAGGAGCCCTGACGTATGCCGCCGGTGAGGGCTTTAAAGCTGCTACTTCTGGGAGGTGATTCGGCTTACGCCATGCCAGGCTTCTGCACTATCAGGCTCGTTCCCTCAAACATGAGCAGGGTCTTGCGTCCAGCTTCGTAGCAGTGGCGGTCTCACAGTTTGGCAACTGCTGTCGGTAGGGCGCGGGTTGCCCATCGTGTCGTCCAGTGACCACGTGAACGAGACACTCCTCCGCCGCGTCTATACAAAAGCTGCGCTGCGATTGGCAGGAGTTGCAAAGCGAACCACGGCAGAGTGTCGTCGGGCTGGACGAATCGAGCGAGCGCTTGGCGCGCTTTCTTTGACGCGGGTCGACAGCTTACCCCCGGGCCGTGGACTGAGCGCTATCTTTATCTGGCCTTGGGGACGTGGCGGACTGGACAAGTGACGTACTTGGACCCTTCATATACCACTGGCCGGTGTGCCCCGCCGTCATCCCCGCCGCTATGCCCGCCGCGGGCGCCAGGCCACGCGTGCCCGCGTGCACCGGACTTGTACTTTGCCTTCAACACCCGGCCCACGCACCCGCCAGCAACAGCAAGACCGGCACATCCCCACATCGTCCGCCCTTGTGTACAGCAAGGAGCGATGTCCTCCCCCTGCCCCTCGCCCATGTCCCCAGCCAGGCGTGCCGCCAATCAGGACAAGAGACACCAGTGCCATCTGCTACTGAAGCGCCTGTTGGCTTGCCCCATCCGCCCCCGAAGATCCATGAAGCAGGGCTGCTTGCGGCTGAAGCCACTAGCCAAAGCGGCATCCGACCTGCAGTAGCGTCGCCTGCCTTGCACGCTTTGTCCCCCGAGAGAATTAGGCACGAGCCTTCCGGTCTGCCCCAAGCCCCCCGAGCCCCGACAGAGTCCACGCGCCCAGGTCCTTCCAGCTGCTCCATGTCAAATGGGAGACGACGTCGCCAACCGCCGAATGCCTAGCTCGGCTGTTGGTCTGCCTAGCCGGTGCCCGAGGCCGTTGGACCAGGGGCTGCGGCCTCGGCCTCTCTGGGCCCAAGGAGCAGGTCGTACCACGGGACCACTGCGACCACAACCGGGCCCACTGCGACCGATGGCCGCTGTGCTCCCTCCGCCCCTGCCGTAAGCGCCGGCTGCGCCCCCGAGCCAGCAGCCGCTGCCCGCGGCGCCGGGGGCCGCACTGCGGGCGGTGTGGCTGTGACTGCGGGTGCAGCCGTGGAGGCGCCTCTCTGGGTCGCCCTCAGCCTCCAGGCGCTAGAGGCCCGCAGCAGGCCCTGATGCCGGGGTGGGCGAGGGCGGCAGGTGCAGGGAGGGTGCAGCAGGGGCCATGTGAGCCAGGCATGGCTGAGAATCATGTGAGAGCAGGAGAGAACAGGCGTAGGCAGCACGTGCGCGCAACACAAATCAACCTCCTGGCTGTACCTAAACCCTAAACCCTAGATCTGGATCTCTTTTCTCTCTTCCAGGTGCACGCTCCCACAGTTGATGTAGATCTCAACGGCCTCCTGGCCCCAGGCAGGCAGATTCAAGTAGCTGCACTCACGACAGGTTCGCTTCCGGGCCCACGCTCCCTCAGGGGGCCACGCTCACCAGGAGGGCGGACGGCGTGTGCACAAGGGACTTGCGTGGCCCCGCAGCGCCCCGGAGGCGCGAGGCCAGCGACAGCAGCCGCTGCAGCTCCCCCGTCCCCCCCGCCCCTGCCCCCTGCCCAGGCCCTGTGCCCGTGGGCCCGGAGGGTCCTGTCCCTGGCTGCTGTCGCCCCGCTGACCCCTGCGGCTGCGGCTGCTGCGGAACCTTCGGCTGCTGCCGCTGCCGCGGCTGCTGCGGCTGCTTCCCCGCGTCCAGAGGTTTGAAGTCCCAGGGGGACAGGACCACCACCTTGACCCGCGCCGTCTCCGCCTCCGCCGCCGCTGCAGCTGCCGCTGCCGCCTTTCCCGTCGCTGCCGCCGCTGGTGAACCAGATGCCACTAGCGCCACCAGCTCTGCCGCCGCCGCTGTGACCCCGGCTTCCGACAGCGCTGGGTCAGCTCCGATACCCTGCGCCGCCGCCCTTGCCCGTGCCGAGACCTCAGCGCTCGGTGATGCCTTTGCTGCCCCGCCGAATGCCAGCCACAGGTCCGTCATGCCATCCTCGCCGGTGCAGGGCTGCGCGTCGCTCCTCAGGCCATCCCCGCTGGCGCTTGTGGGAGACTCGCAGCAGCAGACACCGCTTGCCTGCAGCGCCGCCGCCAGAGCCGCCACGAAGGGCCCCGCAGCGCGCCACCGCAGGGCGTCGTGGGGGTGGACAGCCGCCGCGGCCGTCCCGCCCCGCCAGGCGCTTGACTCCACACCAGCAGGGCCAGCGGCAGGGGCCGGGGACGCGGAAAAAGGGTGGGCGTCCACCTTTGCGCCCGCAGCCCTGGTACCGGCTGCGCCAGTGCGTGCAGAAGAACCTGAGGGGCCCACTGCAGCCGCCAGCGGCTCCGCCTCAGCCATTGCAGCTGCGCTGGTCATCGCAACAGGAGTGGAGCGCTGGTAGGCGAGGACGTGCTCCCACGGCACGGCCGAGGGGTCTGGCTGCAGGCGCGTGGCACGAAGGTTCCGAACCGCCTGCTGAAGCGCCGCAGGCCGCGGCCTCTGCTCCCCGCCTCCGGCGTCCGGCCCCGCAGCCTTCCCCACCGGGGCCACGCGCAGCTGCTCATCCAGCTCTCCTCTGTCGTACGCTCGTACGATATCGTCGAGGCTGCCGTACCGGACGAGCAGCTTGCGTGCTGCGCGGGCGCCCAGGCCGCAGCCCGGAACGCCGGAGGCGGGCTTGCCCGTGAGCGCGAGCCAATCGGCGTAGGCTGACGGCGGCAGCAGGCCCTCTGCTGCTGCAGCTGCGGCCTGACCCTGCCCGTGATCCTGCCCCGCATCCGTAGCGCCGGCTGCAGCGGAGGCGTGGGCGCCGGCGGGGGCTTGGCCGGAGCCGGGGCTCTGGGCTGCAGTCCACAGGCGCATGAGGGCAAGAGGCACGCCGGGCACTGCCGCCGCCTCCGCCGCCACCGGTGGCGGCGTCTCGGCGGCGGCCGCTGCGGACAGCGAGCGCAGCTGCAGCCAGGCAGCCCCGGGGAGCGCCAGGAGCTGCAGCATGTCGGAATCCGCACTGGCGACCACCACACGGGGGGCCGCGGTTGCCGTGAGGGGAGTAGCCGGGGCGGCTCCGCTGGTGGCTGGTCTGGCGCTGGCTAGCCCCTGCGTGTCGCGCGCGGTACTGGAGGCCGACCGCTGGCGCTCGTCCTGGGAGGCATTGGGGGAGGGGGGCTGTTACGAGCGGGGCCGGGCCCTTGTGTTGCCGTAGCAAAGCCTCTTCTTGCGGAGCTTGAGGGGTGCTAATCTGCCTGCACAAACCCCTTTTCCCGTGAAGTTTGGCAAACGTGTCGCAGCCTTGGCCGACGGTCCGGGCCAATCTCCAGGGCGAAAGCCCGCGCGCCCATCATGTCCCTTGCCGTGCCCGCGGCCCAAGTCCCGACCCCAACCTGCACACCCCGCACCCACCAGCAGCCCCGCCGCAAGCGCCGCGATCAGGTCATCCGCCTCCCAGCCTGGGCTGCCGTACAAGCACATCCCGCCGTACCGCTGCCGTACGACTTGCACGAACGGAGCCAGGTGGCTGGGTGGGGTGTCAAGCAGCGCCGCTGAGGCCCGCTGCGACGGCCCCGGACGGCCCTGGCCTGCGACGTCGTCCAAAGGCCCCCAGGGTAGTTAGTTTACCGCTCACCATTGGCGTTGAGGTCGGGGATGCAGTATCGGAAGGCAGCACTCAAAGGGAACCTTCCCGGTGTGCACAGCTCATGCTCACCAGGGAGCTCCAGTGCCTTGCTCGCGGCCGCCTGCCCCGGCTCCTTTCCTCCGAACTCCTTTGCCCTTCGCCGTCCGAGGTACCCGGGCACATGGGCCCGCCGTGCCTCCGCCACTGGGGCCGCCCCGCCCCCCGCAGCCCCCCGTTTGTTGTCCCATACGACGAACAGCTGCGGGGGCGAGGAGGAGCAGTGAGGGGCGTAGAGGAAGGGATTGTGAACGATGAGGGCCGCGCGCCAACTGCTCAGGTGCTTGCCTCCGCTACAACGCCCTAGGCCGCTATGGCCTCCGTCTGAGTGGGTGATGCTCGTCCAAGCCCACTGCCACCTGTCGTACACACCTGGCTGCTGCCTGTCAGCGCCGTGAGGGATTGGATCCAGGCCGAGAAGGCGTCCACGTGGCTTACGCCCCAGCCCACGTCGGCGCGGCACATGAACAGGACATTGGTGCCGTCGACGATCAGGGCTGGGCCTGAGCCAGTTTGAGAAGCGGTCGGAGGCTGGCTAGATGCTATTAGGGTGGCTGGGGATGGGTCTCGGAGCGGTGAAGGCGAGTGGCGCGGGCCGGCCGCCGCCACAGCTGGCGGGGCCGGCGGGGGCCGTGGGGCTGCCCCGCAAAACCCGGCGCCGCCAGTGCGTGCGAAGCACCGCGGACCTGGCGAGCGCTTTGCCACATGACTATGCCCAGTGATAAGGGCAAGCGCGTCGGCCACCGCGCAACGAAGCCGGCGCGCTTGGGGAATGCATCCGCCGCTCCCGCTTGAGCGATTGCCCCTTCTCAGCCATGAACACCGTATATGAGGCCATGGATTTCCGTTCGCTGCGCTGCATAATGCGTCGGGCGTCATGCCTCGCGCCCGCCCGACCGCTGCAGCACCAGCTGACCTCGCACTGCAGCCCTAGCCACCCAGGTCCAAGTATACAGGCATAAAGGGGCACTAGGAAAAGATTGGCGGAAAAAGCAGGCGGGACTAACGCGATGGTGGTAGTTAGGCCGCTGTAGCGGGCGAGCCTTTCTGCATCCCGCACGCGCGACAAGGTCCGTCAGGGGCCGCCTGCACACGCACTGCCAGTATAGACTACACAAGGTAGAAACCGCGACTCATACAAACAAGAGAGCAGAACTCCGTGCAATTCCGCACGCCTGTTGCGACCCACCTTCACAACTCCCTAACCAGCTGGTGCACGCCGCCACATCTGACATAGGCGCATAGGTCTCTATGGCGTGTCAAGCAGCAGGCCGCTCATCGCGAGCGGCCATGCTGCGCGTCGCCATAGCTCTGGGCCTCCTCTGCAGCCACGCAGCAGCCGTCTCAGCTGGCGTCACAGCGGCAGGTCTTGGTCAGGACTCATGGGGCGGCGACAAGCTTCTCAGTCGGTGGCGGGAGATGCTCTCGGCGAAGGCCGACAAGGGCGAGCCCGCACCCTCGGTCTTTGAGCAGGCCTTCACCGCCACCTTCTCCAGCGGCCAGGCAGAAGAGGTGGACCGCACGATGCAGCAGTATGCAGAGCTGGCGCGCTGGGTCGAGGGGAATCCGCAGCCCAGCGAGGCGATGCTGGCCTTCCTGCCCGAGTTCCGCAACCCAGTCGCCCTGAACATCTCGCGCGCTGCTGTCACATTATACAAGACAGAGGGCAAGGACGCAGCTTCGCTGATTGCGGCTCTGGGCTCCATAACCGAGCAGCTGCGTGCCACGACGGCATGGCGGGGCTACCCCGCCACCCGCCGCGTGCTCATCGGCTGCCTGCTCAAAAAGCGGCTGGACTTTGGCGGCCGCTTCCCAACGGACGTACAGAGCGCCGTGGACTCAGTCATGCTGCAGCTGTTCCAGCTGCACAAGACGTCAGCGGCCAACCGGGGCGCGGTGCAGTTCTTCCATGTCTCCAAGTCGGGGGGCACAAATCTGTGCCAGGCCGCCGAGGCCAACGGCTGCGCCAGCCAGGGCTTCGACACGCGCACCAACTGCCTCATCCGCGACTTCATGGACCAGCCGCGATGGGTGACCGCCAACGCGCACAAATACGTGCAGTACCGCATGTCGTCGCGCCAGGCGCTGCCCTGGTTCGTAAACTTCCACACTCACCGCCCCGCCCTCACCTGCGAGCAGCGCCGCGCCTACCTCCTGCGCCACGGCGATCTCAACTTCTATGCCAACGAGTACACGAACCCGCCAGGAGCCGGCGTTGCCTCCACCATGTGCGACGACTTCGTCAACCTGATCATGATCCGCAATCCGCACGACAGGCTCAAGTCGCAGATCGGCTGGATCCAGAAGCTGTACAAGGAGTTCTTCATGGACGTGGACACGCAGCGCACGTTCACCAACCGCACCACCGGCTTCTGGGAGCGGCTCATGCCCGCCGGCGTGAACAACTACTACGTGCGGTCTCTGCTGGGGCAGCGCTTCTTTGAGTTCCCCATCAACCAGGTGAGAAGCCCTGGCGGCAGGGGCCTGGCAGGCGAGGGGCTGTGTCAAACGCCGCTTGAGTTGAGCACAGCGCGAAACGGTTAAGGCAGGGGCGCAGGCGGGGGGCCAGCCGGTCGAGGAGAAAGGGCCAAACATGCTGCATGCGTGCGGTTTCCCCTCCACTCACCCGTCCCAACCCCTCCTACCCCCTCCACCCCTGCCCCCAGGTCACCTCGGCCGACGCCGGTCTGGCCAAGCTGGCGGCGCTGCAGCACGACATCCTGCTCACGCTCGAGTCCAAGGCCCGCAACGAGCTGGCCATGCGCGTGGGCCTGGGCTGGCGCGGCAGCGCTCTCAAGGAGGGCGCCATCCGCTCCTCCACGGAGCTGGGCGACACGGTCGCGCTGCCGCTCGATTACGATACCATGCTAGAGCGCAACGCGCCCGATATGGAGGTCTATCTGTTCGCGAAGGAGCTTCAGGCGCTGGACTCGCTGCTGTGGAATTTCGTGTCGATCGCGGACTCGCAGCTGGGCCCCAGCGGGGGCGCTGGGGATGTGGTGGCGTCGAGTGAGAAGTGCGGCTACGTGAGCCTGGGCTCGGCGGAGGCGGCCAAGGCCCGGGAGGAGCGGCTGCGCGACGTCGAGATCCCGGCGGCGGCCATGCAGCGCGCCGTCGCGATGGCGGAGGCTGCCGCCGCCGCCGCGGCGGCGGCCCTGGCGCCGCCAGGCGCCAACGACACTGCCGCCGACGCCGGCAGCGGCGGGGATGGCGCGGTGGGCGCGACCGCCACCTCGCTCCGCGGCAACCCAGTCAAGCTGGTCAGCTCGGATTCGCCTCGGAAATCCATCATCTCGATCAACCGCCGCCTCATGCGCACGCGAGCAATTGGCCAGCGGCATCGGAGCCACCACCGCCGCTTGCTTGGGGCGTGAGTGAGAGCTCCGTCGTGATGGGGACGCCCCGGCTTGCCTTCAGGCGAGACTCGGGGCGGAGCTTGCCTCGCGTTGAGTGGCGTGGAAATGGCGGCTTGTCTTGGCGTGGCGTGTACACGTGTGTGTGGCAGGAGGCGTGAGGCGTGCTAGTATTGAGCGGCTGCGGATACTTGACGATGAGCGTCGCGTTGAAAGGAGTTGGCGTTTCGGGGAATACCCAGAACGCTGCGGAGCGCAGCCTTCGCTGGCCCGAAGCAGCCAGGGCGGCGACGGAGGGTGGTGGGTCGCCTTTTTCCGAGTTCGTTGTTGTGGGTTTGTTGTGTGCGCCCTGCTGTGGCCCAGCTCACGGCTGGCTGGCCTTTCGACCAGGGCAACAAGCAAGCTAAGTGTCACATGTGGGCTACCAACGACTGGGCTTGCTGCTTGGGCCTGCTTGGAAGCCAATATCATTGTCTTTGAACTCAACTCTGTGAACTCTGCCTGATGCTTCTTGTGCTGTGGGCATTTAGTTGGCGCTGATCCGCCTAGCACCGCCGGCGTTCAGGCGGTCTGAGCAATACTTGGCTTGCCGAGGTGGCAGATAGACTAGCTGTTTGGAATGGGGGGCCTGCAATTTGTGCGGCTGCCCTTAATATCTTGATTGATCTCTCCTAGCTCGGTTAGTGTCGGGACTCAAGAGGACGGGCAACCGTTGTTAGCTCGGGTAGGGCCTTGGCGCGAACTTCCTAGCACGCTTGCTCCAGCTGCGGTGTTCATATGCACTCTGGACGGCTGTCATAGCGCGCATGCAAAGCGCCATGTAGCAGATAGGTAGGCAGCAGGTGCAATGGCGCCTCGCACAATAGGGGGCATATTGATTGCCGGATTTGCCGCCCCAACTAGTCGGGCTGGCGGCCATGGCCTTGCCGGCTTGAGCCACTGCCGTGCAAAGCAGAGGCTGTAACCCTAGCAGAGAGGATTGCACGCCCCATGTCCTGCCACAACCAGCACGCAGAGGCGCATGTCCCACCCAGTCGATCCCATCCGATCTCTGCATGCTGGCTTCAGTAGCAATGCCCGCTTAGGCCAGAAAGGTCATGCCCCTTTCGCAGCCTGCTCCGCCTGAGCAACGCTTAAGACCCCACTTCAGTCCATATCAGCATATCTGCATCCGCCCACACCATGTCATCAGCCCCCTACCAACCCAGCACTCATGTCAACCTGTTTCAGTGTGCCTCACACAGCTCTATCTTCAGCGCCGCCCGGCCGCCCCCAACACGTTCCAGTGCATTCGTTGCTGCCCACGCACGCTTCGTGCCTCATGCCTCCGCCTGCCCCGAGGCTCGCCCGCCCGCCGAAACGTCCAGCGCAGCTACCCTTCCGTGCGGCGACTGGTTCCCCGGGCCGTGCCCTTGGGCACTCGCTTGCCTGGCACCCCTGTTCTTAACCCTTCCGTGCTGCCCTCACGTGCTTCCCTGGGCCGCCTTCTGCGCCCGCAGCTGCTTGATGGCGTCCACCGTCACCTGCACGGGGGCGAGGGAGGGAGAGGCCGCCGGCGGTGTGAGGCGGGCCTGAAGAGGTGGCATAGTGTGGGCCCCTCTGCAGGCAGATCGCCAAGCATGGGCCGTGCGGCCCCACCTCCCGCCTTGCTCGCCCTCAGCGCGTCTCCCAGAGCCTTTGTGGCTGTGCCGAAAGACATCCCTCAGCGCTCTCGCTGGCCCCGAACCTCCCAGCCCCAGACCAGACCAGTTCTAAGCCACGGCCCTTACCTCCAGGGCCCACACCTAGCCCCGTGCCCACCCCCACCCCCAGCCTTCACCTTCCCATCACACAATTCACACCCACCCCCAGCCCGGCCCGCAGGGCCCCCGGGCCTCCCGGGCCCCCAGGAGCGGCCCCCACCTGGAACTGCTTGGCCGTGAGCCCCTGCAGCGCCCCCAGCAGCGCCTGCGTGTCCCGCAGCTGCCCCCGCAGCGCCTCCGTCTCGCCCGCCAGCCGCGTCAGCAGCGCGGCCTGGTCGGCGGAGGAGTGCTGCAGCTGCGGGGGCCGAGGGAGGGAAGGGAAGGAGGTGGGGGGCAGGGAGGGCGTGGAGGGGAGGGGCGTTGAGCGGCTGGGGACCAAGGCGGCCGAGCGAAGAAGAATTGACTCAGCTGACGCCAAGGTAGGGCCAGGGCCCCCAAAGGGGCATGCGAGCGGCAGGCCAGGAAAGAGGGGGGGAGCAGAGCGCAAAGTGTGGGAGGCCATTAGGGAATCGGCGCGTGGTATCAACACGTCTGGGGTGAGGGGATGGAATCCGCTACACTCATCCGCGTGTGCGTCACCTCAATCCACACGGTTGCACTGTTCCTTAACTCTGCCGCCTTACTGCACTTTGCTGCGCGTCCCACCTGGGCAATGGGCCGCCGTAGGTCGCCACTGGTGAGCCGTGTGCGGACCTGCGGGATTGAGGAGGAGGAGAAGGGGGTGGAGAAGGTTTGAGGTGGAGGGCTCTGCTGCACCTGCAGTGGCTGCGCCGCGACGGTTGGTGCGGCGAAGGTGGTCCTCTACCTACCGGCAGGTGAGGGCCCTGCCCTTCCAAGCTCCCCTCATCCTTAGAGCCATGCCATTTAAGATCCCATGTCCCGCAACGCCATACCGGCCCCGCACAACAAGTCAGCATGCCCAACACGTCACTTTTCATGTCACCCTACCCTTGTCACCCTCGCCGCCTCAGCGGGGCAGGCCGACCCCCTCCTGCCCTTGACACCAGTCCTTCCCTCAATCTTGAGTCACCCGGAATCTCATACCTGCAACTTGTCGATCTGCCGTACGGCAACTGCAAACTCCGACAGCTGCTTGTCTGTGAGTGCCTCTAGCCGGGCGAGCCGGGAGGCGGCCTCTGTGGTGGGCGCCGCGGAGGAGCCGGGGGCCGAGCGGGCGGAGGAGGAGAGGCGCTGCAGCGGCGGGGGCTCCAGGGACCTGCGGGGCCAGGGTCAGAGTTGCAACACATGTGGAGGGCTGCACAGCACTTTCCACCCAGCAATAAGCAGAAGAACCTCCAATGCGAAGGTGTGAAGCGCAAGTGGGCGGTGCTCAGTGGTCGGACTCACCAGGCCGCCGGCAGCTTGTACGCCAGGTTGCTGACCGCAGCCATCAGCACGCACGCCACCACCGCATCGCTCCCGCCCAGGGGCTGGGACATGGGTGTTGTGGGGGCAATTAGCTGGGTCGGTGAGCCGTCTGCGAATGTTGCCTGGGCCGCGCTGTGCTGGGAGGAGACTAGCGGCGCGGCCTGAGCCTGAGCCGTGCGCCGTGCCGCGGATGACGCCAGGATGCAAACGCAGCAGACCGCGCAGGCGGCGTCGAGTAGCGCGGTTGGATGGATGGAGGGCAGGTCAAGCAGCGCCAGGGGTGGGGGGGAAGGAGGCAGGGGGCGGGGCTCGGGGCGGCGAGGGCGCTCGGAGGGGGCTGCGGGCGCGGCACGGACGGGAGCGACCGTGCCGCCAGCGCGACCTAGACTGCCTGACTGCCGCATTGCCGCTCTACCAGCACTGACAAGCCCTTGTGATGATCCACAGAGCATGATGAGGGTGAGCGCAGGACGCGCGAGCGTTTATGCAATCGCACGATGGCCGCTTTCCCAACTTGGGGCGTGTACAATGTTGAGCGCTAGTGTAAGGGCTGTACGTTAATATTGTTGAAGAGACTCGAGGAGCACGCGAGGATTGAGCGGGATCGGTCGGGCAAAGCAGGCTCGTGGCCAATGCTCTGGCATGTTGGCCCATAGCATAATAGGAGCACACACAAACACACCTGTGCCTTGTGCCGTAGGCACACATGAGCCTGCCAGCACAGCTGTCCCACCACACGCGATGGGTTGACAACCGGCGCTGCATCGTCAGTTAGCGCCCTGTTTGACAGCCATGGACGACAGCACAAGCAGTGTATCTCTTTGCCGCGGGCAGCGCACCGGGAAGGCCCAGGTCATACGCCTTCCCCATTTCCTGGGATGCCACCCGAGGATGCCCACCTCGCTCTTCGTTCTTGGTCGGCTGGGGAGCGGCCAGGTGGAGCATCCGGAGCGACTGGCACCCGGAGGGATCTGGAGGGGAGTGTGCCCCCGACCAGCCTCTGCCAAAGCTGCACGGGCAGGTTCCCGCTTGGGGCTCAACGCCTAGGCACAAGACCGGCGGCTCTAGCCGCCACATGATGGAGACGCATGGGCGGATTCCACAGAGCTGAATCACCTACAGGAGCGTTGTGCCTCTCAAGGACAAGGGCTGACGGAGGCTGAGCCAGCCAGCCCTTGTTGCTGGCAAGCTGTCGACCCAGTCAAGAGGGGCGGGTTGTGCAGTGAAGGGTGGGCGGACGCGCATTTCCACGGCCAGCTGGCGACGGCCGGCAGAGGTCAGAAGAGCGCCACGGCCGGCGGCTGTGGTCCTGGGCCGAGGCAGCGAGCGTGGGCAGGGTGCAGGCGGGTGCAGGTGCATGGGCTGCTGATCCTGCTATGGGCTGCTGACCCTGCTTTGGGCCTATGAGTGCTGAGGGCGGGGGCCTGCCGGTCTGGCCGCCCAGCAACGCACACTGCCCCAACCAGCTGACAAGGAGGCGAGACGCGGGAGACAGTTGGGCAGGCACCAGGCGCCGTTGCCCCAGGGTTGCCCTGCTCCTTGCACTTTCCCTGGGCGGGGGCTCTCAACCCTCCGCAGCGGACCTGCACACCATCCAGGTGAGCAGCAAGGCCTCCTGCCAGACCCCCAAAGAACAACAGTGCCAGGCCCAAGACCGCCGCCTGTGTTCCCTGCCGCATCCGCCTATGCCATCGGCAATCATGGATCACACATTGCCAGGGGTCACAGGGTCAGGCCAGCACTAGGCCCTGGGCTGCTGCGAAGGCAGGCAGCACCGCTCAGGAGAACAGCCGCACGGAACGGTGCAGTGGGTCTGTGGTTTACCCCGGCGGGGTGACCCTTGGCGTCGCTCATGATCCTGATCAGGCCTTGACGCTCTCGCAGCGGTCCTTGTGCCAACGCACCGCGGGGTCGCTGCAGAGCATGATGGCGGTGGTTTAGCTTTGGGGAGGTGGGGGGGGGGGGGGCGGGGACGGGGTTTTGAGCGGAGTGACGGCAAGGAGGCGGGGTTTGGGCTGGTGCGAGGGGGAAGGGGAACTGGTGCGAGGGGGCGAGCGCGAGGCCGAATCGAACCGGCAAGGGCGGAGGCTGGCGTGGCGGGGGTTACGCATAACTGGCATAAGGGTCACGGAACGAATTGGTGTGGTGCCCCAGCCTGAGTCTGCACGGTTTACTGACTGCGCATTCGCGTGCTGTCAGTGGTCAGTGTTCGCAGGGAGAACGCCACTACAGTGGACGCAAATAGGTGCCACTACGCGGTGCGAGCAGGGGCGCGTTGGGGCTTGGGGGAGACAGCCGGGGGGAGCAGGGTTGGGTTGGAGGCGGGGTGCGGCCGCGTGCGGGGCGCGTGGCGGTGCGGTGCACAGGTCGGCGGGTGCACGATCCACCACAACTTCCGCACGCAGTGGAGGTCCTTTCACGCCTTTCAGCCGCGCTGCCAAGAGTGGTCAAGCGGTGGCAAAGCGACCCCTCTCTCCCGTCCGCTCCTGGGCAAGCACCAGGCCCGGCTGACCGAGCTGCCGTGGCTCCCCGCCTCCCCCCGCCTCCGAGCACAGAACCTCCCCCCGCCTCCTCCCCGCCTAGGCGCTAGGCGCAAGTACTGCCCGGAAACGGCACCGACGCCCCCGCGGGCAGGAATCTTTAGCTTACCGACCTGACAGCATAACCCCCTACCAGAGGCTCAGCGTAAATGCCTATACAATACCATAAGGCAGCACAACCGCTATGAAGTCAAGCCCGCCATCCCCTGCCAAGGCTGCCATCCTATACTGCAAGCGTCTCGGACCAGCCAATCATGCTTACCAGCCTAGCTAACCCGGCCCTCTTGCTCGTCCCCAACAAGTCCCGTAACGAGTCTGCTGACCGTTAGACTGCAAGTGCATTCGCGTATCCCGTCGAGCTTCCTGCCCATGAGACGCCCACGCAGCCGCTGCAGCCGGCGCTGGCATCTCATCCAGCACCCTTCCCCACTGCCAGAACCCGCCCCACTCCAGGCACCCACCGAGCGCAAATCCCGCCTCCAACAGGCTCCGTCGCAAAGCACGGCCCGACTAGTGGTTACGTCATGCAATCACCGCACGGTCTTCCTTGCAAACTGACTGCCTAGCAATTAAACCCGGCCAATCCCGAACGCCTGCAACAAATATGAGCACCTCAATCTGCACACGTGCCGCGACCTGATCTGATGCCCAGGATGCCTCTTTGGCCCGCACTTTGACAGCCCCTAAACTCCTGCCCCTAAACGCCTTGGCCTCTCCAGCTACGCTACCAGTACGAGAACACAACATGTCCATGCTTGGCGCCGTCAACAAGTCTCAGGTCCCGATCGGTGCTGCTCATGTCCCTGTCTATACCTAAGCTGGGCCAATCCATCCCCATCACAATAAGATCCTCGCCGGTGCCCGGCCTGCCCCGAGCACCAGAGCGTCCGCACTACCCCCCGCGCGCCACCACTCGCGCCGAGGTGATGGGCGTCTCATGCACGCCACCCCTCGCGCCCGCCCTTCGCCAGCTGACCCCGGGCGCCACTGCCCACATTCGCGACCGCGACCGGCCGCCACCGCCATCCGCCGCCAGCGGCAGGCGCTCAATGACCACCACTGGCGCCGCCGCCGCCGACGCGACGGCGGCGCCGGGCCCAACGACCGGTGGCGGCGCGGCGGCGGGACCGGGGATCCTCAGCACGGCTTGGCCGCTTGACCCCGCCGTCCCGGCCCCCGCCGCGCCCACACGAAGCGCCAGGCGCAGACCCGCCCCCGCCGCCGCCGCTAGCAACGACTTGTACCGGGCAGGCCCGCCGCCGCCGCCAGCGACGCTGCCGCCGCCGCCGTCGACAGCGCCGTCCGGCTCCGTCAGGTGCGCCACCAAGCGCTCCGCCAGCTCGCTGACGACGCAGCGGAACCGCTCAACGGCAGCAGGCGTTACGGCGGAGCGGACACCGCCGCCGCAGGCGACCGCGGCACCGGCGCCGGCACCGGCGGCGCCGCCATTGGGCAGGGATGCGGCGGTCTCCAGAGCGGGGCCCGCGGCGGCGGCGGCGGCGGCCAGGCCCTTGTCGGCGCTGGAAGGCGCCTTGGGCTTGGCCCTCAGGGCCTCCTCCGCGACCTGGGCCCACTGGGAGCACACGCGCGCACGGCCGCGGTCCCACGAGGCCTGGGGCGGAGCGGGGGGCGCGTCAGGCGTTGGAGAGAGGTACCGTTAGAAGGGAAACTGAAGGTTTTCGCACGCAGTAAGGGGACGGAAAGGGCTCGCCCCACCACCGCTTCGGAAGGAACCTCTTTCCTGCCTGCAGGTACCCGCCTCCGGCGACAGCCTCCGGCGACAGCCAGCGTCAGCGGTACGTGACGCAACGCGGGAAACCGGTTTGCGTTGTTGTACTGGTACCGTGCGCCGTGGTGCACGAGAGGCGCTGCCCCGCAGGCCCCTTTCGCTGGCTTCCACCCGGCCGGCCCTCCTAACAGACCGCTACCCGGTCGCCCTCAGAACCCTCAAAGCCCTCCTGGGGCCGCATGCTCCGCCAGGGCCCATCCGCTCACCTGCTGCTCCGCGCTGAGCCCCGGCAGCGGCCCCTCCCGGTCGAGGCCCATGGCCGCAGCGGGGGGGCCCAGCAGCAGCGACAGGGGGCAGCGGAGAACGTGCGACTGAGGGGAAGGGGCGAGGACGTGGCGCGATCAGGAGCGGTGCGGAGGGCAGGCTGGCACGGCTGTAGCCTAGCCAAGGTGCATACGCCCCTGACAAAGAACGGGAGCCCAGCCCTATGCAAGGAGCCCTGTATCCCGAGGGGACCCACCATGAGCCACCGGTTGATCGTGTCCCCCAGGCGCCGCGCCTGGCGGGGTGGAGGGGCAGCGCAGCCACCGCGTCAAGCAGAGGAATGGGGACAGAGCCTCAACAAGGCACACCACAACGAGCATATTAAGCAGCGCGACACGGGCACGGAGAGGACCAGCTGTTGACACCGGCGCAGTGTGTGCATGAATACTCGCGTCCAGCCCGCCTCACCCGCGCTTGGTGCTGGGACGGCTCCACGCCCTGTGCCGCCATGGCAAGGGCCTGAGGGAATCAATGCACCCGGAGAGGGCAAGTTGGTCAACCGCGGATCGCAGTGTGCGCGCACGCCCTGATAGCGCATGGACCGTGAGCAGGCTCACTCGGCGACCGGTTCACCCATGTGCACGAGACTGGAGCGTCCCAGGCCTGGGCGGCCTGCATCACTACCCAAACGCACCCGAGGAATGATTGCCCCACAACCGCGCGAAAGGCCGGTGCTCCTGACCCCCGCTCCGTTCACCCAGCGCGCCCTCCCGCCCACCGGCCCACCTCGCACGCCATTACGATGCTCTCCTCCAGGGCCTCCACCCACACCTCCGCCTCGATCGCCTCCACCGGCGCCACGCCGCCGCCGGCCGTCAGCCGCAGCCGCTTGGCGCCGGAGTCATCCAGGTCGCCGTTGACGTGTGCGTACGGCATGGCCGTGCCGTACGCACTGCCGTACAGACCTGTGCCGTACGCGCTGGACTCGGGCGCGTGGGCGTCGCTGCCGAAGACGCTGGGGAAGCCCATGGCGCTGAGGAGCGCTCGTGCGCCGTCAGCCCATGCACCCGACGGCGCGGCGCTGGCGGGGGCTGCCACCGCCGCGGCCGCCGCCGCCGCCGCCGTCGAGATGGGCCCGACGGCGCCGCTGCGCGGCCGCCGCGGCGCCGTCAGGATCAGGACCTCGAGCGGGGTTTCAGAGCCGGTGCGGTAGCGCGCGCCGGGGCCAGCCCCCGCCAGCACGCCGGGCGCTCGCCGCCGTTGCCGTACGGCGGCGCGTACTTCCCAGGGCCAGCGGCGCGGTAGGCCTGCCTTCGCCGCGAGATCATCATCGTCATCCTCCTCCTCCTCCGCCGCCTTCGCCGCGCCCTCGTCGCCACCCGCTCGGTCGCTTGCCGTACCGTCAGCGCCGTTCGGCGACTCTTCGTCTCCCTCGGCGTCGCCGTCCTCGTCATCGTGCGTGCCGTCCATGTCCGACATCGCCGCCGAGCCGGGCGCCGTACCCGCACCGCCGCCGCCGCCGCCGCCACTGCCGTACAACGACCGATGGCCGTTGGCGTGCGACGCCCCGCGACCTGGGCCGTTGGCGTACGTGCCGTGGCGCTTGTGGCGGCGGTAGCAAACGGCGCAGACGTACAGCCCGATCTCGTACTTGTGCAGCTTCCACAGGTTCGACTCACGGCAGCCGCACTCTGTACGGCAGACACACGGAGCCAAGCGGCGGGAGCCGTGACGCAGGGTGACAAGTAGTCTCCCATCCCGGGGTGCCCCCAAGCGAACCTGGACCGACACTGCTGCGCAAGAAGCATAACATAGACTGTGCCCACACGACTTTGTCTGCACGAAGCATCACCTCTTTCCTATCCCACCCTATCCATCCGTCCACGCACCTGCGCACTCCCGGCCGCCCGCCTCCTCCAGGGAGCGTGTCCCGATGGGGCCTGGAAGCACGGGCGAAGATGCGGGCAGAGGACACGGTGAGATTGAGCTAGGCTCCCGAGCGTAGGGCGCAAGGCCAGGCCGCAATCTGCTGCCTTTCACACCTGACCCTCTCCCGCCCGAATACCGGCGGTATATAGCTCCACGCCAGCCTCGCCCCCCGTCCTACCGTAGTATCCGTGGGACCTGGCATTCCGCTGGCAGCACGCGTGGCACGTGTACGCCCGTGACGCGTCGAAGCAGCCGATCGGCTGGCCCGTACGGGTCGCGTACGGCCCGCCGCATGAGACACACCGCACGGCGGACGCCCGCAGCGGCTCTCCGTACCGCCGGGCCCTGGCGCCGGCCCGGCCGCGGCCACCATCCCCGGACCTTCGGGCGCCCTCCTCCCAGTCGTCCCCATCCATCACGTCATCCTCGCTGCCGCTCCCGGCCCCGTCGCCCGCGCCGTCCCAGTCCCCGGCGGCGCCGCCAGCGCTGCCGCCGCTGCGGCGGCGGACCCCGCCGTACGGGTCCCGCTCCTGGGAGGCTGTGCGCGCGCGCCAGCGGCCACCGCCGCCGCCAGCGGCGCCGCCGGCCTGCTCCAGCGCCGCCGCCGCCAGGGCGACATCGCGGGGCTCGGGGCTGGCGTCGCCGCCAGCGCCTGCGCCTGCGCCGCCGCCGGTCGAGGCCAGGCGGCGACGCTTGGGCTTCTGGGTCGCCTCCGACTCCAGAAGCACCTGCAGGAGGGCAGCACGGGTGGGGAGCACTTGGTGGTCGTACTCTATCCGCCGATTTCCCTCTGAAGTCATGGTGGCCGCACTGCCAGGGCACTCAAATCCGCTCCCACGGACGGCGGGGGGCAGTACTATCTCAGCCCACACGGCGCGATGACTAATTCAGCTCTTCATCGGCAGCGGAACGGGCCTCGCCAGGGCCAGCTATGCCCCACCGAAGACTTGTTCCGTCCCCGAAAGTATTCTACACTACAAAACTACGTATTTTCGTATGAATACGTGTAGAATACGTACCCAAACGGCTGCGATACACGTATTACGGCATGCTTAGTCCCCACCCCAAACCCTGCCTCCCGCCCTGCCCTCACCTGCGAAGGCATGCGCCGCCTCATGCCTCGCCCCATGGGCCCCTCCGCCCGGCCCCTGCCGCGCCCCTCGCCCCCCTCCTCGTCCTCATCGGAGCCGCCGCCATCGTCGGAGCCCGTATCGCCGCCGTCGCCGCCCATCGACTCCTCCCGCACCGCCGCCGCCTCCACCGCCTCGGCCTCCGCCGCCGCCGCCGCCAGCGCCTCCAGGCCCGCCACGGCAAAGGCCGCCAGGGGGTCGGGCGTGGCCCTGCGGGAGCGGCCGCCGCCGCCGCCGCCGCCACCTGCCTTGCCTGCGGGCAACACCGTTGCAAGAGCGCGCGGGATGGTAAGCAGGAGTATCCACTAAGCGTGGGACGTGAGCCGGGCCAGCAGGCCCAACGACGTTGTGGGGTTCCCTCACGTGCCGCCGCCAAGGGAGGCGCTGGTGTCATGGAGCAGGCTCGAGAAACACACCTGAGGCTCCGACGGGTCCGCCCTTTGCCGAGTCTGTCTGGCGCATCCGCTTGCAGCAGGCCAGGCACAGGAACTCGTGTGGCTCGGTGGGGTGCGGCCGCCACAGCTCGCTGCGCCGGGAGAGGCACTCTGGGGGGTGGCAGGAGCCGGGGCGGGAACGGGGAACGGGGTGTCTGACCGCAAGCGCGGGCACGGGAGGGGGCTAGCAAGGAGGGCTTGGGCAAACTAGCTTTCGGTAGCGGTGTAGGCATCCCCGGGCCCGCCAGCGACAGCCAGCGCAGGGCTCACACGCACGCGCCCATCCTCCATGCCATCCGGGCCACCCCAATCCATACCCTGCCCTGCGTAGCCCATCCCCCCTCCAGCTTCCTCACCCACGCACTCCCGCACCCCCGCCTTCTTGGCCTTGGTTGCGAGCAGGGCCGCCGCCGCGGGACCCAGCTGCGGCTGCGGCCGGCCGGGCTGCGGCGGCGACGGCACCGGCATCGTGCGCGGCTTTGCGTACGCCTGCGCCGCGGCCTGCCCCTGCCCCTGGGCTCCTCCGGGAAAGCCCGCACGGTGCGCCTGAGCGTCCCGGTCTGAGAGCAACGCCTGCCTAGCCGCGACCTGAGGGCCGGTTCCGGAGCCATTCAGGGACGGACCCGATCTAGGGCCCGGCGGCGCGCCCATGCCGGAGCCCTTGCGGTGGATCAAGACGGTTGGCGGTTGGCTGGCGGCGGTTGGCGAGACGTTGCCCGAGGCGGGGTTGGCAGCGCCGTCGTCGGTGGAGCCGTCGGCGGCGGCGGGGTCGTCGGGCTTGGGCTTGGCGGCGCGCGGCTTGCCGTCGAGCCCCGCCGCCGCCGCCACCGCTGCTGCCACGCCCGCCGCGGCCTTGCGAGGGGGCGCGACGCGCGGCGGCGGCCTCGGCTTTTCCTCTTCCGGGTGGTCGCCGATCGGCAGCGGCGGCGGCGGTCGGGGCGGCGGCGGCCGCGGCGGCGCCGTTGCGGCAGCTGCAGGTGTCGGCGTCGCCGCCGTCGCCGTGGCAGTCGCTGACGGCGAGGCGGCGCCGGCAGCGCTGGCGGTGGTGGTGGGCGAGGCCTCGCCGTCACCAGGGCCGCCGCCGGAGGGCTGCTGCGAGGCCGTCTCGCCGTCGCCGCCGCCGCTGCCGCCGCCGGGGACGCGGAACTCGCAGCCTGGCTTGCAGGCGTAGGAGCCGAGCAGCAGCTTGTGGGGCCGCCACCCGGCAGATTGGGTCGCGCCACACGCTACGCACTCGCGGCCGCCCGCCTGCTCCAGCGACCTACAAGAAACGGCGGGCAGAGGGACGGTAAGGCGCGAGCGATGCAGCCTCCGACTCAGTAGGGGTAACCTCACTTCTTGTGACGTGCACAAGCCCTTCGTGTCCTGCAGTAAACACTGCCCCAAGAACCCAGCTCGTTTCCTACACCCAATGACAGCAGAGGCGCTGCTCCCTTGCATCGTACGTGCCCCACTTACCGCGTCCCTGGTGGCCCATAGAAGCCTGAAGGGCACCGGGTTGGACGGGCCCAGAGGCACACAGGGAACAGCAGGCAAGGGGGAGTCAAGGTAGGCCACGAGCCACGAGCCGATGGGCGCCTGCGCCAGGTTGACCATGAACCCTCCACCCGCGAACTCCCTCGACAGGCATCCCCGCAACCACTTTGAGCCCTTCCCGAACCCACCCTTGTGGATGCGGTTCTTGCGGCAGCATGAGTCGCACGTGAAGGCGCGGGAGGGGTGGCTGAAGAAGCCGTTGGGGACCTGGGGGAGGGGGGGCAGGACCGAACGAGTGGCGGTGAGGCGTGTCAATGCCTTCTGTCCTGTCCCAGTCTCTCTCCCCCAGGGCTCAACGAGCCATCAGACGCGTGGGTGCCTCTCGGCCCCCCCAAGCCAAGAGCTCTAGGCTCTTCCCGAGAACCCCCCCCCTACGAGATGGTAAGGTGCTTGGACTCACCCCTGGCTTGGGCATCCTGTACGGCGCGGTGCACGTGACGCAGGCGATGGATTTGGGATCCAGGGGCGGGGGCGGCGGGGGCGGCACGGGGGGCCACGGGAAGATTCCGGGCTCGGGCCGCGCGGGGCCCTCCTCCGCGTGCTCCCGCTCCCCGTCCCGCCCCGCCTCGCAGCCGCCCTTCTCCCCACCGCCGCCCGCGGCACCCTCCCCCACCCGCGCGCCCCCGACCTTCTCCGCCGAGCTGTCCGCGCCGTGCTGCCCCTCGTGCTCCCCATCCCCCTGCGCCCTCTCCCCGCCGTCTCCACCCCCGGCCCCGCCGCCCCCGGCCCCGCCCCGACGCTCGCGCTTGACCGATGCGGCGATGGCGAGCGTCGCCGCGGCCTCGCCCACGGGCGGCCGCAGCTCTCCGCCGCCCGGCGGGCCCGGCTGCGGCAGGTTGCCGGTCCGCAGCTCGCACGAGGGCTTGCAGGCGTAGGAGCCCAGCAGCAGCTTGTGCGGCCGCCAGCCCTCGGAGCGGCGGGAGGCGCAGTTGGCGCACTCGCGCCCGCCGGCGTCGTCCAGGGACCTTGGGGAGGGGGGAGGGGCAGGGAGGAGTTTGAAGCTGATAAGCGGGAGAGCATCGAATCGTTAGTGGGATTGCCGGAGAAGGTACATACCGCCACAGGCAGGGGGGAAGGCCGCGGGGCGTGGGTAGGAGATACAGTTGCTGCATGGAATCGCAGTGCCCCTGCCCGTGCCGCGCTTTGGCCCCTTCGCTTTCCCCATCCCCCTACCACATACCCCCGGCTCACCGCGTTCCTGGCGGGCCGTAGAAGCCTGAGGGTTACAAGGAGGACGGCAGAGCAAGGGCGGCATACGGACTATGGTCAGAGTTAGCATCCCAAGGGGGCAGCTGAGCCTCGCCCCACCCTCTCGCCAAGTGTGCAGAGCTGCATGTGCCCTTTCCCTCCCCTTTACCCCCGCCCCCTCCATCCGCGCACCTCGGGAGAGGTAGTTCTTGTGGCAGCAGCCGTCGCAGGTCCAGGCGCGGGTCGGGTGCTGCAGGCAGCCGGCAGCAAGGCAGGACCGCGGTGAGTGATGTGCCGCAAGTCGTCAGGGGCAGTCGCACGGCTAGGCTACAGGCCCAACGAAGCTCGATGAGGCCCAATGAGGCCCAAAGAGGCCCTCGCAGGCCCACCTGGAAGAAGCCGTTGCGGGCCCCGGGTTTCCTGCAGGGGGGAACGAGGCCAGCGCACGAGCGGGGGGAAAACCAGTCAGCGTGTTGTTGGTGGACGCACCACACTAACCGCACCGCAGTACGACAGACAGGGTGGTAAAGCCTACGACTCACGCGGCCTTGTACGGCGCCTCGCACGTGGCACACCGCACGCTGGCGGGGTCCAAGGAGGCGGGGTGGCGCTGGCCCTTGGACAGCGGCCGTGAGGGCGGCGGCGGCGGGGGGGCCTCGGCGCCGTCAGCCCCCTCGGCCCCCTCGGCCATGGCGGCCGCCGGCGGGTACGGGTAGGAGCCGTGGCGGCGGCGGTACATGTCGCACGCCTGGCGTGGGCGGCGATGCGTTTGCGAGGGATTGGAAACGGAGGGAACAAATGCAGGGCAGTGAGATGGGGGCGAGCAGGGCCCCGCCCGCGTCAGAGCGCGGACACCCACAGGAGCTCGGAGCTGCCCCACGCCTCCCCTGGGCCCAGGCATGCTGCCATGCACCCACCTTGCAGGCGTACAGGCCCAGGCACAGCGCGTGCGAGCGCCAGCCGGGGGTGGCGCAGGCCCCGCAGACGGCGCACTGCCGCCCGCCCGTCTCCGCCAGGGACCTGCGGGGGTTCAAGGCAGGTGGGGGTGGCAGGAGAGGGTGGGATGCGCGGGAGCGGGCAGGTGGCGAGGCGCCAAGAGCAGCTTCTCCAGGCGCAGGGCCGCCCGGGCCTCAGCCCACGGCCGCCTCCTATCCGCGCCCCCGGCTTACCGCGTGCCCGGTGGTCCATAGAAACCGCGTGCCTGGGGTCGGGGGCGGAGAGGCGGTGCGTAACGGCATATGTGGGTGGATGGGGACCGGCTGAGCAGTAGGCAGCTGCCCGGGACATGACAGACACAGAGCAGAACCCCAAGCTGCGGTTCACCCCACCTTCTGGTTCTTCAGGCAGCACGAGTGGCACGTGAAGTCGCGCCCTGGCTGCGTGAAAAAGCCGCTGGGGGGAGGGCGGCGGGAGCAGCAACGGAATAAACCGCTCATCAGCGCCATGGCAGTCGGGCGGGGAACGAGCGGTGCGAGCGGACGGTCCGAGTAGGCGCGCATCTGCTATTAACTACTTACATCAAGCTATAATAAGCCTTCTGTCACGCTCGCAGCAACAAGTAATCTCCCCTTCATTACTGTTACATGTGAACACGACACCGGGGTCTCGGACCACAGACCCCGCCAGCCAGACAACTCACCTCGGGCGCCCCGTGTTCTGCACGAAGGGCGTGCCGCAGGCCAAGCACTTGAGGTTGGTGGGGTCGAGCGGCGGTACGCCCATCAGGTTGTAGTGCCTGCTGGCCTCGGCGGCTACGGTGCCGGCCGACACCTCCCCCTCCACGTCCCCGCCGTCGTCCCCGCAGTCCTCCGCCAGACCGTCCTCGTCCCCCGCAAAAGCCCCCTCCTCGCCGCCGTCGTCCATGTCGACGTCAGCGTCGCCGCCGACGCTGGCGGCCGCGGCGGCGGTGGCGGCAGCAGCGCCGTTGGCGGCGGCGCCAGGCTGCCGCTGGCGAGCGAGCGTGGAGGCAATGAATCCCTCCAGCTCCGCCGCCGCCGTTGGGTCGCCTTCGGCGGCGCCGGCGGCGGTGAGCCGCCGCTGGTAGTTGCGGACCGCCGCCGCCAGCGCCGCCGCCGTCACGGGGCCGGTCGGAGGCTGGCCGTCTGTCAGGTCCTCCAGCTTGAGCCCCGCAGCGGTGGCGAACCTCGCTATGGCCTCATCGCTCGCCGTCGCGGCCGCAGCCCTCGCCGTCGGCACCGCCGCTGGGCCGTCCTCGGCCCCGCCGTCCTCGCCCTCCCCCTCGCCGTCCTCCTCCTCACCCTCGTCCCCCTCGCCATCGCCCTCCTCGCCCTCCCCCTCCTCCGCCGCGCTCTTGCCGCCGCTGCCCCCGTCGCCGCCGCCGCTGGCCCTGCCGCCGCCAGCGTTGCCGTTCGCCGACGGCGGGCGCCGCCGCTTGCGGCCGGGCCGCGGGCGGCTCACGGGGAAGCGTGAGTCGCATCCGAACTTGCATTCGTAGCAGCCCAGGAGGGTGCGGTGGGGGCGCCAGTTAACGGAGGATGTGCGGCTGCAGCCCGCGCACTGCCTCCCGCCCGCGTCATCCAGGGACCTGCGAGATCGTCGTGAGGGAGGCAGCAAGGCGTGAGAGTCTGCAAGGGCAGACTCGGCACATGTGCCGTTGTGTACGTGCCGAGATGGACGGCTCTCGCAATGCGAAGAGCCCGTGTCAATTGACTGCGCCAGATTGTGCTGGGCACCCCTGTTGCAAGCGGTGCTTGCGTGAGACTATGGCTGCGCCGAGGAGACTCCTGCTCGGCCCCAGACCGATCAGCGCCAGCGGACCGCCCGCGCAGCTTCAGACTTGTCGCCCCGGCCCCCTGGATCGAGGTCCAGAGCCCAGACCCCAGGGCTCCTCCGCGCCCTCCGCTCACCGAGTGCCCGGCGGACCGTAGAAGCCTGGGGGATCACGCGTGCGTGGACAGGGAGGGCAGGTCAGCTCAGGAAGGGCAGGAAGGCGAGCGTACGGCTGATTGACTGCCCTCAACACTGTAACCCGGCGACCGAGGCCAGCCCCACTCTTCGGTGCAGGCAAGGTGAATGCACGGCTGCTCGACGCCTTCTTCCTTCACATGAGCTGGTGGGACCAGCAGCATGGCGACAGAGTCCAGCACCCATCCTGGTCACCCTGTGGCTCCTGCCGCCTGCCTCACCGTAGTGTACCGCATTCGCCGTGCAGCACACGTGGCAGGTCCACGCGCGAGAGGGGTGCTGCGTGGGAGCAAGGTCGCGAGGGGTTGGTAAGGGTTTCAGTGATGTGGGTCGGCTGGGCGATGTGGGTCGCAAGCCCGTGGTGCACGGCGCTGCACAGTTCGGGCTGCAGCGGTTAGAAGCCGGCGGACCTGGCAAGAAAGCAAGAACAGAGCAGGTGTACGACAACCCCCTCACGTACCCGGAAGAAGCCGTTGCGGGCACCGGGCTTGGCGTGGCGAGAGTACTGCGAGCCGCATGCCGTACACCGTACAGACGCCGGGTCGAGCTGTTGGTCCGGCTGTTTGAAGCCCGCGGTGTCCGGGCTCGCCCCTGAACTCGTCGCCACCGCGCGAGCTGTTTGCGGTAAATGGCCGACGCCATTAGCGGGCGGCTGTTGCGCGGGGGTGGGATGGGTGGCTACCCCAGCAGCAGGCGGTGAAGGATGGGTGCCGGGAAGGGCGCGACTGGCGCTAGCGGTGTCGGGGCCAGCCTGCTGCGAAGGCGACGGGTCGTCGCCGCCACTCGAAACCCTTCGCACTCGCACGTCATGCAGGCCCTGGCTCGGAAGCGCGACAGCTGTCGGGCGCAGGCGCGCGTCCGCCAACACTGATGATGGCATGGAGTTCGGCCCGGGCCCTGGCAGTTCCGAGCCGAGCTGAGGACCGCAAGCTGCATGTCGCAGTGCATCAAAACGATGCGTCGCCGGTCCTATGAGCGCGTCCGCGTCCTCTTCGGGGACAGGGAGTTGTGGTCTCGCGGTGCTGCGTGGCCAGGCCTGAGGTGCTGTTGCAGGCCCATCGTTTCCCAGAACGTATCCCAGATCCATAGATGTCTCGTCGCCGGTCCAGCGACAGGTCGTCGCCGGCGCCTCAGCTGGCCGGTGCGCTCCGCTCTCGCGCTGTCTCGCCGCCGCGTCTCCCACGAGCTTGACGCTGCCAGATACTTAGCAGCTCGAGTCGTCAATTGGGGGCCCCCGCATGCTCTGCAGCCTGCAGACCGGCGAATGGCGCGCGAGTCCCGAGTCGCGCCAGGAAGCAGCTGAGTCGCAGCACGCCGTGGCAACAGAACAACTATGTGCAGCTTGATCTGACGCAATTAGCATCGCCTGGGCCCCTGGGCGACGGCGCGGCGACCTACCCTTGTCGTCGTCTTGTCGCCCGAGCTCGGCGGCCAGAGAGGTGCGCTCAAGCCGTGCGGTTGGGCGCAGAGCCTGACGATAGGTCGCAGATTTGACTGGAGCTCGAGCCCTTTGCGGTGAGGCGCTATAGCTCAGCCTGGACCGGGCAATCACCGATGGCTCCGCAAGTCTCAGCTCAGCTCAGCTTAGCTACCGGGGCAGAGGCCCTGGATACGCAGGATCGCTCTGTGAAGTCGTGAAATGCTTGTGGGCTTGTGGGCAGCCCCTCAGCCAGACGACGGCCGGTATTCGCTGTGCACCGTCGTTTGGACCAGAGTCTGGAGGCGCAGCGCGTTTACTGCAGAGAGCCTATACTCGTCTACCCGAACGTTGCGAAACTGCGGCAAAATAGCTGTTGTCGCGCGAGGATCACCCCGCGCTGCGGCGGCCCAAATCGACAACGGGCACGCTGCGCAATACCCGGTCTCTTTCCCCCGCTCCCCGCGGAGCGTGCAAACTTCACCCACCTCGCCCTTGCGCGCACCAACGCACACGGGCACGTGAAGCAGAGCAGTGCATGGAGTTAGCGCAGACGCCGCCGGGGGATATCATGGCGCGTGTCTGCAACCGTCCGCAAGCCCCTTCGCCAACCGCCAACGCCCAACGCGCAGCCACGCGCGGCGCCAGTCTGGGCAACGGCCCCAGCCCGCTTGCGCCCGCCCCCTGCGGCCCATTCCCCCAGGCCAGACGCCAGAGGCCGCGCCGCCTCCGCCTTAGCACTGGCGTCGCTGCGGCCGGCGGCCCATGGTTGGCCCGGTACGCGCCGAGACGCTCGAAGGCGCTTTGCCAGCGGGGCTGCCGAGGCGAGCTGCCCTGTCGACGGCTCCCGGACCTCGGTGTCGTCGGTGATGCGCAATGCTGGGCACCGCACCGGCCTGCCCTGCTCCTCGTGCGTTGCAAGGTTGCAGCAGCGGCTGCAACGTCGCGCTTGGAAGCATCCCCCGTCATCTTTCTGAAGAAGGGGCCATGCCGCCCAGGGCCCCAGGCAGGGCCACGACTGCCGCCGACCAGGCCGCGACAAGGGCCACCCATGGAGGCAGGGCCAGGTTGAAGGGCGCAGGCAGGCAGTGCACCTGCCCCTACTGCTTGCAGCGGGCCCGGCAGGCCGAACAGGGGCCGGAAACGGGCCCAAGACAAGGGGCGCGCTCTCCTGCTTGGGCGAGCTTGCGCTTGAACACTACAAGAGTGGACCTCCGGAAACCGCCACCGTGCACGCAGGTGCCCTGCCCATGCGCCCCACCCAATCACAGACGGCATCCTTTGTTTCTTGAAGCAGTTGAGATGCAATCACACATACGGTATCGTTCTGAAGCTCGACGCCCACGACGTCCCGGCCTCCCGCCAACAGCGATCGCTTACACACCCTCAACAGCCCACGCCCGATCTCCCCGCTGGTACCGTATCACTCGCCCGCCACCGTGCACCGGACCGATGGCCCGAACCTGCTGGCTCACGCGCACACCCCGGCGACCTCGCTGCCCACATCAGCCCTGTCTCCCACCATTTCAGATCTCGTTCGGCGAGGAAGCAACCCTGCGCTTCGCACCGCTCGCAGCTCACGTGCGATGAAGACACTGCCCCCTGCTCTACTGCTTGCTGCCGTACGCCCCCTCGACACCTGCATACACATCACCCTCCACCCACTCTATGCCCAAACACAAAAGCAATACTACGAGCTCAAAGTGCTGCCCCAACACCACTCCTGAGCAGTGAGGGGCTGGGCTGCGGACAGCAATGCCGTCCCTCAGCCACCCCAACCACACCGCTCCTCCGCCGCCGCTCCCCCGCTCCCCTCAGCGCCACTCACGTATGAAGCTGGGGTCATTAAGCAGGTGCGCTAGCCGCATGTTGTAACTGGGGGGGAATGAGAAACGGGGGACGAGGTTACGCGAAAAGCAAGGCCAGTATAGTGCAATCCCAGCCTCAAAGATCTCCTGGGGGGGGTGATCTTTGACGAGTTCGAAATTGGATAGCCCAGATGGTATGGATGGGGGAGGGGGGTCGTAGCGATGGGATGCGAGGGACAACGAGCAAGGAGGTGGGGTAGTGGTGGACGGGACCGATGGGGCGGTGCGTGGTGAGGGGTGTTCAGGAGCAGTGCTTCTCGGCACGGCGTCCCGACCTTTACCAGTGAGCGCTTGCACCACCCTCCTACGGCCCCCACTGACCCTAACACGCCCTTCCTCACACCCCTCCCCCCTATCAACCCTGCCCTCTTATCTGTACCCCTCCCCTCCCCTCCCTCCCGCCTCCCCCCCCCGGACCCGCAGCTGCTCACGGCGCGTAGAACTGCTGCAGCTGCTGCCGCGTGAGGGGCGACATCTGCGGCCGCAGCGCCTTCCGGGCCAGCACGTCCGCCTGCAGGGGGGGTGGGGGCGGGCGGGTGAGTGGGTGAGGGGGTGTGTGACGCTGAGCGCGTCACCTCGCCAGTAGAAGCGCAGGGTGTGGGGGAGATGTTCAGATGAAGTTGGAACGCGCAATGAGGGAGGGAGCGACAGCCGAGAGGTGGGGGTGGGCTTGGATGGGCGCGTTGGATGGCGCCAGCACCCCTGCTCAACCTCAACAAGCCACACCCTAAAACCCAAACTGTGCCCCCTGGAACCCGCGCCGCCCGTCCCTCGCGCCTCGACACGTGCGTCTTCCCGTCCCGAGCCCCCCGTTCCCTCGGCCCCGCCTCCGCACCGCTGGGTCCCCCGTGGTGTCCCCCCCGCTGGCCGCCCGGTTGACTGCGTAGCGCCCCGCCTTGTCTTGCGTGAGCGTGCGCTTGATGTCCACCCACAGCCTGGTTGGGGGGTTGTGAGGGGGAGGGTTGGGGGCATGGGGGTTGAGGCAGGACGTAAGGGCAGGTAGTTGGGGGGAGAAGAGATGTGGGTTGAGGCAGGGGTAAAGGGAAGCAGGTTGGGGAAGGAGGGAGGGGGTGGAGAAAGGGGAAGGGGAAAGGGGCATGGGAGTGAGGAAACACCCCCAAACCCCGAGCCCGGCCCCGAGCTCCCCCCCAGCCCCCTCAGTGCCCCTGGCCTGCTGTCCATTGTTAATTGGAGTGGTTTGGGCGTGGAGGTGGGGTTTCGATACTTCCGCTGCGAAGTTCCCCTCGCTGCCCTCCCCATCACTTTTCACCTTCTCGCCTGCTAGCTGTTCCCCTGGCAAGCACCAACCAACACGACTGCTTCCGCCTTCCAACCACTTCTCGTCCGGCAGGATCTGGATCATGTCCACCTTGGAACACCAGCCAGCCAGTCAACGGTCAACGACCACCCTTCTTCTCCCTTGCCCCCTGTTGCCCCCTCACTTTTCGTCCGGCAGGATCTGGATGATGTCCTCCACCTTGGACCAGGGCAGCGTGTCGTTGGGGCCGGGGCCCGAGCCGCGCGTGAGGCGCGTGATGCGCTCGTGGTACGCAATGGTCTCCGGATCCAGCTCCAGGAAATCCAGCATCTGGCGGCGTACGGCAGGCGGCGGCGGCGGCGGTTGAGACAGTAAGGGAATTGGGGAAGAGGTTTGGCTGGCTAGCGGGGCAGGCGTGGGGTTTGCCCTCCATTCTTGCCTCCCCTCCTGGCGGCCTCCCACCCTTACCACCCTCCTTCCCGGCCCCCAGTCCACCCCGCCCCGGTCCGCGCACGCACCCGCATGTACGTCCGTACGGGCGATGCGTAGTAATCCTCGGAGCGGATGATCAGGATGGTGGATGGATCGAAGTACTTGAGCCACAGCTCCAGGTACAGCACGTACACGCCGCGCAGGATCTGGGTTAGATCCAGAGGGGCGTTGGGGTCAGGCTTGCCTTTGCTCCTGCGTCGCCTCATCCAAATTGCTTCCCCTCACCCCTGTCCCGCCTCATTCGAACGGGAAAGGCGGGTGCTTGAGGTCAACACGGGATCCCTTGCATCAGCGCCACCTCGAGCTGGCCCCCTTCCCTTCACCTGCCCTGAACCGCGCGTGCCAAAACACACACACGGCCCCCCAACCCCCTCCCCACTCCCCACTCCCCCCCACCTGGTCCGCGTGGAAGAACAGGCGCTCCTGCTGCAGCCCCCAGGTCTCGAAGTGGAAGATGCAGGACGTGTCCGCGCCCTCGTGCCCCGACGTGCCGTTGCGGCGCAGGCAGTCCCTGACGGGCTCCAGCTGCGGTGGGGGGGGGAGGGAGGGAGATTCTCGTACAAACTTGAGCCCGGAAGGAAAGAGGGGGGGAAGTCCTTGTGCGGGAGGCGAGTAACCACCGCCACGAGGGAAGATGGGGTCCCAAGGGGGCCGCGATGGGAGTTCGATGCTGGGCGGGTGCGTATGGGGACGGGCAGTACGGGGATGGTCGTACGAAAATGGACGAGAGGGACGAGCGCCGTACCTGCTCGTTGACGTACTTGGAGAAGCCCTCCGAGGTGGCGCCGTAGCGGGTCTGGTAGTGGCCGTAGTGCCAGAAGGCGGAGTACAGCCTGGTGTGTGTGGGGGGGACGGGGATGGGGATGGGGGGGATGACGACAGCAGGAGAGGGCGCGGGAGAGGGAGAGGGGGGATCACTACGTTCTGTAGGGAGGGCCTCCTCATGAAGAGGGCAGGCGAGCCAGAGGCACGCGAACACAGCCAGCAAAGCCGGAGGGATGCACTTGGCATTGCTTCCCCCCACGGCATTCCGGCTCAGCCGTCGCTGCTCTGGCCGTGTCCGCATCTGCGTCAGCCGTTTCCCCGGCCCCGGTATCATCCCTCTGCATGTGACCGAAGCACCCCTGCACTGCCCTCCCTGCACCTGGGCCCACCTCTCGATTGGGTTGCGCAGCATGATGACGAGCTTGGGCGGGCGCCTGCCGTACACGGCCGACATGATGAGCGGCAGCGACAGATCGTCGTACGGCATGCCCATGTTCCGGGCAGCCTGGGGTCGAGAGAGGCAGGCGGAGGGGGCAAGGGGAAAGGGAGGAGCGCAAGGTTGCAAGCACTGCTAAGAGACTCAAAGAGGTCACAAATACGGGCGACCTCCAAAACCTGAACTGCACACAGGACAACCAGGCGAAACACATTCCAGAGTCTTAGCCAAGCGGTCTGACAAAGCCCGTTCATCCCCAGCCTTCACACGCTCTGAAACCCCGGACCAGCCCCGCCCTGCGCGCACCTTGCGGTCCGCCTCCCGCGCCATTGGGAAGCAGCCCTCGCGGCACTTGTCCCGCGGGGGCCCCTCCCGGTGGTCCTTCTCGCAGCCCTTCCAGCAGGCGGACATGGAGGCGGAGAAGGCGCGGTGCGCGCGCATGCCTGCGGAGGGGGGGGGCGGGGGGGCCGAAGAGGGGTGAAGGGGAGCGGTGAACGGGGGAAGAAGGCCCCACGCGTGTGGTGGCACGACGCCGGTCGGTGGCGGGGGCGGCGGTGCGGGGCGGCGGGGCCGGGGGAGGACAGGACCGGCAGAGCCAGCAGGCGCGCCGCCAAGTTGCCTCACACTCCAGCCCCCAGCATAGTGCAGGCCGCCCCGGCCGCAGCGCCGTCAACACCCCCCACAAGCCCCCACCCCACAGGCCCCAGCCTCCGCAGGCTACGCTGCGCCACGTGGCCTCCCCCCCTGAGGCCCCCCCACCTGGGCTCCAGTAGAAGGCAAAGGTGCTGGCGCTTCCGTCCACGATGATCTTCTGCTGCGACAGCAGCCACAGGGGGCCCATGGTGGGCAGGGGCTTGCGCCAGATGGGCCCCTGGGGGCAGAGGGGGTGGGGAGGGTGGGGGTATGGGGGAGTGGGAGGGGCGGGGTGAGGGGGGGCGTGCCATCTGAGCCGAAAGCGTCAACACCAGGCCACGCTCGCGTCCCTAAGCTGCGTAGACTGCTGCGCCCTCGAATGGGGGCGCGGAGGGTGCAGAGGTCTACAAATACAGTGCACGTGGGGGCCGTACGCATCTCCGCGCAGAGCTGCTGCGCCCTCGAAAGGGTGCACGATGCCGGCCGCCGCCACACGCCTCCCCTCCTACCCAAACCGTCACCCTCGCTCTCACCCTCACCCTCGCCCTCGACCAACGCCCGACGCTCTGCCCCTTCTCTGCCCTGCGCCCTGCAGGCATGCAGGCCCCACCTTCCGCCCGCCCTTCTTGGCCTGCGCCGCCATGGCCGCCGCCACCGCCGCCCGCCCCGCCGCCGCCGCAGCAGCCTCATGGGCCACCTGACGTGGATCCAGGCCCGCCTCGATGCCCCACGTGGCCGTGTCAACCGTCCACTTGGCGATCTGCAGATCGTACGGCAGGGAAGGCAGGGGTTGAGAGCGGCGGAGGGGACACGAGGGCCTGTCGCCTCGACCCTTTCCCTGGGCCCTCGCATGCGCACGTCTCTGGGGTGCGATGTCCATGCCGGTTGCTGCACCTGTTGTGCGGCACATGTAACGCCGCTCACACAGCCACACACCACCCGTGCCCTGCTATCAGCAGTCGGCTCGCTCGCCCTGTAAGCCTAGGGTGGTCGAAGCGCATGGCTACGGTATGTCACCATACCTTGTGGGACGCGTTGGCGTTCTGATCCAGGTACGCCTTCAGGGTCTTGCCCTCCTCGGCCCAAAAGTGCCAGCGGCTCACGGGCGACTGTGGATCGGGAGGGGCGTGGCGTGGAGCAAACACGATCGAGTGTGACGGCAAAGGAAAACAGCTCCTGGCATGGCTGAGCCCAGACGGGTGGTTGACAAAGGTTCAATGAGAAGGGCCAGGGCTGCAGGCCGAGTGCCCGAGGGGCGAGGGGCCGGCGGAGGGGCAGGGCGGGAAGGGCGGGCCGGCACTTGGCAGGGGTCAGCGGCGGGCGGCGGGAGTGGGCGGCAGCGGAGGCACGGCAGCCGCGAGGCTGAGGGCGGAGGCGGGGGTAATCGTGGCGTGAGGGGGCCTTGATGGCGGGGAGGGCCGCCGCCGCGCAGGGGGAGCAGGCGACCAGCCAACTCTCAACCACCAACCGCCAACTTCCAACCGCCAACCACCTTGACGACCATGGGGTGCTTGAACAGGGCCTGGAAGAGAGACGCGGCGCCGCTCTGGAAGCCGCCAACGATCATGGCGTACGGCAGGCAGCGCACGGGGGGCAGGCCGGAGACGCCGCCCTCGTCCCCCGGCGCCCCAACCGCCCAGCACGGGTTCTTGAGCTCAGCTGTTGGAGGAAGGCGTGGGAGGGGACAGTGGAAAGGAAGTGTGACGACCTGCCCCAGAAGGATACCGGGAGCACCGGTGGAGTGCTGTGCAGGGGAGTCGTGGGCGGACTTCCAGAGCTCCCCAAGGTGCGAGGGACCAGTCAAGGACACTCGTTTGTGGGCCGGCCACGCACTGCCGTCCCTAGCTCTCGGCCCTCCACGGCCATCTGCCACAGCGCACACCGTTCCCGCCATCTGATACACGGCAGCTCGACGAGCGCCCAACCCAACCACGGGCCCCGCCCGTGCAACCGGCGGGCTACACCCAACCACCCATCCACCGATACACCCTCGTCCTCATCCACCCAGGCCCACGCCCCAGGCCCAAACCAGCCCGCCCAGGCCCCTTACGGATGAAGGGCTTCTCTGGGCCCGGCGCGTTGTCGTAGATCTCCTTGTCCAACCGCCCGAGCACCTCGCGGAGCTCCCAGCCTGGGGCCAGGAGTGGGGGTCGGCGGCACTTGCCTCAGGGGTTTCGGGGGGATCCCTCAGCCATCGCAACAAGGCAGGGTCGGCCTCCCAAGCTCCCACTGCGTCTCGCCACGTGACTTCATGCCCCGGGACACAGCCTCGATGAGCTGCCCCTGCCACTGAAAGATCACGGCGCTGCAGCATTGTGGCTGGCAGGCCCTCAGCGATGCCCTGGTTTTGCCCGTGTCCCCCGCCCCGGCACTCGGCCAGGGAGCACCCGCATATACCGATTACCCTCCTGGAAGAGTGCTGAGAAGAGTTGTGGCTTGCGCAGGACTCGCGACTCACCCCTGATGATACGTGGCGGTAGCGGATGTTGCTGCTGCTGCTGTCCCTGCCCCTGCCCCTGCCCTTGGTTCTGTCCCTGAAGGTTTCCCTGCTGTTGCTGGAAACCCCCCTGCTGTTGGTAGCCGCCCTGTTGCTGCTGAAAGCCACCCTGTTGGAACCCGCCCTGCTGAAAGCCACCTTGCTGCTGCTGGAGCCCTCCCTGCTGGAACCCTCCTTGTTGGAAGCCACCTTGCTGGAAGCCGCCCTGTTGGAAGCCGCCCTGCTGGAAACCACCCTGCTGAAAGCCGCCTTGCTGCTGCTGCTGCTGGAAGCCTTGTTGGAAGCCTGTTGCAGGGGTATGCCGGGTCGGGGCCACAGGGGCGAGTCAGCGCGGGGAGCACAGCCAGGTGGGGCCCAGGCACTCGTGCCCCCCAGATATGCGTGATGGAGTGCCCCCAAAGTCGCGCCATCCACAACGATCGCGCTCTCTAGCGTTCAGCGAGGCTTGCGCGCACCTTGCTGCTGGAAACCTTGCTGCTGTTGTTGCTGCTGATTCTGCATGAAGCCTTGTTGCCCATAGTTCTGGCCCCGTGTGCTCTGCTGCATGTTACCCTGTTGTCTTCCCTTCAGAATACTCTGACCGCGCGCCCGCTGGTGCTGCGTGCCATGGCGTCGCACGCTTCCGGTCCTCGCGTTGTTGCCACCGATCGCATACTGCGCTTGTGCAAGGTACGTAGATGACACTAACAGCAAGAGCCCGAACGAGCGCGCCACATCCATCCTGGCGGGCATCGCGGGCGCCAAGTGTTTTGCGTTGCCTATGTCATCTGCGGCTAGGTACTACTTCTATGGAGCTTGAGTTACAAAGGACGTTACCTTCCGCTTTCCCGCTTGCCGGCCCCAACCGCCCTTACGACAGGCACGCGCGTCCTGCGTGACTTCCCCCGCCCCCCCCCTCCTCTGGGGGGGCCACCGCTCACTGCGGACGGTGGGGAGCCACGCTTCCTGGCCCGCCTCCGCCCTGATCACACACGCACGCGCCCGCACCCCAGCTACCCTTCCCACCGTACGCTGCAGTGCACGCCACTCCGCATTGCACTCCACTGCGCATTGAACGGCACCCTGGCTTCTTTTGGCCGGGGCTTCGTGCTGGGGGCCCCGCCGTCGGGGCATGTGACGCCCGTAATGCCCGCCCGCCCGGGTCCCCCAAGCCTTGCAGGACGCGCTCTACAGTCCTCCGCCATCGCCCGAGTTCCTAGGAGCTGCTAGGATCGCGCCCTGCCTCGCCCGCCCGCTGCTCGACCGTCCGCATGACCATGTACTGACGTTCTCCTCTTCCTCTTCTCGGACAACACCGTCTCCAACCCCAGGTTCGGCTCCGTGGGGCGTGGGGGCGATTGGGAACACAGCGAGCGGGCCAGGGGGGGGTCAGGAAGTGTAAAAATATACACCACGCTTTCACTTTGGAGAGCTCGACAAGAGGAGCCCAAATCCGCCTTCAGAATGAAAATCGAGATTGTAGAAAAAAAGTTATGAGCCCTCAAAGTTGGGGGGGGGGAGGGGGGGGGGAGGGGGGTCCCGAACTTTTGTACAGCTCCCGTCCGAACTTTTGTCACAGCGGTCAGACGCAGCCCAAGGGCCCTTTCCTTGCGTAAACGTGTGGTATCAAGCAGAGGCTGAACCGTGGGTGTGCCTGAGCACCACAGACCACAGGGATGGTGGTCGAGGGGTGGCTGCGGGTGCCACATGTCGGCATGTCCGCGCGTGGGACACGTAACGACCGGCACTGCCACCGCTGCTAGGCGTCCGGGTGTACTATTATGACCGTAGCTCGTCATATAGGAGGCCTAGGGCATGATTAGCGCGGATGCAAGGTACCGGAGAGTGGTCCATGGACGCGGGGATGGTCAATGGACAGGACCCAAGCCTCATCGACGCTTCCGGTTAACGCGAAAGGCAGTAGCGCACACGAAGCGCGGCCAATTGGCACAAAAGTCGAGGGAAATGGGTTACATTATGGCCATGTACGGCAGTGTGTGCAGTGTACGGCAAGGGGGGGGTGGGGGGGTCGGGGGGGTCGGAACTTTTGTGGGGTGGTGTATGGAACTAATGTTTTTACCCCCGCCCTGAGCGGGCTCGGGCGATGGCGGCAACCCTCCACCTTCCTCGCTGGGCACCGGTCCGACACTGCTACATGGTGCGTATGGGTAAGTAGCGGTAAGTCTCTGCTGCAATCCAGGCGCCACCGTCGCTCTGAGCCGGACGGCCGCTCGTCGCCCCCGGCTCGCCACCCCTGTCCTCACCATGTGTCCCCACCGCAGCCAGTGCACTGGAGGCTGCGCTTTAGCATTTTCATTTCCACCCTCACGGGGGTCCTCGCAGCTCAGGGTGTCGACCTACCTGCCCGTCTCGTGCGCGGCTGCTTCACCTATACGATGCGGCTTCTGGCCACGTTGTTCAGTTCTCGTCAACCCCCCCCCTCCTCGACGTCGTCCCCTCCGCCGCCCCCTCCCCCTGCCCGCGCCTCGGGTACATGCCTGCGGCTTAGGCCGAAGCAGTCTTCGCGAATGCACACGGTGGCCGTGCCAGGTAGACCCTGCCTCACCGACATCCATCGCGTCACGTCATGCCAGATGGCCAGGTGAAATCCAACGCGCCGCGTCACCCCCGCTGCTGGCCCCCTCGCACCCTGGCATCCCAAGCACTGGCCATGTGTAGCCGAGTCCCCGTCAACGTCTCTGAAGCAGTCAGAATTATCTTCATCGCGGGAATGCATACCGAAATACCGTGTGCTCTACTATTGAGCGTGAGACCGAGGGTGCATGTTAACCCTGTGTTACCGGTACCGCCGCTGTCAGCGGCGACGCCCTTCACACTGCAGGCTTCGGGTAGCAAGCGGCAAAGCGCACGAACACAGCTACATAATGTGACAGGACATGAGGGCAATGAGGCTGTCAGTATGTAGCAAGTGAGGGGGGGTAATCACAGCCCCATCACTTGCCAGCTAAGCCGACAGACACGGCGTAATGTACATACATGCCTCGTATGACACTGTCGTACACTGAACGGGTCGGTCCTCGGTCGTTCATTGGTCCCAGGGGGGCGGGAGGGTTTGGGGAGTGATGGGGTGTTCTGCGTATGAGCCAGAGGGTCCTGACGGAGGATACCAGCACCGGCGGGGATCCCAAGAGCCGCCGCCAACGTGCAACAGGCCAAGCCATCCACGCCTGTGTGAATCGGTGCGTACTGTGCTGAATTGCGGGCTCACGCCTCTCACCCCATTCGGAGTGCGGATGCTAGGCGTACGGTGTTTGGATGGGAAGGCAGGGCGGCAGTCCGAACACCGTACGCAGGGACCACTCGAACTGAACCTTCCCCGCCCCCGCCCCCCATTGCTGCCGTGCGCCGTCACCCTGATCTGTAGCACCTGTGGTCTCGCCGCTTAGGTCTGCTGCCATCGCCCCGCATCAACGGCCCTCCGTTGTCTACCGTTTTAAACGCGCGCAACCTCTCAGTTGGAAACCTCCCAGGCACAGGCAGGGGCTCATGCCGTCCCCTGCCCTCCTCATGTGCCCACGCTGCCCTTCGGTGAGCCCCTCGAGCAACGATCCGCACGCTTGCCCACCCGCCTCACGCATTGCCACGTTCCACTGCTGAGCGTCAGGAGTTAGATCCTGCTTCACGTGGTCCAGAGCTTGCCAGCAAGTGCGCCTGTATATCCCCGAACAGGGCTGCCGTGAGCCAAACAAGTGGAACAACCCTCCCCCAACCCGGACTTTCCTCTGGGGCGACTTCCAGGCCTGGCTGCGTGGCGTTCGGGGCCTCGCAGAGTCCCAGGGGGGGGGGCCTGGACCTCAGCCAGAGGGTTGCGAAGGAAGCCAAAGGTTGTGGTGCGTGCTGGCCCGCTGGCTTCGCTGGGGGGCGCACTGCTCCCCAGTGAACCCACAGTGCTCATCAAGGCACTCCGCTCCGGCGTGACACGCAGCTGGGGCCATCCCAGCCCGGCCTGGGGCCGAGCAGTGCAGCCAGCATACGGTACTGCTTGCATAGCATCAGAGGGCTGGGGATGTCGGGGGCTGGGCGGGGAGGTTGGGCGGGTCGGCCAGGTGGAGGGGCGGGGGGGGGGGTGAGGCCGGGCGACTGCGCTGTCGGAGCAGGTGAGGCTTACCCCACCTGCAAGACAGCACGTCATTAGAAGAGCAATGGAAGGGGGAGCACGCAAGGTCACGCATGTGAGGTCGTAGCGTGAGCTCAAGCTGCTACACGAGGGTCTCAGACACTTGGGGGTAGAAGCCATTTACGAAGCGTGTGCTCGAGGTTTCCGGGACACGGCCCCGTGCGCAGTGACTGCCCTCTGCGCCCTGCCTCGGGACTTTCAACCCGGCCAAGCCATGCATTGCCAAGCCATGCACGCATGATGATCCAAGACTCTACGCTGCGGCACGCCAGGCTGGGGAAGTGCAAGGATGGAGGCAAGGGCACAGACCCAGGGGCCCCCCTTACCCAGATCCAACCCCACACGAGCATGCCATGTCAAGCAGGCAAGCTCTGTCGCCGATTAGGTGCTTCGCGGCGCGAGGTCGCGAGTTGCGCGCCGTCGCAGAATCGTCTCCATTTGGGCCACCGGCCAAGAGCGACTTCAGGGAGGTCAATATGTCGTTTCACAGCTCCAGAGCCGGGTGAGGCTGTATGCGCGGAGAGGGCGCGGCATTGCCCCTTGCACGACCTCCCCATGCTATGCAGCCCTCTTCCCGCGCGGTCATCCTCCTTTTCGGCATACTTTTTGGCTGAACATTACAACTCTGTTCGTTGTTGCCAAAGCATGCTGGTATAGGGCAAGGGGAGACTCGAGAGCACCCACAGAATTCGGTGCTAGACGGAGTCAGAATGGCCGACAGCAACCTCTTTGCCCTGCTGGGGGACGACGAGAACTCGGACCCCCAGGTTCTGCTGGCCAAGGCCCCCAAGCCCGTGAAGAAGGAGGAGGAGCCCAAGCCGGCTGGTGAGCTTGCTTTGCGGCGCCTTTCGGCGGCGCGAGCGAGAGTCTGAAGCCCCTCCTCTCCTCTTGCCCGCAGCCAAGCCCGCTGCTCCTAAGCAGGAGGCTGCCCGCACCGACAACGCCGGCCGCGGTGGCCGCGGTGGTCGCGGCGAGGGCCGGGGCCGGGGCGAGGGCCGCGGTCGCGGTGGCCGCGGGCCCCGCCCCTTCGTCGACCGCAACGCGGGCGATGGCGAGGCTCCCGTGATGGAGCGCACCGACGGCGAGGCCGGCAGGGGCCGGGGGCCGAGGCCCGGCCGCGGTCGCGGCGGCCGCTTCTCCGGCGAGGGCCGCCCGCCCCGCCGCGAGTATGAGCGCCACGACGGCACTGGTCGCGGGTGAGGATCTCTCTTATCGCTTGGGCTTCGCAGTTTCCCCCGAGCTCGAGGCCTGCCTCCCAATTCGAGTGTCGTCGAAATTGCTGCCGAGACGTCTCCCTGAGCGCGCGAAGCAGCTTCCTCCTGAGCTAGAGCGCTTGATCACCAAACCTGCACTTGCCCTTGCAGCCACGAGACCGAGAAGCGCCACGGCGCCGGCCGCGGCAACTGGGGCAAGGAGGGCGATGAGGTCAAGGAGCAGTGAGTCCTCGAGCCGTTGGCGGATATGGCATGCGCACTAGGGCCCATCCGCTTCAACGCCACAGACAGCAAGCAGCTCTGGGCCCGGTGCTCAAGCTGCTTGGCATTCTGGCGGCTGCGTCCCCGATAGCGAAGCTGCGCTCGACTGCAGCTTCTCCAGCTCATCCACCGTTCTTTTCAGCGATTATGAGCAGCGTCTTCGGGGATTGAAGCCCCGCGCGAGCGCGTTAGTAGGATTGCGCGTGCGTGTCTTTAGGTCGGCAAGCCGGCGAGCCGCTCTGCGGTCTTGCTCTCGCACAACTTCCCTTTGGCCAAGCCATTTACTAGCGATTCGATCAGGCGGTTTCGTGTTGCCTATCCTCGCGACCGCCATGTCCCACGATCTCTGAGAAACGCCCCTTGCCCGGTTGCTCGCAGGGCCCCCGAGGGCGAGGAGGTCAAGGCCGAGGAGGGCGCCGTCGAGGAGGGCGCCGCCGCCGAGGCCGCTCCCGAGGAGCCCCCCAAGGAGGAGGAGAAGGTCAGCAGAAACTGCCTCAGGCGCTGGGCCCGTCACCCAGCGCGGTCTCGCCTTAGCCCACGCCAGCCCGGCCCCTGCATTATAGCCTGCCCCAGCTCTGGACCCAACGCGACAGCTCATGAGACGCGAAGCTCATCGCTGTTGTCGCTGCTTGTAGGAGATGAGCCTGGAGGAGTACGAGGCCATGCTGGTGGAGAAGAAGAAGGCGCTCAACAAGCAGTCCGAGGCGAAGAACACTGTGGACCCCAACGCTGAGCTGAAGGGCCTCAAGGTCTTCACCAAGCAGTCGACCGAGGAGCAGGTGGGGTCCCGGGGGTGTACGGAAGTGCGAGGACGTGAGGGCTGCACGGGCTCTCTAACGGCGCTGGTGCATAGCGTTCGGTGCATAGCTCAATTATGAGCTTAAGCTCTAGAGATTGCAGCGCAGGGCAACCACACTCCCCCCATGCGCAATGACTAATGTCGATCGTGGGAATTGGTATCGTAGACTGACGCCTCCCTGCTCGCTTCCCCTCCTGCTCGCCCCATGCAGGGCCTGGACCTGGCCGCCGTGGAGAAGAAGAAGGCTGAGGCGGAGAAGGCCGCCCGCGAGAGCAAGGCCAAGGTGGGCTGTTTCCCCGGGGACTGCTGGATTTCCCAAATCCTTGTTCATGTGGCTAGAGGATTCCTTGGCTCCTTGGTGTACATCGGGTCATGCTGCCTGGGAGTCTGCGGCTGACGGATGTTACCTGAGCCTGGAAAATCAAGCCGAAGTACATCCCCAACGGCTGTGTGCGCCGGCTCCCCCTCTTCCGCCCTTCGCCGAGTCTACCTGCTTCCTGAAGCCCCCGTTCCTCCCGTTCCCTTCCTCCCAGGCCGCCACCGTGATCGAGACCGGCTTCCGCATCGAGTCGAGCGAGGCTGCCGGGCGCGGCGAGGGCCGCGGCGGGCGCGGCGGCCGTGGCGGCCGCGGTGGCCGCGAGGGCGGCGGTCGCTTTGGCGACCGGCCCCAGTCGGCCCGCGGCGGTGGCCGCGGCGGCCGTGGCGGCGAGGGCCGCGGTGAGGGCCGTGGCGCTCCCCGCGCCGCCGGCGGCCGCGGCACTGCCCCCGCTATGGACGAGAGCCACTTCCCGGCTCTCTCCTAAGCGGATCGGTCAGCCGTGACCTGTCGCGGGCGCGGTCTTGTGCTGAGGAGGCTCAGCTCCACCGCCGTTGCTGCGCTGCCGACGTGGCGCGAGGCGTGGGGCGGGGCTGATGCAGCGCGGGGCGGCTCGCGGCGGCGGGGGCGCTGTGTGGGTGCTTGGCGTCGCAAGGCGTCGGGTGCCGGCGTGGCGCCTTGCGCCCCGAGGCCTCAGGGCCCGAGGAATGCGGGGGGGCGGCGCTGGCGGAGGCAGTGGAGGAAGCCTGCGACGGCGTGTGCTCTGCGGCTCAGGCAGCAGCAGGCGGCAGCAAGCAGAGGGCTACGGGGCGGCGGCGGCGCGATCCGCTGGGTCCGCTAGGACGGAGCACGAGGAGGTTTCAGGATTCAAGGCGCAAGGCGAATGGTGGAGCACCGTCTCTCTCTTCCGATCGAGCATGAATGTGGAGGGCGGGCGAGGTGCAGCTACTGATACGGAAACCAGACATGCTGGAGACTCCATTTTAGCGATCGATTCTGCTCATGATAGGAGCACTCAGATGGGACGATGCAGGTTGCGCTTGTCGCGGACTCCCGCCGGCACGAGGCAGGGTATGGCCGTCCCCTGGGGCTCGCTTACTGTTTTGATCTTGGGCGGCGGGCGGTGCGGCGTGGTAATAGGGACAGCAAAGGGGAGTCTAGGGGCAGGGTGTTGGGGCGCTTGCTGGTGCTGGCTTCCCACCTCGGAGCCAGGGGACGTTGTTGGCTTGGGGCCCGGACGTGAGACGCGTTTACCTCACATTACCCGACAGGGGTCGTTTCCGGCGAGGCGTTGGGGCGTTCAGTGTTTGGGGCGCTCAGCTCGGGCCCGGGCTGCTGCCACAGATTTTGTTTCTGTGGGCACGCCGCGAGTTGTCTATATGTGGGCGAAGTGCCCGGTGGTTGGGGGCTTGTTCTGTGTTTGCGCGTGGTTGATGACGGGTCTGTGGGTTCAGGCCCAATCGCTGCTGCCGATGCTGCTGGCGCTGATGCCTGTGCTGAAATGCCGCAAAAGTCGAACGCTTTTGCAGAGTCTTGGCCCTTGAGATGATCAGTCCAGGCTCTGTGCTGTGTTCAGCATTACAGCTGCTTCCCCGACAACGCAGTGCCGGTTCCGAGCCTCTGCAGATGCAGCACTGGATAAAGGATATTGGTGGCTTAGCACACTCAGTTGCCCAGACACAGGAGCACGGCAACCGTTCTCAGAAGTACAACCTCCAGCACTGCCTCGCACTCAGCTCAAGCCAGGAACAGTTCTCAGAACTAGCTGCGAGGCCATGGACACCACGTGACCCACATGATAATCTACGACACCTGCGGCATCCGCAGACTGCAGCTGCGGGACTGTAACGGGAGATGACAATATCCAGCGCCCGGTTACGAGGGCGCACCCCCCACGTCCCCCAGCCGCAATCCTTGTTGCCAAAGCGCCGACTGGGCACACACGCGCCTGTCGCCTAGCGCACACACCTCCCACACCCGCACGACGTTCTGGCTACCGGTACACTGCAAGGCCCCTGCGAGCACAAAACACCCGCACGACGCCCTGTGAGGTGCGAGACAGCCTTGCTCTCTGTGTGCTCAGGGAGCCTACCGCCCCACATCTAGCCTCCCGAAGGCCGGACCGTGCCACCACTCCCCGCGCAGACTGGTCATGCAATCCCAGGTGTAGTGGCATCACAGCCTGCACCTCGTCACCAGTCACACGAGGAGTCCAGCCGACCTAATGCAATGATGCCGAGCATCCGCAATCAACTGCCTCGGCGTCGCCACCTACCGTAACCGGACATGCTTGCACGTTGCTTCAACCCGGACATGGATCAGTCACCCTCGCCCATGACCGCCGGCGACTCGTTGGCCGCAATCGTTCGTGCCCTCGTTGCAATACAGCGATTACCCACGAGTCAGTTGCCCCCACCCCATGCTGCAGTGCCAGAATGCTCAGTCTCCAGTCATTCCCAGATGCACTTATTTAAACCTCCCGCTTAAGCTCGGGTGCAGTAGCACACCCAGTGCCCAGCGCCTTCACTCTCCCACGGGCTTCATGCGTTCTGGTCGGTATTGAACGCACAGCAGCTTGAGGTTCGGGCTGAGGTCGGAGGCGCTTGGTACTAACCTTGGCCAGCACGCCCTGCAGAGCCCTGCCCGGCCGATGGCTCCGCTGCCCTGCCTGAGCGCGCCTCCGCTGCCACGCCAACCCCGTTCAGGGCCGCGGCGGCGAACGGTGTCTCCGTATAGACGAGAGCCGGCGGCATGCGCGACGTGTCGCTTCCGCTGTCCTCCGGGATTGGAGGAAACACGCCCCTTTGCACGACGGAGCCAACGGGGCCCACCGAGCTGGCGCTGCCGGTCCCGGCTGCTGGGCCCCGGAATTCGGATCCAGATCCAGATCCTCCCGTGCCTTGTTGGCCGCCGCCGCTGCCCCGAAGCAGCCGCCGAAGTTGCGACCCAGGCGCCGCGCCAGACGCGTCAGTGCGCGTGCCGCCAGAGCCACCGCCGCTGCTGCTAGCGTTGCCAGATGCAGCGGAAGCCTTGGCGCCACCCGAGCCGGAGCCGGAGCCGGAGCCGGGGCTGGGGCGCCCCAGTGCCGACGGCCCTCCGCGCGCGCCGCTGCCCGAAAGCCTGCCCGCCGCGCCCGATGACGCCGCCGGCGGCGGCCCACGCTGCAGAGCCCCTCCCTCCGCACCACCTCCGCCGCCGCCGCTCCCACCACTTCCGGCACCGCCGCCGGCCGCCGCGGCGGCTGCAGCCGCCGCCGCCGCCCCTGCCGCCGCCGCCGACGCCCGCATCCGGGAACGCTCCAGTGCGCCCGCCAGGTGGCGCATGAGCGTGTTGGAGCGGCCGAGGGGCGCGAGGCCCTCCATGTCCTCGTCACCGTGCTCGTCCATGTCGTCGTGCGTGGCGCTCTCGTACACGCTGCCGTACTCCTGCAGGCGCACGGGAGTCGTACGCGGTTGATGGGAGGTGGGAGGTGGCATTCACAGTCACGCGGGGGCACAACGTCACGTCAAGCATTGCAGGCGGCAAGAACTGTGTTAGTGCCGGTGAGGCCGGGGTCTGCGCCTTATGAATGACCTCGCTTGACCGGGAGCCGCATTGAGCCTAACGCTGACTAGGACGCTCAGACTAAACCGCTCAGTATTGCCGTACCTGCAGCGGGCTGAGGCCGCCGTACCCGCCGAGCCCAAAGTCTATGTCATCGCTGTCTGCCTCCAGCAACCCGCGCGGCCCACGCCGCCGCCGCCGCCGCCGTGCACCGCTGTCGGCGCCGCCGCCGCTGCTCCCGACGGCGCCGCCGTTGTCGTACTCGTATCTGTCGTACCGGTCGACGTTGTCGTCATCGGATGAATAGCCGTCCTCGCTGGCAGACGAAGAGCCGTCGCCGCCCAACTGCCGCCCCGAGGTGGCCGGTGTCAGGCCGAAGCCGGTGACCGCCGCGGCGGCGGAGGCCCAGACGCCGGCGGCGCTGGCGGTCTGTGATCCCGGCGGTGTGCCTTCGGTGCCCGACCCGCCGCCGCCATTGGGCGTGGGGATGGGCGCTGCGGCTGCCGGTGCGCCGCTGCTTGCGCTCAAGCCTTGAGCGCCCAACGCACCCTCCGCAGCCCGACCATCCCCTGCCGACGCAGCGGCGGCCGCAGGGGCGGTGGAGGGGCCAGCGCCACTGCTACCCACCGCTGGCGGCGCTGTGGCGTCAGCGGTCTCTGCAGACGGACCGCCGCCGCCACCGCCCTCTGCCTTGGCCGCCCCAGCCGGGGCATTAGCTGCGCCACCGCTCAACGACGACCGCTGCCTGCTTGCCGCCGCTGCCGCGGCGGCAGGCGCCCCGCCGGACTGGGCGCGAGAGGCGGCGGCGCTGGCGGAGGCCGGGCCGCCGCTGCCCGGCTCCGTCACTCCGTCCATCTGCTCGTCCAGGATTGCTGACGCGACAACCGCCGCCAAAACCTCGTCGGAGCACTGGTCGCCGAAGCGAGAAAGCGCGTTGGCGGCAGCAGCTGCCGCCGCTGCTGCCGTCGGCGCATCCATCAGCACCGCCGGCGGGTCCGGCGCCGTTGCAACCGCTGGCTCAGCGCTTGCCGTACTGACTGAGTCACTGGCAGCTGAACGGGGCGGATCGCCACCGCCGGCGCCATTGGCGCGTGCGCCGTTGAGAATGGCCCTCGGGTTCTGAGCGCTGGCGGCGGCGGCGCCAAGGCTGCTTTCGGTCACTGGACTCCCGACAAGCGCCGCCGGCGACGCGGCCGGCGGAACGCCGCTGTCTTGCGCCGCCGTCGGTGCCAGCAACGCCGCTGCTGCCGCCGCCGATACGGCGGAGGAGGCGGAGCCGCCGCCGCCTGCGCTCCCTCCACCGACGCCCAGATCCCTTACCCATGCAGGCAGTACGGCATCCAAGTGCTGCCTCTGCTCAACCGACAATACGTTTGTGCCGGACCCGTCGTTCCCGCCACCTCCGGCGCCGGTGCCTCTAGGGGACCCAGAGCCGCCTCCCAGGGCGGCTGCCGCCAGCCCCACCACTCCGCCGCTACCGGAACGGAAGCTGCCGCCGCCGCCGCCACCCCCACGCGCCGCCAGCAAGCTGTTGGCTCGAAGCGCAGGGCTGCCCAACGGCCCTTCCGTCAGCACTGAGTCCGGGCTGCCGACGGCGCCGCCACCAGGCCCTGCATCCGCCAGCAGCGGCGGCAGCGGCGGCGGCGGCGGCCCGTCCGGCGGCGGCTGTTGCGGCGAGTGCGGCGGCTGGTGTCGTGCCAGCTGGAGCAGCCCAGAAAGCAGCGCCGGCCCACGGGACGGCCCCGGCGGCGGAGAAGCGCTGGGCCCGGCGGCGCCGCCAGCACTACAGCCAGCCCCAGCCCCAGCGTCGGAGGTGGCGGGGTCGGTGGAGCCCTCGCCGTCCTGGCCTTGCGGGGGCAGCAAGTCGAGCTGCGTCTGCGACGGCGGCGCGGGGGCGAGCGTCTGGGGCCCTGAACACGGCCGCCTTTGGACCAAGGGCAAGCCCTGGACCCAAGAACGCGCTGTGCCCTGGGCGAGCCCGCCCCCGGGATCCCCGAGTGACGTCAGCGGCGGCGGTGGCAGCTCGAGAGGCCCCGTCAGCTCGCCTGCCGCCAGGAAGCTCTCCGCCGCCGCCACCGCGGCTGCGGGCAGCTCGAGCTCTGCCGGCGCGCCGCCGTCGCTGCGCCCGGGCGTCCGCGACCGCGCCGGGCTGGCGGCGCCGCTGCCGTCGCCGCCGCCGCCAGGGCCTGGGCGCCGCTGCCGCGGGCTCGGCGACGCAAGAGCGGGCTGCAGCAGGGCCGCCGCCGCCGCCTCGGCGGCTGGGCTGGGCCAGTCCTGACCCGGCTGAGACGCCTGCTGCGGGACGGGCAGCAGCACGAAGGACGACGACGCCCGGGGGCTGCTGTGCCCGCTGCGGCGACCGCTGCGCCCACGCGACTGCAGGGGGGCAAAAGGTGTGAACGCAGGGCGTTGGTGCGTTGGGGGGCTGCGCGCAGGAGCCGGCAAGTGCACCCCCAAGAGGGCCAGTGCCTGCCCGCCCCAGTTCAGCCGCCCCTCGGCGCGGACTTGTGCGCATGGGTTTGAGCATGCGAGTACCTGCTTGTCTTTGAGCGCGTCTGCGCATTCGAAACCGGCCCGTAGCCATGTAGCGGGCATATCACACCAATTCCAACTGCAGGTTGCAGTGCAAGACCCCGCACGCTTTCTCATGCCACGCCGCCACACCTCACCCCTCACCAGCGTAATATGCGCGTGTGAGCGCTGCGGCGATGACGCCACCGCCGCCAGCTGCCCGGCCTGCCACGACCCCGGCGGCGCCGCCGTCGTGCCGTACACCAGCGGCAGCGCCACGGCGGGCGCCATGTCGCCCGCCGAGAACGTCCGCATGTGGGCGTGCGGCACCACCTGTACGGCCGATGTGTACGGCGCTGCCGTACGGCCGCTGTGCGACGATCGCGGCGACGGGGCTGACAGCAGCGCCGCCGCGGCGCTGGCGTTATCGGTGGCGGAGCTGACGCCGCCGCCGCCGTCCGAGGCGTCACCGGGCAGCGGCGCCGCCAGCAGAGCCGCTGCCGCCGCCGCTGCTGCTGCCGCCGAGGCCACGTATGGCTCAGCCTGGTTGCCGAAGATGCGCGGGGAGCCAAGCTGCCGAAGATTGGGAGGCGCGGGCCAGCTGCCAGAGCCCTCTGCTTTGGATGTGGGAAGAAAGCGCAGACCGTAAGTGCCCGGAGCAGCAATGTGGTCGTTCACTTTCGGCTTAGAAAGGACGCCCAGTCGCTCCTCGCCTGGCCGGCCCCTCGCAGTCGGTCACCCACCTGACAGTGCGGCCAGGACGCCCCCCGTTACTCCGCTGCGGCCGCCGCTCCCCACAATCACGCCCCCGTCCCCTCCGCCCGCAGCCGCAGCAGCTCCGTCCCCGGCCGCGCCGCCGTTGGCTGTGCCGCTGGCGGCACCATTCGCCGCCGGGGCACCAGCTGCACTCGCTCCAGTCGCAGCCGCCGTTCCGTTAGCGGTTGCGGTTGCGGCGGTTGCAGCGGTTGAGGCGGTTGAGGCGGTTGAGGCTGCCGCGATGGCCTCCACCAGGGCGGCGTACTCCATGGCCAGCATGCGAGCGGTGCCGGAGCCGGCGTCCAGCACCATCTCGCCCTTCATCATTCGCTTCAGGCACCTGTCGACGACACAGGGGACTCACAGGGTCAGCATCGCTTCTGGAACGGAACGTCACGGAAAAGGGAGTGTCTTGTCAGCGCTTTAGGCACCTGCCAACGACATGGTTCGTACGGCATCGTGCAGCCCAGGAAGGCGGAGGTCATAGAACAAGGAGGGGAGGGGGCCGCGGCCCGATCGCGTGCTGCTGCAGGCCAATACAAGGGTTCCGCTAGGCACAACCCTCGCTGCGCCCGCCCGCCCCAGCCCGCACCGCCCCACCCTGCCCCACCCAACGCCGCCCCGCCCCACCCGAGCAGCGTTAGGTGGATGAGTCCCACGGAGCGGTCGATGTTGGTGTTCTCCACGCAGGGGATGGCGTGCTTCTCGGCCTTGCGCAGGAGGTAGTCCTGGGGCGTTGGGAGAGCCGCGGGATGAAAAACAGGGACGTAAGTCCACCTCGGGTCTACGTAACGGATTGTCCTGCCGACGGGGGCTTGGCGCTCAGAGGATGACTTATGACGGATCGGCAAGGCTGGGCCGTCCCATCCCGCCGGGTGCCTCGCAGCACACCCATCGCAGACGCGGCCCGAGCGCCCGACCCCGGGGCCGTGCCGTACCTGGATCCACCGGATGTTGCGCATGTTCTTGACGTACTTGTTCTTGTTTGGATCCAGCGTCATGTACTTGGCGCGCACCGCCATGCGCTCCACGTGCTTGCCTGCGGCACGGGAGGATGGGGTCCGGCTCGGTATGAAGCATCGCCTTCCGAACGGTGCACAGTTGGAAAGGTGGGCTGCAGCCCACACCAGACTGCTCTACGCTCGGGGAAAGCTCCACTTCCCTACGGGCAGGGAAGTGGACCGCCCACATGGCAACCCGCGCCAGCTGCGCCGCACTCCATCCCTTTGTCCACGCCCAACCCCCGTGCTCCAGACGGTGTCCTCGCACGCACTCCACCCCTAGCACGCACCCACCCCTAGCACGCACCCATTCTAGTAAGCACCCATCCCTAGCAAGCACCCATCCCTAGCAAGCACCCATCCCTAGCAAGCACCCATCCCCAGCAAGCACCCACCCTCGCTCTTGATGTAGACCAGGAAGGGCACCACGCCCGGGTGCCGCTGCAGCAGGCGCATGACTAAGCCCACGTGCAGGTGCACCCCCTCGACCACCAGGCTCTGCCGCCGCGCCTCGAACCCAGACACAAGCGCCTCCAGCTGCTGAGACACCAGCTCGCACTGCGCCTTGTAGCCCCGAATCGCCTGCTCATGCGCGTTGGGGGCACTGGCGCCAGGGGCGGAGGAGCCAGCCCCGGCGGAGCCCGGCAGTCCGCTAGAGGCGGAGGCAGAGGCGGAGGCGGAGCCGGTGCCTCCGCCGCTGCCCAGGCCAGGGCCGGAGCCGGAGCTGCCGGGGGCGGCAGCGTGGGGCCCAGGCGCGGGGGTCGGCACGGGCGCAGAGGCTGGCATGGAGGACTGAGCAGGAGTGGCGACCGCGCCGGCCGCGCCTGGGGTGCCGGAAGCTGGCAGGGCGTCACCTCCGACTCCAGCCCCGTTAGCGCCACCCGATCCAGATCCAGATCCACCCGCGCCTACGGCTGCAGCTGCGGGGCCGGCCGAAGCTGCTGCGTCCCCCTGGGCTGCTGCCGAGGCCGCGGACGCCGCCTCTGCCTCGGCCTGGTGTTGACGCTGCTGGCTGCGCCGCGCCTCATCGATTGCTTGCTGCTGCTTCAGCGCCTCGCCCGCCTCGTACGTGGACGCGAAGAGGAGCGGGGATTCGGCGGGCGTGGTGAAGGACCGCATCATATGGCGAATGGAGTCCGTGGAGAGGACCGTGCTGATGCCCAGGCGGCCCGCCTGGTGTTGGGCACGTGGGTGGGTTGAGGCATTGAATGGGTTGGAAACGTTGGGGAGGGAATCGAGGGATGCCCTTGACAAGGACGGGGAGTCTGGAATAGTATTGATGGACGCTGGCAGGCGGTTGAGAGTCACAGGGGTGGTGCCCAATTCAACACTATGGCAAGAGAGCTCAACTTCCGGGGTCTGGGGTTCGTGAGAGGGCCCGAGCGTCGCCCGCGTGGACAGGGCGACAGCAAGGCCACGCACCAGGATTGACGCCAGCGTGGACTTGCCGCTGCCGCTGGTGCCACACAGCAGCACAATAATGTGCCGTCGTCGCTCCTTCAGACTGCAAGACAGAACAGGCGTGTCAGCGGGAGGGAGGCTCAGCGCGGGCGCCGAGGCGCGGCAAAGTGTGCAACACCCCTCGAGGAACACCCGGTGGGGAATACCGAGGGGCCTACCTGCAGGCGGCTTTGATTTCGTCTGAGGAAGGCGCGTACTTGTAGTTGTACTCCGTCAGCGTGCTGCACACGAGCTCATAGAACTCCGAGCGCGGCATGGAGACATACACTTCGTCGTCTTCGTGCACACCAACACCCCAGAGCTGCCTGCTCCCTGAGCTGAACTTCCCCTCGGCAGCAAAGCGCTCGAGCTTTTGGAACACGAGCTGCGCGGCCTTGTAGGCGTGCCTGGGTTTGCATCCCATGAACTGGAGCACGTTCCGGATAGAGTCGCGCGTGTATCGTGCTCCCGAAGGTCGTCGCTCCTCGGGCCGGCTCGGGTAGTCCAGGCCCTTGGTGACCACCACGAAGGCCACGCGAGGGCCCCCGCTCGACCCCTCCGCCATCTCCGCTGCCGCTCCCGCTAAGCAGGATACATCCTATGCTTTGTTTCTCAGACGCGATTCCAGCGCAGCGGGCTGTCACTCCGCTTGTCTGCACGCGGAAAGACCCTCTCTTTGGAGCGCGCCATCTGGCAACGCGGTGGTGCACGCGCTACTGTTGGGGGTGGATTTGCGTGTTCCAGTTGTGAGCTGAAGTCAGTCCCGTTTGCAAACGATGAGCCCTACCTCGGTGACCTGACGTGCCACGGCGCCCGTGACAGCCACCTCGCTCCCCTCGCATTCCCCTCGCTGCGGACACGCTGGGAGGAGGGTGGCGCACTGGCCTGTCCCCCCCCTCCCATTCTTGATCGTGACAACCACCTGGTGCTTGCCTGTCAGCGGTTTGGGATGTCAAAGGCAGGAAAGTAGGTAACGGCCCTTTAGTCCGCGTTTGGGACCTGCCGCACCTCACCTTCCACACCTGTTGTGTTCGGGCGGAAGTGATCGGGCCACAGGAAGCCTTGCCGGATGCTTCAGATGCAAGCCGCAACGGATCTCAGAAGAAATTTACGGAGAGCCCTAAGAGCCTCAGGTCTAAGGAAGACCGTCAAGCCGTGTGAAGCATGTCTCATCCCCCGCCAGTGGGCCGGTCTACACCACCGCCGGCACGCGCCATGCTTCTTTCCCCCAGCATGCACCTTCACACACTGCACTGCACTAAGCGGCTTTCGGCGTCCTAGCGGCTCACGTGGCGCTTCACCTCCGCTTTGCAGGTGAGCTTGCGCCACATTCTGGGACCCACGGACGCCTGCACGCACACGCTGGGGGCCTTGGCACCACAAGATGGCATTGGAAAGATAAGTGCATTGTCCGAACGAAATCTTGCGGAGGGTTGCGGGAGACGGTTGCCTCCGGTGACCTCACAAGCCCTCTCATAAGCCCTATCCTTGCCGACCCACGATACCGTATGCTGCCAAGCCCAGGAGGGCCAAACCGTTCCCAGGCCCCTCGCCCCCCGCCAAAACTCGACCGGGCGGTCGTGAGCAGGGGTGAGGCCTCCTGGTCGTGAGGGGGGAGGCCCCCGGCGCCCGCGACCTGACAAGGCCCTTCCATCCTGCACTGCTCCACATCACCCATGAGCTCCCACAAGCGTGTAAGTACACTCAGGGTTTGGAGACAGCAGCCCAGGTAGTGATCGTTCTGCGTCCGCTGGAGCTCTTGCCCTCTGGGTTTCGTGCACAGTTCTGAGGCTTGTGGGTCGGGCAAAGGCACTTCCTCCATAGACCCGTGGCAGGAAAACCTCGCACCGAGGTGCGAACGCCCGGCCTTGGCAGACTCGGCATTGGGATGCTTTCCACGGTCTGACGCCTGTCGCCCCGCTATTTCTACGAGTGCCTGACCGTGGTCCCTGTTGCAGAGCGAGCTAAGGCTCACGGCCCTTTGTCCGCTCGTTGCGACAAGGCCAGCGTGCAAACTGCCATGGTGCTGCTGCCGTTTTGGTGCTGCTGCCAGTTCCCTCGTGCCATGCTTTCCCGCAGGCTCAAGCCCAGGCCCAAGGCAATCCACTACTGCACCTCAGAGGCGAAGCTCAAAGGCTGAGCTCAAGCGAGGGAGGCGCAAAAGATCGGGCGGAGCGCGTATCACAAGCAGTGTTATGCAGTAGGTGTATCGTGTAACACGTATGTAAGGGCATCACCTGATAGGGTGCGGGCGTAGCGGCATTGAGGCGGCCAGGACATGATGTGCAAATGCGCGGAGACGCCACTGGAATGTCCACCCCTTGCCACAACATATAGAGCTCAGTAAGGTCTATGCATAGGGGCACAACGGGTTGGAGCCGTGGAGAGTCGCAGCAGCTTCCTCGTCGCGCCCCTCCTTACGTTCCAGCCCCTCCTTACGTTCCAGCCCCGGCCCTGGCGGCACTAGACATAGGAACGCTGCGCTAGCGTTAGGGAGCACGAACGGCCACAACCCATGGCCCGAACGACGCTCGTTTTCACCTAGCCAGTGACTTTACACCATTCTCGCTCGGAGTGCCTAGCGCCGATGGCTGCTCCTTCTGCTTGACTAGTGGAATGGAAGCCACGGCACACACCGCTGAGCCCGCGCCTGGGGCCGGAGGAGGTGGAACTGGTTGCGAGGACTCGGTGCGGACACCCGCCTCGTCCCAGCCCAGCCACGCGCTGCCGGCTCGGCCCAGCGGCGGTGGGCTTGGGCAGCTCGTTACGTCAGCGGAGCTGCCAAGCCTGCCGGGTCCACTTTTCGCGGACTGTGGGCTCCAGGACGTCCGTATGACGGGCATGCCCACGCAAAGCGCGACGGAAGACGCCAACCAGCTGTCAGCGACCGCGGGGGTTACAACCTCAAGTTCGTCGCTCCACGCACCGCTCCCAGCAATGACCGCGTCGCCTGTGAAGACGCCCGCGGCAGCTCACACATTGTGCCTGTCGCGCAATCGCGCAGTCTGGCCGTCGCCGTCTCCAGCTGCCGCGGCCTCGCCAGGTGGAGGCTGTCATGCTCCACAGGACCTCCATCGGCGTCAGCATTCTCTAAGCGAGGGTGGCAGCACCGGGTGGCTATCGGCAGGAAGCCCTGCCATGGCCACGAGCTGGACCCACGACGACCCCGCGGCGGTAGCAGGAGCAGCAGGCACGACGCCTGTGAAGCAAGAGCAGTCGCGACCCTCGGGGACGGGGGCGCATGTGTACGAGTCGTCGCACATGCAGTCAACGCCGCTCTACCCGCCATACGCACATCTCCACGATCAGCGGTTCGCGCCCCAGCAGTTCCGCAACCCGCAGCACCACTCGCAGCTCACCAGCTCGGCGTCTGTGCCTGCCTCGCTGAACGCTCTGGCGAGCATGCAGCAGCAACAGCAGCAACAGCCGGTGGCGGCGCCGCTGGCGGGGGGGACTATCACCTCGGGGCCCTCGGTCACCACGGGCCTGGGCAACTCGGGCTGGGCACCCCAAGCCCCAGGCCCGGCTCCGGAAGGCGCGACGGCCGTCATCACCGGCGCTTCGGCAGTGATTACGGGGGCCGCGGGCTGGAGCAGCTCAGCCTGCTTCATGCCCCCGCCTCGGTCGGAGTCTGCTCCGCCGAGCATGTGCGAGCTGCAGGCCGCGATGGCGGCGGCGGCGGCCCTGCCGCCGCCGCAAGGGTCTGCGGCGGCTCCGATCCAGCCCCCGCCAAACCCTTTCCACGTGGCGGCGTCCATGGCCGTTCCTACGTGCGTTTCACCGCCGCCGACCGGAGGTGGCGGTGGCGATAACCACCTCTCCCTGCGCCGCCTGTCGTTGCCGGGTAGCGGCGGCAGCGGCCTCCTGCGGCTTCCGCCAACGCCAGGCTTCCGGCTCAGCGGCGGCGGCGCTGGCGGTGGCTCAGACTCCCTCCCAAGCTCCGCCGGCCTGCCGTCGCCTCACTCCATGCAGCCCCCGCCGCCGGGCTTCCTGGGCGCAGCGAGCACGGGGATGTGTGGCAACGGCGGGGGCGGCGGCGCTGGCGTCAGCTCGCCACCGCAGCACGTGCCGTCGGCGCACTCGCCACCCGCGGTCTCACCGCCAGCTGTTCAGACGGCCCCACACGCCCCTTCGCAAGCCGCCGCTGGCGGCTCCGGCTCCGCACCCGCCGCGCCCAAACAGGAGCCGGGCGGCGACCCCGACCCCGCACCCGGCAACCCCGCGGCCCAGCACGCCACCGCTGACGGCGCTGACGGCGGCGCCAACAGCGACGGTAACGATGGCGGCCGTCAGCAGACCGTCGGGCCGGTGCCGCCTTCCGTCGACGTGGTGGTGGGCACGCACACGTCCAAGCGGCGCAAGCGGCGGCGGAAGCGGGACGATGTGGAGGAGGAGACGCTGGATCAGGTGGTCCGTCTGGAGGGGCGGTTCCTGGTGGACGAATACCTCAACGGCCAGAACTGCATCCTGCACGAAGGCAAGCTCATCAGCAGGAGCCGGTTCGAGAAGGTGAGCGGCGCGTGAGCGCGGGCCTGACTTGCTTGGTGAGAACAAAGGAGGGCTCGCATGGGCAGTTCTCTCATCGCGACAACGCCTTACGTTGGGCCCATGAATTATCCTCTCTCTGCTGTGCAGCTCGGCGGATCGGTGATGGCCAAGTGGTATCGCTCCATCAAAGTCATGGACACCGATGAGCCGCTGGGCGTCTGGCTGGAGCGTTACGGCCTGCCGGTGAGGCTTGCCACGTGTGCGCACAGTCGGACTGGCATATCCAGCTGACGGGCCGAGCTTAGCCTAGCCCGGCTGGGGCCTGCACCCGGAGCGGCCCGCGGCGCGGCACTCGTGCGACGGCATTGCTGCCATCCGCTGACGCCCCCTGCTGCTGTCCTCGCAGGTGCACACGGGCAAGGCGCGGCAGCGGCGCAACGAGCGGGCTGAGCGGCGCGGGGCGCGGGGCGGGCGGCGGTACAGTACGGAGACGGATTCGGACAGTGATGCCGAGTATGAGCTGAGGTGAGGGGGCGACTCAGAGCGGCCCAGGGGAAACAGGTTAAAGGGTGTCAGGACGGAGCGGATACCCGCCCGTGTTGCTTGGGTGCCCGGTGTGGAAGACCTAGACGGCCTCGTTGGAGCTGTGTGCTTTCCCCTTTCCTGTCTTCATCTGTCGCCTGACCTACCCTTGGCTGCCGCGTTACGCAGTGTTGACCAGCCCGGCAGCGGCGGTGCTGCCGAGGGCGGGTACGGCAGCGACAGCGTTGCGGCGGTTGGCGACGGTTGGCCCGCCGGCGAGCGCTCTGGCAGCGCAGCCGCGCGCGGTCGAGGCCGGGGCCGCGGCCGGGGCGCCGGGGGCCGGGGCGGCAACCGCGCTGGGTCTCCGTCTGGCGCTGGCGTGGATGCGGAGGGCGACGAAGGCGCGGAGGGAGGGCAGGCCCCGCCTACGGCAACGGCGGCAGCAGCAGCGGCAGCGGCACCGTCGCTGACGGCGGCGACATCCGCGCTTGGCGTGGTGCTGGGCCCAACGTACGCCAGCCTGGTGGCGGCGCGGCACGGCGCCGCATCGCCGGCGGCGGCAGCGGCGGCGTCCGCCGTCGGTGCGCCGCCAAGCGCGGCCGTCAGCGCCGCTGCCCTGGCAGCGGCGCAGCAGCACGCTGCCGCCGTACAGCACTCTGCCGTACAGCAGCACCACCACCAGATGCTGCTTGCACAGCAGCAGCTGCTGCTCCGGGCGCGCGCACAGGGCCGGGCCGGGTCCGCCGAGGGGACGCAGCCGCCTCCCTCCGTGTCCAGCCCCGCCGCCGCCTCAGCGCCGCCTGCGCACTCCACCGCGCCTGCGCTTGCCGCCGCCGCCGCGGACCGATCCCAGGCCATGGCGCCGCTGGCGGTCGCGAGCCAGTGGGCCCCGCCGCCCTACAGCGGCGGCGCCGCCTCGCTTGCGGCTGCGGCCGCTCCCGCTGGCGCCAATTGGGCCGCCGCCGGCAACGTCACCGCGCCCGTGGTGACGCCGCCAGCCCGGCCGTCCCACGCACCGGCCGCCGCGCACCCTTACGCCCCGCCCGGTGCCCCGGGCTACCCCTGGCCCGGCCGGCCCGGCCCCGCCGGCGCAAGGCCAGCGCCGCCACCGGGCGCGCAGGGCCAGGAGGCGTACTACCCGGCCCAGCACGCATCGCAGGCCCCCGCTGCGGGGCCTCATCAGGTGCATGCGCATGCGGCGGCGGCGGCTGCCCAGGCGGCGGCGGCGCAGGCAGAGCTGGAGGAGCAGTGGCCCGTGCACCCGCGGCCCGGCTTCCGCCAGCCCGACCACCTCATCCAGCAGCAGACCCAGGCCCAGGCCCAGGCCCAGTCGCCGCACCAGCAGCCCCACCAGCAAGTGCAGATGGCGCAGCACCCGCACGGCCCCCACCACCCGCCCCAGCCCCACGCCCAGCCCCACCACCCGCCGCAGCCCCAGCACCACCCCCCACCACACCAGCCGCAGCAACCGCCGCAGGGCGGTGGCGCGCAGGGCCAAGCCCCCACCGGCTCCGGCGGCCCGAGCTGGGGCGGCAGCGGCGGCAGCGCTGGCGGCGCCGCCGGGGTACCGTCGGCAGCTGGGCACGTGGCCGCCACCCCTGCCCCCACCGCCCCTGGAGGCGGGGCCATGGCGCCAGGCATTGCACCGTCGGGAGCGGCAGGTGGCTCCGGCGCCACGTCACCTCCGGCGCCGGTCCAATACGCACACGCCCCACCGCCCTCAGCTGCATCCCGGCCCGCCACCTCGGCAGGCGGTGCGTCTCCTGAGGCGTATCCACCGTACCCGTACCCGTACCCCGCCTATCCGTACCCGTACCCACCGCCGCGCGCGGGCTACCCGCGCCACCCGCGGGCAGGATACTACCACCACCCGTACGGGCGCGAGCACCCGCCGCCGGCGTACGGTGCGCATGCGTACGCATACCCGCCGTACTACCCGCCCCCATACGCGGGCCACGGCTACCCGCCGCCGGCGTACGGGCCGTATCCACACGGTCCGTACCGGCGACACCCGTCCGCGGGGTCCGCTGCAGCGCCCCCCGTGCCCGCTGGTGCTGAAGCGTACAGCGGTCACCCGTACCCCCCGCCGTACGGCCATCACGATCCATACTACCCGTATCCGTACGGCGAGGAGGAGTACGACGCTCGGACTCCCGAGGCGGGCGGCGGCGACGTGGAGATGGATCAGGCCGGGCAGGCAGCGTCGGAGGCTGCCAGGGCTCCTACGGTCAACAGCCGGATAACGCCCCCGCCTCCGTACTACGCCCCGCACCCGTACCCGCCGTACCGTCACCCGGGTGCACCTCCTCCGCCGGCGCACTCAACCGCCGCGCCGCCGCCGATGCAGCCGTATCCGGCGCCGGAGGGTTACGGTGGCGAGCCCTACCCGGCCGCGCCCTACCGCGGCGCTCCGCCGCCTGCCGGCGCGCCCCACGGTGCCGCGCCATACCCCTACCCCGCCTGGCGCGGACCACAGGACGAGCGCGGGGGCGAGGACTCCATGGCGCCGGCGCCGGCTGAGTCAGGCGATGGCGGCTGGAGTGTGCCGAACATGGGATCAGGTTGGTACGCGCCCTACGGCCCGGCAGGCTCGGCGGGTGGGGAAGCGCACGGACCGCCGCAAGGTCCCGAGGGAGCGCGCTAAGCAGCGTTGCGCCCTCTGGGAACGAGGATCCCGTTTAGGGCTCAGAATTTATGCTGGGCTTTGGTTGGGAGGAGCATGTCTGACTCGGACGACAGGGGCCGGCGAGCGGGCCCATGATTGGGTGGGGTGGTGACTGGCTGGGCTGACTGCGTCTTGTCGTACTGGGCGGGCTGGGGCTGTGCGGCCTGGCTGCCCCACGGCCTCGTGGCGTTGGCGAGGGTCAGGGCGAAGGGCCGCTACGGCTGCGTGTGCATATCTTTTGGAGTGTGCCTTCCCCCGGACCTCTTGCATTGTGCCCCCCGGACATCTGCACGCGGGCTTTGGACCCGCGACCGAAGAGGTTCATCACTGGCGTGGGCTGTGCCTGTCAATCCAGGGTGTGCGCTGTCAACCTGAGGCGGCCGTGCGGGGGCACAAGCTTACATATGTATGTTTGGGGAGGGGCAAGTATAAAGACCGTCAAGGTCGTGGGATCATCATGGTGGGCTGACAGGCGCGCAGTGACTGCTGCCCTCCCCGGTTGAGGGTGATGCGCGTGCGATTGGGGGTCCAAAACTCTTCAAGCGGGTATCTGACGTGCGAACAAAGGAAGTGGTGGATATCAGGGCTGCCATGCCCGGTTGTTCCTTGTTTCTGCGAGCGAGCGAGGGCGCTTGCGCTGACTGGCGCTGAATGCTGTGCCGGTGGAGGTCGTCCTTCATTTACTGGGAAACCTTGTTGACGCTGGCTTGGCTTAGAGGCAGGACGAGGCCCTGCATTGTTCAGGTGGCGGCCCGCTGAGCCCGCTGCTGCCAACGCCAGCAGTAGCACCGTGACATATGTGTGCTCTTTCTCTGTACGTGTGTGCATCTCTCTCATAGTTCCGTGCTCAAGCCGTGTTGCGTCTGGGGTCGCGCGCGCCTTTGCTCCATTGCGCGTGCCCCTTCTTGTCTTTCGCGTGGGCCGGTGGTGACCAAACCTTTTGTGGTATTTATATTGGCGCGCTTGGTGGGTGTTGGTGTGGCCAGGCACTCCCGTGTCGGGGAGTCAGGCCGAAGAGTGTTGACGTTGCAAGGAAAGGAACGGAATTCGTGTGGTGCGTGCGGCAGGTGGCATGCGCTGCAGGAGGTTGACTATAGGAAATGGGGGTGGCCAGAGAGAGCTGGGCACCGGGACGACGATGGCAGTGATGGCGGCAGGGTTGGGGCGGTGCCTGCTGTGCGGAGTAGGGTTTGGCCTTGCGCGGGATGAACTGCGTACGACCTGGTACGATCGGAGGGGAAGGGAGCCTGACTGCGGGAGGTCTCTTGCCTTTGACGTTGGCTTTGCGGGGCGGCACGGGCGACTGAACACCCGGCGCTTCCGTGCGGCACCTCTTGTTCCGGTGAAGGATGTGTGTCGGTTAGCGGCTGGAAGGAGATCCGGTTCAGGCGAATCAGGCCACTTATGGTAACAAGTTGCCTGTCCATGTTCCGTCCGCTCCGTATGTACACCGCACTGGAAGCGGTCAGGGAGAGGGAGGCTGACAATGGATGGAGACCCCGCCGGTAGTGTTTGTTTCGCAGTGCTGGTCAGGCGGTGCCTGATGGCTGTCGCCTGTCGGCTGGCTGAGCAGCGCAGCGGGCCGGGCTAGCGTGCGTGCGGTGGGGACGACTACACTTCAGCGCTAGAGACGAGTATTCCAGTCCTCGGTGTTTACACGAAGGACCCCCCTGGGGTCACAGCGCTGAACGCTGGGGCCAAGCGACCCACCTCACGGGCTTGCCCCCTGCAAGCCAGAACGCAAGTCCCTGTCATAACTTGCACTGACCACACTCAGGTCCCACCTTAGTCCTTGGCACGCAATGACCATGCTCAGCGTGTATCGATGGCCCCTCCTCGGCCGCGCCTCCTACCAGTAACCGTTCACCGTTCATCATGTGCTCACACTGTTGGCCGTACACCTCTCGATCCTGGCTCTCCCGACCCCACATTCACTCCCACTCTGCGGCTCCCTCCCGTTTGTTATGCGCCGCAGAGGACTATGTCCCCTTTCCGCAAGGTGCACATCCCATCAAACGCCACGTGTAGCTCACCCGGTCCCCGCCCCTGCCCTGCGGCTCCCTCCCGTTTGTTATGCGCCGCCGGGCGAGCCCCCCCCCCCCTGCGGCTCCCTCCCTATTCCAGGGCGCCCAGGGCAGGACCTCAACGGGTGCCGCCTCACTGGTGCAGCAACAGCACCCCGCCTTGGCTCAGTACGCAGCACCGCGGGACATCAGTGGCCGGGGAGGGCCGGGCTGAAGGCGCTGGGCCTGACCGGGTTGGCGTGCGGCGGCGGTCGTCCGACCGCGACTGGCAATTTGCCAAACGCCCCCTTCGACACGCTGTTATGCGAGACATGCTCTGGATGTTGCACCGTAGCGCTACCGGCAACCTGCCCTGGCGGGGACTGGAAAGTCTTGACGTTGGATGTTGCATGGTGCCGCGACGGACCCAAAACGAGTTACCTTCCCGCTGTTCGCCACACGGCTGCCCGCCATATGCTTGCGCTGACTGAAGACATGAGCGCCAAGTCCTGCAGCGGCGTCAGTAAGGGTGGAACATGCGCGAAGGTACGCCTAGTCCGAACAGGTTCCCGCCCCGCAAACGCCTGCACATTCAGGACCTGAATGACTGCTCGTAGAACACACGGGGAGCGCTAGCGGTGATGCGGATACCGCTTAGAGCAAGCACGGGGGCCCGTGAGCGTCTCGGCGCGCCCCCGCCATGCGGAATTCTGTCGTGCAGGGTCCCGACCAAGTTTTGTCATTCCCGCGCGGGAGATAAGACCCCTCGCAACCAGAGCTGTGCATACATCCAGCAACACACAAAGGTCTGGGAAACATCGAGAGCGCCACAGCCGCTCAAGAGCAACAGCGGGCTTGACTTCAACGATTCTGCTTCCGGAACCGTTACTGCAGTGCGCTTTTGCGCAATTGCCCAGCTCAAACACATCATCATGATGTCCCGCTGCATTGCTCCTGCGGGCTCGGCCGTGCGCGGCCGCCCCGCGCCAGCGCATGTGACCAGCATGGTCGCGCGTCCCCGCACCGGCGTCGTGACTGCGGCCGTGGCCCAGGGCCCAGCCTGCAACACGCCGAGCGACGTCGCCGCTATCAAGGCCAAGATGGCTGCCACCGAGGCCGCGCTCGACCACGACAAGATGATGTGCTACCAGTGCGAGCAGACCAAGAACAACACCGGCTGCACCGAGATCGGTAGGGCACCCATTTGGGTCTGAGCGTGGGCATGGCGGGTACGAGGTCAGTCCGGCGCTGGAATGTGTTGACATGCGGCGAGATCCAACTGCGCCAACTCCATGCCAACTCCATTCCCGCCCACCCGCGACTGACCCCCTGCCTTGCGCTGCCCCTTGCCTGTTTCCCTTAGGCATCTGCGGAAAGTCGCCCGAAGTCGCTGGGCTGCAGGACCTGCTCATCTACAGCGTCAAGGGCCTGGGCTCGCTTGCTCACATCGCCCGCACCACTGCCGGCATCGAGGATGCCGAGGTCAACACCTTCGTCAACGGCGCCATCTTCTCCACGCTCACCAACGTCAACTTTGCGGATGACCGCTTTGTGGAGTTTGTCAACGACTCCCGCCGCCTGCACGCCAAGCTGGCGGCCCAGCTCGCTGCCAAGGGCGTGCAGGTGCCTGCCTCGGAGACCGTTGCGCAGCCCTGGCACGCGCCCATGCCCCACCCGCTGGTCTGGAACTCCCAGGCAGTGACCCTCCGCGGCGTCGGCGACATGATCGAGGTCTCCGAGAAGGTGAGGCCACCGGCTTCGTTATCTGCGGTTGGCTGCTGCCCTGCACTCCTCAGCCGTACGCGTGTTCCCTCGGCGACTGTTCTCCCGCCCCATACGCTTCACCTCCTGTGCTTCACCTCCCGTGCTTCCCTCCCGCAGACCGGCATTGCTGCCCGGCAGAAGGTGCTGGGCGACACGCTCGCGGGTCTGCAGGAGCTGCTCATGTACGGGCTCAAGGGCCTGTGCGCCTACGCCCACCACGCCGAGGCGCTGGGGCACACGGACCCCAAGGTCTACGCGAGCGTGCAGGTGCGCGGCGTAACAAGGGAGGGAGCGATGTGGGGCTGAGGGGTTACGGAAGACGGGTTGGAGTCTGTTATCGGCCCTCTCGTCACTCGTCTTTGCATTAGGACAGCAGCGATGCCCTGACCCCATCTTCTCCTTCACCTCCTTCCGCCCCCCTCCCCGCCTCGCAGGAGATGCTCCACTTCCTCAACACGCCCGCCGCTGGTGACGTGGGCAATGTGCTGGAGACCTGCTTCAAGGCCGGTGCCACCAACTTCAGGGTCATGGAGATGCTCAGCAACGCGCACAGCAGCACCTTCGGCCACCCCGTGCCCACGCCCGTGTCGCTCAACCCCAAGCCCGGCAAGGCCATCCTGGTGACCGGCCACGACATGCACGACATTCACATGCTGCTGGAGCAGACCGCCGGCATGGGCATCAACGTCTACACGCACGGCGAGGTGCGTGAGGGCCATGTCAAGGCGGGCTGGCAGTCCCGTGCCCCTAGCGATATGGTGCTGGTGCAGGGCTATGCGGACCAGTCGGCTTGACTGCAGCTGCTGCATTGGCCAGCCTATGTGCCGCACGTGTACTCTCTTTCCTATCTCACTTAACCTTTGAACCTCCCCTCGCAGATGCTGCCCGCCCACGGCTACCCCGGCCTGAAGAAGTACCCGCACCTGGCCGGCCACTTCGGCGGCGCCTGGTACCGCCAGAAGATCGACTTCGCGGTCTTCCCCGGCTCCATCGCCGTGACCACCAACTGCGTGCTGGACCCGCTCACGGCCTACAAGGGCAACATCTTCACCATCAACGAGGTACGAGTAGGAGGAGGCGTGGATACTGCAATAGATTTGTGGGCCCCAGACAAGACCTTCAGGAGTGGCGACAAGGTCAACAAAGTTGCTGCATGACATTTTGCGCCTAACGTGGCGCATTTTGGGCCCCACAGACCGGCCTGAGCGGCATCCCACACATCAAGGCCGACGCCAATGGGCACAAGGACTTCACGCCCATCATCAAGCGGGCCCTGGAGCTGCCTGGCTTCACAGAGGCCGACTGCGCCGCCATGGAGCAGAAGAAGGACGTGACGGTGCGTGCGGCGGGGCTGTGATACGGGCCAGACGGGCGCTGGGGAAGGAGCAGACAGGGGAGCCTCGTTGTGCGTAAAGGCTTGGCCGACTTTTTGCTGACTTGCTCTCTCCCTCCTCCCTCCCATGCGCTCCCTCTCAGGTGGGCTTTGGCCACAACGCCGTCCTCAGCGTGGCGCCGCAGGTGATCGATGCCATCCAGACCGGCAAGCTGGAGCACATCTTCCTGGTGGGCGGCTGCGACGGCTCTGAGCCGCAGCGCAAGTACTACAGCAAGCTGTACCAGTTCATGCCCACCAACACCATGGTGCTCACGCTGGGCTGCGGCAAGTTCCGCATCTTCGACCAGGACTTCGGCACCCTGCCGGGCACCGACCTGCCCCGCCTGCTGGACATGGGCCAGTGTGAGTGGCTGGACGGGGGGAGGGGGATGTAGGGGCAAGGAAGCAGGAGCTGACCTAGCCTGTCCTAAGAGTTTGGCATCTATTGTGCATGATTTCCCGCTCCTGCTGCGGCTGTCTGATCCCCTCTCCTCCTGCCCGCCCCCTCCAGGCAACGACGCATACAGCGCCCTAGTGGTTGCTACGGAGCTGGCCAAGGTGTTCAAGACGGACGTCAACTCGCTGCCGCTGTCGCTGGACCTGTCGTGGTTCGAGCAGAAGGCCGTGGCGGTGCTGCTGACGCTGCTGCACCTGGGCGTGCGCAACATCCGCCTGGGCCCCCGCCTGCCCGCCTTCCTGACCCCCGAGGCCGTGTCCGTGCTGGTGCAGAAGTTCAACCTCATTCCAGCTGACGTCGCCGACCCCGAGGCTGACATGAAGATGATGGTCAACTGCAAGTAGATGCAGTATCTAAGGCTTCTTGCGCAGTTGAGGAGGGCCAGGGGTGTCGACAGGCTGTCGTTTCTCGATGTCTAGGTACGGTTGCTGAGCGGTTGAAAGCAACAGAGGTGGCTTGTGTGCTGCTTTCTGCACCATCGAGCGTGTGCAGTTATAGCCTGCGCGTTGCAGGCAACAATAGTACCCATGTTTCCGTTGCGCCATCTGCCTGCGAATGGTGCACGCATGGTTCGTGGATTGTTGATTGGGGTTGCATCTAAACATGCGCGCGTTTTGATTGATGTTTCTACTACCGGTGATCACCAGATAAGCTGGTATACAGGTGTTCCTCAAGATGTTTTTGGAGATCTGTTTGGATGAACCGTGGCTCACGCGTGGCAGATGAGGAATGGATTGCGCCCCAACAAGATAAGTACCCCTGAACGGACGAGTACATATGCGGCATGAGTTAGTACGTACCTGCGGCTGTCGTGCGTTGCAATGATCTTTCATCAAGGTTCCCGTCGCACCATGGGGTGATATACTCGTACAGGTCAGGGTCACACGCACTACGTTGGTGCCTACGCCTGGGCGGGTTTGTCGCGTGTAACATCACACCCGACCCCACATCCCGCGTCCCATTCATGACCCAACATTGACTGGACTATCAGTAGTCACCAGCTGCTCGGTTGCCTTCGTGAGCTGACGGCGCCACTGCCCCTACTAGTGCGTATGCTGCTGAATTACGTGCATATGGCTCGTGCTATCCCCTACACAGCAGAGGCTAGGGAAACCCTAAAAACCTAAGGTTGGGATACAACTGGAAGAGGCGTGGCAGGAGGATGCACCAACGGTACCCAGGCTGCCGGCGGTCCGCGTGTTCTAGCACCGGCATTGTGTCTGCGTTCGTGGCCCCGGGCCCAGCCTGCAGAAGGCCAGCTTGATCTGCGGGGGCCATGCAGCGCAGTTCTGCACAGGACATCCTTCACCCCACAACATGTGCTGGGAGTATTGGCTACCGCTGTCACAAGCCACGTGTCTTGCACACTACCTCGACTTGTCACTGCAACTTACAAGGGTGATGTTGAAGAGGTGGGCACCTCTAGGTGCGGCAACGGCAATCCGAAGGTAGCTAAGCCGCCAGGCCCAGACGACGCAGACCCCTTGCTCCCCGGGCCCCTGAGCCAGTCAGACCCTGCTGAGATACCGATACACGCTCCGTACAGAAGTTCCCAGTCGAGCGCCGCCTTCATGCGCCCTCACGCGTTCCTTCACTGCCGAATGTCGCCATGGATACAGGCGGGCTACCGCAACCACTGCTCAAACGCGCTTGCTTGCCACGCCCTGCTGCCACACGCCACCTGCCGCTCCGTCACGTCACGAACAACAAATCCAATCCAATGAGCCCCTACTGGTCGGCACATGCTCATGCCTCATGGTATCCCGTCGCCAGCTAGCGCCGCCCCGGTCTCAGGACATAGTGCGGCACTTCTCATGGGATCTCGTCGTCACCCCTTACTCACCACATCGACTGTAATATCAGCTACACGTGATACGCTCGCCAGCGCAGCGCCACACAGGCTTCGACCGCAGGACCTCCGCTCGACCACGCCGGCTGGGAGCCCAGCACGGCAAGCAGCGGGCCCCGCCCCTCCCCCACAGCGGACGCCCTATCCTCAGGCGCCGTCACCGGTCCCGTCTCCGCCCCGGCCTCCGGCCCCGCCTCCGACCGCAGTCGAACCACAATGACTTGGCCCCGCCCGTCGGCCGCCTTGGCCAGCCGCGACGCCAGCCGCAGACCCTCCGCCGCCACCACCGTCAGCGGCGGCAGGCCGACGACGGCAGCGGCGAAGCTACCCGCGGCGGCGGTAGCAGGCCCTGGCGGCGGTGGCGGCGGAGACGGCGGCAGGCAGGACAGGTCGGCCCCAAGCCGCGCCGCCAGGTCCGACGCCACGCAATTGAAGCGCTCCAGCGCCGCTGCGGTGACGGGGCTGGGCGGACCGCCGCCGCTGCAGCCGCCGCCACCGCTGGCATCAGCTCCTGGGCCTGCCGGCGGCGGCACCGGTGCCGTCGCTCCTAGCACTCGTGCCGCCACCTGTACCCAGCAGTCGCACAGGTTCGCTCGACTGCGGTTCCACATGGCCTGGGGAGTAAAGGCAGGGGCAAGGACAAATCTCAAAAAATGGAGCCCTCGACAATATTCTCGTCCGGCGCGCGTCCCTTTGTCTTACAGCTCGCGCTCCCTCTGCTGCCCCACCCCCCGCCCGCCCCTACCTGCTGCTCCGCGCTGAGCCCCGGCAGCGGCCCCTCCCGGTCGAGGCCCATGGCCGCAGCGGGGGGGCCCAGCAGCAGCGACAGGGGGCAGCGGAGAACATGCGACTGCGGGAAGATGGAAAGGAGTTATGCATGGGCCTGTCGCTGCAAGGAGAGTGCTGAGCACGGGGGCATCAGATGCCCTCAGTGCGCTGCCTCACCTCGAGCCAAGCGTACACCGCTGCTGGAGAGAGCGCCGTGACCTGCGAGCGGGCAGGGCTCCGGTAAGCCATCGTACCATGCTGCCTCCATCTCTTGCTGGGAGTCAGCAGAGTGTCGGCGCTTGTTGCTGGCCTTGAAGGCTGTCACAGTGGCACCGCAACTTCGGAACGGCGTGACCGCAGCCAGAGGCGGACAGGGCATGCACCCACCTCATCTCTCTCACGGGCACCGCCCAAGCCCCGACCCACCTTGCAAGCCGCCTCCACGCTCGACTCAAGGTCCCGCGCCCAGCCCGCCACCACTGCCGCATCCACGGGCGGCGGCGGCTCGGGCACCGCCGCAACAATTGCATGGACTTGCCCTGCCCCCCCTCCGCCGGCGGCCGGCTCCTGAGGCGCTGCTCCCGCCTGCGCCTCTGCCGCCGCAACCTCTGTCGCCGCCGCCGCCGCCGCCGCCGCCTCTGCCGCCGCTACTGACGTCTCCGCCTCCTCCGCCGCCGCTGACGCCGCCATGGCCTCCGCCTCCGCCTCCACCTCTTCCTCTGCCGCCGACGCAGCCATCGCCTCCGCTGCTGGTGCGGCCGTCGACGCCTCTTCCCCCACAATCGCAGCTGCCTCCGCTGCCGCCGTCCCGTCCTCTGCCCCCGGCTGCCCTCCTTGCTGCAGCTCGGGCTCAGGTGGCCCCAGCGCCTCGGCGGCTGCACCCGCTGGGCCGCCTCGTGCGCTGCCGTCCGGTACCGCCAACTCCTCCGGAGCGAGGCGGGCGGGGAGCTGGAGGGGAAGCGCGTGCGGGTCGGCACGAGTCGGCACGCTGGGGACTCCGCCGCCCGGCAGCCCCTCATCCTCGCCGTCCATCCGCTGCCGCCGGTACACCATCGGCGAAGACCGCACCGCAGGCGGCGTACCGGTGCCGGTACCGGTGGGCCGCGGCGGCGCAGCGGTCGGGGCAGGGGCTAGATTTGCTCCAGTCACCTCAACGGTGCCGATCTCTGTGCCGGTGCCTGTACCGGTGCCGGTACCGGTGCCGGTACCAGTGGGTGACTGAGGTGCAGCGCTCGGGGCCGGGGCCGGGGTAGCTCCAGTCACCTCAACGGTGCCGATCTCTGTGCCGGTGCCTGTACCGGTGCCGGTACCGGTGGGTGACTGTTGTGCAGCGCTCGGGGCTGCTGTGCCAGTGCCAGTGCCAGTGCCAACTGGGGCCAGGGTAGCTCCAGTCGCCGCCTGCCGGCCCCGATCCCTGGCCGCTTTGGATGCCGCCAGCGCTAAGCGACGCTGCGCGAAGCGACGCTGCGGCGCCGACTGTGCCTGGCCCTTGGCGGCGGCGTCGGGGGCGGCGGAGTCGCCGCCGTCGTCGGCGGACGACGGCGCCTGGGCTGGCGCGGGTGCAGACACAGGGGCGGCTGCGGGGCACTTCTGACTGGCGGGAGGCTGCTGACCTGCTGCAGGGCAGCTGCCGGTTGCCGGGTCGTCGGCTGCCTCTGCCTCCCGTTGGCCGCGGGCGTGCTGGGCCTCAGCCGTGCCGCCTAGGGTCGTCGGGCTCCCCAGCCCAGCTGACGGCGGCGGGATCGCTGCAGGGCCGTCGGCCGTTTGACGGGCCCGCCCAGCCCGTCTGCGCTTGGGCGCCGGCGGCGCGTCAGCGTGATCCGGGCAGCCGCCGGCTCTGCCGCCGTGGGGAACAGGTGTGGCCGTGTCGGGCTGTACGCCGCTGCCGCCAGCGGCAAGCACCCGCCGGCCGCCGACCGAGAAGTCGGCCTCGGGGAAGCCCGCACTACCGCCAACCCGATCGGCGGGGCCGGCGGCGTCTGGTGCAGGCACAGCCGGCGGGTGGGCCACGGTGGTGAGCGGCAATGCTGCCATCACGCTCTGCATGGGGATGCGGGCAGCGATTGGAATAACAACCACGGCGGACCTGGCAAAGAAACACAGGTGTAGGCAGGGGTCTGTGTGCGACGCACGGCGGAGGCAAAGCAAGCCGGCCCAGCCGGATAGATGAGGCCGCAGCCGCCATACACCGTTTGGATCGCACCTGCTCGCAAGCCGCTACCACAGCCGCCGACGGCTCCACCCGGTCCGCTGCACCCGCCGCCACATCGCCCCAAGGGCCAGCCACATCCGCGGCCACATCGCCTGCCACCTCTGCCGGAGCGGCGGCCTCGCCCGCTGCCAGGCCACCCTGGGCGACGTCGGCTGGCTCCGCTGCCGCCGCCGCTACGTCACGAAGCGTAATGGGGTCAGCGGGCTCGGCAGCTGCGAGGCTGGGCTCGCCGCTGGCACCAGCGGGCTCAGCGTCTGCCACCGCCGCCGCTCTGCGCCGCAGCCCCGATGGGCTCTCGGTGGCAAGAAGCCCACAGCCGCCCCCGCCGCCACCGCCACCCAGGCCTGCCGCAAGGATGACGGAGTGTGCGGGACCGTCGCCGCCGCCCGGCTTCGCCGCTGACGCTTTGGCGGCTGCAGTACCGGTAGTGACGTCGGGGGCGGGCTCCCCTGTCCCGGGCTCCCCTGTCCCGGGCTCCCCTGTCCCGGGCTCCCCTGTCCCGGGCTCCCCTGTCCCGGGCTCCCCTGTCCCGGGCTCCCGTGTCCGGCTGCGCTTGGCCTTCGACGCTGCTGGGCTCCCGCCGCCGCGCGTTGCTGCGTGCCTGAGGAAGGAGGCGTCGTGGGGGTGAAAGCGGAGGTCGGTGTGGGGGTGTTGTGGGGGCTTAACGGCTTATATCGGCTTGGTTGTATCGAGCTAGACCATGCAGAGGTCTCAAGGAAGTGTGACCTAGCATGGAGTGCTTTCAGGCAATGGCATGTAGGAAGGGCATACCGGTACCGGGAGCCCGCTAGCTCACTGGGTGCGCTGCTCCCTTCCGTTGGGGGTGCCCGCGGTGAGGTCCGCAGCGTCCTCGGTCGCCCGCGTCGTGGCAGCGGGACCTCTGCCACCCCCCGGCGGCTGTCGGCCGGCGGGGTGGTAGGAGCCCGTGCGGGTGTGCCTGCGGTGACAGGGATAGACGATCAGACGCGGATGAGATGGAAGATGAAATGCGGGGCAGCTGGCGTGGTTGACATAGAATGAGGATTTGCACCGAACGCTGGTCCTTGGATCTGACAGCCAGGGAAAGCCAGCATGTACCAGGGGTTTCGTACATGCCGTATACGCCGTACACGCGTACCTCACGAAGCAACTGGTACAGGTGATATGGTCCGGCATCTCCTTGTGCCGCTGCCACCTCCTCACCGCCCGGCCCCGGGCCCCACACTCGCAGCACAAGCGCGCCGCACCGCCGGCGGGGGCGCCAACCCGCGGTCCTGCGTCCTCCCCTGCTTCCTCCGCAGCCGCCGACGCGCCAGCAGCCTCAGCGGCCACCTCCCCAACGCCGGTGGCAGCAGCAGCTGCGGCAAGGACCGTCGCGCCGCCGCCACAGGCCCCGCCGCCTGGCTGCTCCTCCAAGCTCCAGCCCACTTCTGCTGGAGTGGGCGCTTCGCCGTCGTCCGCAGACGCATGCGGAGGGGCGGCGGCGGCGCGCACCAGGTCAGACTGGAGGCGTGCTCTCTTACGCGCAGGCCCGGCGACAGCTGCAGCGGACCCGGCGGCGGGGGCGGCGGAGACGGCTACGGGCGCGGCTGTGTCGCCAGGTTGCGGAGAGGAGCCGGCCTTCCTTCGCCGCCGCTTGTAGCAGGCGTTACAGGCGTACGCCCCGAACACGTCCGTGTGATGGCGCCACTGGTAGGCGCTGGCGGTGCCACATTCTGTTTGGTTAAGGTGTGTCGTACAGACACGGGGGATAAACGGGGTTTCATCGGGAAAGGCGCTTGTATGCAGGGAGCCTCCACACTCCTCCCCAAGCCATGCCCACCACCAGCTAGGAGCTAGGAGCACAAATCCCAGCCCACCCCATCCTCGCACCCTCGCACGTGCGGCCGCCGGCCTCCTCCAGAGACCTGAAGGGCGGCGAAGGGCGCCAGTGCGGGTCCGAGTGGTAGGGTGCAAGTACGGAACAGATCAACTCCAGCTCTAGACTGCCCTCCACCCCTCTACCCCTCCACCCTCCACCCCCTGTGGCTCTTTCCCCCCATCTGGATTTCAGATGCCCCTCACATCGGTTGCATCCTCATACTGAGCCCATCCACCAATGTCACCGCCCGGCGGTCCTCACCTGGTGCCCGTGGGGCCCCAGAAGCCCAGCTCCTTCTGGTTCCGATGGCAGCAGGAGTTACAAGTCCATGCACGGGAGGGCTGGAAGAACCCCGGCCTGCGCCTGCTGCCCCTCTCCTCGACGTATGGCCCCGCGCACGTCACGCATGTTGTCGTGCCCCCTCCCGCGCCCCCGCCGCCGCCACCGGCTGCATCAGCCACCGCGGGCGGGGCTACTGCGGCGGCGCCTCCACCGTTTCCGCTGCCCCCCTCCGCAGCAGCGGCTGCTGCGTCGGCGCCTGCCTCCGGTGCAACGGCCGTAGCCACTGGTCCGCACGCACCCTTGTCGCCTCGGCCTGCGCCGTTGCCGAAGACGGCAAGGGGGTGGAGGGCGATCGCAACCGCCAGCGCCGCATCCCCAAGCCGACTCCCGGCGGCGGCGCCACATGCGGCCTCATTGGCGTCATCACTGCCGGCACCCAAGGCCCCTGGCGGCTCCCCGTCGCTTGCTTGGGCGCCAGTGCCGCCCCCTTTGCTGCCTCCAGCGCCGCCGCTACCGGCCCCCTTGGCCACCGCCACGCCTCGACCCAAGCCACCTGGGCCGGGCGCGCCGCCGCCGGGCGACGCCAGTCGGTCGCCGGCGGGACCGGCAGCAGCCGATGCGAGCGGTCCGGTGGCTGCTGCTGCTGCTGATTCTGTTGCCATCCGTACGCTCTCGCGGCCGCCGCCACCCGGGCTGCTGGCTCCATCAAGCTTCCGGCCACCGCTGCCCGCGTCAGCTAGGCTCGGCGTGCCGTGCATGGGCACTGGCGGACCCGCCGCTGGTCCCGTGCTTGCCAGTCCGCCGCTGTGACGGGCGCTGGCGGCGGCAGCTGTCCGGCCCGTGGCCGCTGCGGCTGCTGCAGCGGCGGAGAGTGCGGCTGTGCCGCCGGAAGGGATGGAGGGGCCGCTCTTATTCTTCCGGCGCAGGCCGCAGGGGTCACAGAGGTAGGCCCCGAACACGGCCGGATGCCCACGCCACTGGAAGGTGCTGCCGGTGCCGCAGTCTGAGGAAGAAGAATCAAGGTGGCCAGCGGGAGCCAGAAAGCGCGCGTACGTTGCCTTCACATGTTCAAGCAGACGTGGGTTGCGGCAAGACGCTCGAAGAGCCCTCAACCTACGCTGTGCCCCCCACCATTCGTGGCTCTCGCGCGCCACACACCCCAGCCCACGCACGCACCCTCGCACGTGCGGCCGCCGGCCTCCTCCAGAGACCTGAAGGGCGGCGAAGGGCGGCAAGTCGGGCAAGCATAAGGGGAAGAGGCTGCGTTCCAGGGCCGTCTTTATTCTTTAGTCCAAAGCAGTTAAAGCGTGTCGCTTTGTGCTGTAGGCCCACGCATCCCCATCCCCATCCCCATCCCCATCCCCATCCCCATCCCCATCCCCAGCACGCGTGGCTTCCCGTTCACCTCGTGCCCTTGGGACCCCAGCACCCCAGCTCGAGCCAGTTCTCTCGGCAGCATCCGCTGCAAGTCCACGCGCGGGAGGGCTGCGCGAAGAACCCTTTTGGGCCCCTCGGGCTTGTCGAGTGCGGCCGTGCGCACGAGACACAGTTGGCAGCCCCCACGCCCCCGCCGCTTCCACTGGGTCCACCACCGCCGCCATCATCACCACCGCCGTCTGCGACAGCGGTAGCGACAGCGGCAGGGGCTACTGCGGCGGCGCCGTCACCCGGGCCCACCGCTGCCGCGGCCCCGTCAGAACGCCTTGCAGCGCCCTGCCGGCAAGGACGCCTGGCGGCCGGGCGGAGGTCCGTTGGAGCTGCTGACACCTCAGCCCCCAGCACAGCCCCGGCATCGTTACGTGGGTGCTGGCCGTCGCCGCTGCCTCCTCCGCTTCCTCCGCCGCCGCCGCCGCCACTACCGCCACCGCCGCCTTCGCCTTCTGAGGGCACCGGGTCCGTACCTATGCCGATCCCAGCGGCGGCGGCGCCGCCTCCCTGCCCGGGCGCCATGAGGCCGCCCGCATCCCTACAGCTGAGTGCGCCGCCACTGACGGGCGGCAGGGGGCCGGCGGCCGGGCTGGCAGCCGCCGTCGCGGGCGGTGTGGCGACGGCGGCAGCACGCCCTGCGGTTGGGTCTGGGGCGACCGTGTCCGCGCCCTCTACGGCATGGGCTGGAGGCTCGCGGCGGCGGGGGTGGCAGCGGAGGCTGTCGTAGCAAGGGCCGCAGAGGTAAGCCCCAAACACGGCCGCGTCGGCACGCCACCGCCTGGCGGTCTTGGTGCCACACTCTGTTGGGGCAATGGGGGACACAGGGCAAGCAGCGACTCCATCACGAGGCCGGACAGCTTGCCTTGCTACAGCAGAGCTTAAGCCCACACGACAACACGGAAACAAACCATACCGCCAGCCTAGTCCAGACCCGAGTCCTCGTTGCACCTTGGCTTGACTCCCATGCTCAAACGTACGCACCCTCGCACGTGCGCCCTCCAGCCTCCTCAAGCGACCTGCAGCGAGGGCAGGTTTGGGGGGTGTCGGAGGATGGGGTGACCCGATAGCGCCAAACGCCACCTCGCCCGCCGCTGCAATCACCTGGTACCAGTGGGACCATAGAAGCCCAGCTTGCGCTGGTTGCTGTGGCAGCAGGCGTTACACGTCCACGCGCGGATGGGCGGCGCCGCAAAGAATCCCCCGCGCCTGCTGCTCCCTGCCTCCACGTACGGCCGTCCGCACGTGACGCACGCCGTATCCTGGCCGCTGCCGCTGCCGCTGCCGCCGCCGCCGTCGCCGCCATCGCCGTCAGGAGGAACTGCAGCAGCGTCAGCAGCTTCTGTCCCTTGCCCGCAGTGCGGCGCAGCCGGCACGGCAGCCGCCGCTGCAGGCAGGGCGGCAGCGGCGGCATCAGGAGGCACGGCGTCGGCGGCGGCTTCGCCGTCGCCCTTGCGGCCGGCGTCGCCGTCGCCGTCGTCCGTACGGCCGCCAGCCAGGTGGCGGTTGCGTGCGTTGCTGCTGCAGGGTCGCCGAGGGAAAACGGCGGCAGCGGCGCTGGGGCGGCGGCGCTTTGCCGGCGGAGCGGCCGGGTCCTCGTCCCCCGGGTCGTCGCCGCCCTCCGCCGCCGCCGCCGCCACCGCTGCCGAGGTTCCCGCTTCCGCCGCCGGCTCCGGCGGCTTACTCGGGCCCCCTGTCCGCGCCCGCCGCTGCTTCCGCGATGCCCCACCTGAGGACTGCAGGGCGTCCGCCTCCATCCCCTCCGTTGGTGTGTCCGCGACCCCGCAACGCGGGGGAGGCGGCGGTGTGTCCGCGACCCCGCCCCGCAGGCCCAGCCCCCCGCCCTCGTCCTGTCCGAGTGGGGGGCCTTGCTCCCCCGCCGTCGGCTGCTGGCGTGCTGCAGCAGCGACCTCGGCGCAAGGCCAGAGGGAGAGACCGCGAACCGCTGCCTGCGCGCCGGCCTCGGGCCCAGCGAAGTTCGCCGCGGCCTCGAGCTCCCCCGCCTCCCCCGCCGGCGCCAGCTCGTGCCACAACGCTGCCTCGCCAGCAGCTAGGCCCTCCACTGATGGGTCGCCGGCTGCGGCCCACGCTGCATTCGGCGTCGAAGTGGGGACCCCGAGCAGCGGAAGCGCGCCGCGCGCAACGCCGTTGTCTGTGCCGACCCCGACCCGGGCGATATTGGTAGCTGCGTCTGCCATTGGCTGCTGCGCGGAGGGGCCTCAGCGCTGCAGCCCGAAGGGGCGAGAAGAGAGGAACTGGCGCGCCGGGGCGGTGCCGCTTGGTCAGGTGGAGGTTTGGGTTGTGAATGTGGGTGAGCGCAAGCCCCACATAATCTGTGGCAGAGCGCTCGGGCGTGGGTCGATGCGGTGCGCACAGTTTCGGCCACCCGGACCCGTTTACCACTTCCGGCGCACTCCCTGAGCCCACCTCGAACCAAGTGGCGAGCAGGGCGGCCCCACCGTTCCTAACACGCCAAAGCCCCCTCACCCCACGCACCGCACGTGTCGGGACAGGCGCAGCGGCGACATCCCGCGGCCATGGTTGGCATGGCGTGGTGTGCCGGCGCTCCTTTCCCCCTGTCCCCCCCGGGCACCCTCACGCCTGCTCCCGCAGCTCCCATCCGCTTGAAACTGCCCCCGCTGCTCCTGGAGTCGGCTCGGGGCCGGCGAACCTGCACACGCACCGGGGTCCACGGACCACGGACCGGGGCACCCATGACTGCGATGGTGACCAAGGCCATATTACCGCTCCGCTTTTAGCACACGACCATCGTCCACACCATTATTGCATGTAAAGGTTGGGAAGCGCCGAAGCTTGCATACAGCGTGGGTTGGACAACACAACGACAAAGTCCGCTCCAAGCCCAGCCGCACCTGTCCACGACCAGCAAAACATTCTTGATGTAGCTTGAATGTAGCGTGGATGGCTGAAGAGGCCGCACAGTTGCGGCCCATGGCTGCACCGCCTTCGCCTTCCATGGCCCTTGACGCCTGGGGCCTAGAGCTTGGTGCCTTTGAGCTTGGTACCAACGGCGAGGGGAGCTTGGATGGCGTCGCGCTGCCTCCGGTGCAGAACGCCAGCCATGATGACCTCGCGCAGGCGGTATTCTCGCTCGGGGCGGCCGATGCCATCGGCATCGGGGCAGCAGACGAACAGTGGCCCGGCGATGGTCCCGTCGAGGGTGTTGACGCGCTTGCACCGCTGCCGGTTGCAAGGGAGCGCGCCGCTGGAGGGGGGCAGTCCCCTGACGGCAGCAAGGCCAGCGCAAGCCTCGCAACAGCCAGCGGCGATGACCAAGGCGTGGCGCCACCAGGACGCCACAGCGAAGGCGGCAGTGCCATTGCCGGCTTCGGCGCGGACGCGGGCAGCTCCGGCGGCGGCGCCGGCGCCTTCTCTGAAACCGCCCCTACCACCACCACGACCATGGCTGGGGCTTGCTCCGCTGCCGACGCCCCAGCGCACACAGCAGGCGCCGCTGCAACGGCCTCCGGCGGTGACGTTGCTGTGGAGAGCCCGGCTGGCAGCCCGTCCGACTCGGGTGCCCCCGACCCACATCGAGCTCCAGACGGGGGCGGCGTTGACTGCGTTGACTCCGCCGGGGGGCCGAAATGTGGCTCGCTCCCGCCGGTGGAGAGCCTGTCTGCCGCCACTGGAGCGCTCGCCGCCGCCGCCTTTGTCCACGCGCCACGGGGCTCCCAGCCCCCGGCCCCGCAGGCCTGGTACCCGGTAGCGCCCGAGCCGGCTGGCGGCGAGCCGGGCCCAGTCCGCGCCATGCCGCCGCCGCTTCCGGCATCGCTCCTGCAGCCCCCTCAAGCCCCAATCCCTGCCTCAGAGCTCGACAGAGCAGCGCCCGGACCTCACTCTCCTCACAGCTCTCCACCACAGCCGCAGCCACCACAGCACACCGTGCCGCCGATGTGTGCCCCTGCGGCCGACGCACCTCAGGAAACGGCACCTCAGCAGCATGGGCGGCCTGCCGTTGCGGAGCCCGGGGCCGACCAACTCTTGGTACAGGAACCAGGCACGTCAGTCTCCCAGCCCGTCGTCTTGCAGCCCACACCGTCCCAGGGCGAGCTGCGGGCGCCACCGGTGCGGCTAGGCGCGGCAGATGCGCCGCCCCACCCTCAGCCGCAGGGGCAGGAGCAGGCGGCGGGGCTGTTGCGGATGCAGGCGCTGGGGCTGACCCTCGTCGCTGCCCTGAAGCGCCTGGCGGACGCAGGGGTGGCGCAGGGGCCTGCCTCCGCCTCTGCTGCCCTGGCCGCCATGCCGGGACGCTTGGCCTCCGCCACCGGGCTTACGGTGAGGCCATCGGCGCCAGCGCCGCCGCCGCCGCCAGCGCCGGTGCAAATGCCAGCGACTGCCGCCGTAGAGGCAGAGCGCGCGGGGGCACAGGTGCATGACGAAGGGGACCAGACCGCAAGTGCCGGCGGGGCCGGCGGCAGCGGCCGGCGCAGTAGCGGCGGCGGCGGCGGCGTCAGGGGCAGCGACGGCGGTGCGCTGTCCGTGCTGGCGGACCTGGCTCTAGCTGACGCGGAGGCGGCAGCGGGCGATGCAAACGGCGGCGGCCCTTCCACTGCCGCCGCCGGCGCCAATCGCCCTCACCAGCCCAACAGCACACGGGCCGGTGCTGGCCGGGGGTCTGCCCAAGCTGCGGCCCCGAGGGCGGGTGTCAGGACCGCCGCCGCCGCCGCCACCACGGCCCGCCCTGCGCCGCCTTTTGCGGCTGGCGTGGGCGCGGGCCTGGCTCAAGCGGGTGGCGCAGCTGCGCTGGCGGCGCTGGGGCTGGCGTCCGGCGTTGGCGGCGTGGGCCTCGGAGACATCCTGTCCCACAACGCTCTGCAGCAGCAGGCGGTCGCGCAGCGGTGTCTCAGGTGGGCCCCGGCTGGCGCAATGGGCCCGGGTCCGGGCCCAGGCCCAGGCCCAGGCCGGGCCCACTTCCCCGCACCCACCTCCGCTGGGCCTGGCCCGGCTGCCCCTCGGCCGGCGCCGGCGGCGGTCGGTGTCATGGGCCCAGACGGTCGCTTTTACGGGCTGCCGTCGGGCGCACCGGTCGTGGTGTTGGGCCTGGGCCCCTGGACGGCCGTCCAGATGGCCCCAAACGCTGCCGCTGCCGCCGCCGCCAGTGCCGCCGCGACCGCCAGGCCGCCCGTCGTTCTCAGCGGCAGGCGCCCGGATGCCCTGGCGGGCCTGCGCCGTGGCGCCAGCGCCAGCGCTGGCGGGACCCGGGCTTCGCCGCCGGGCCCCGTCGTGCTAGGCGCGGGGGCAGGGGCAGGAGCTAGCCGCAACCCGTCCCACGCCCCACAGCCGCTCCACCCACCGATGCAGGGCCGGGGCAGCCTGGGCCATCCCGCTGCGGCTGTCGCCCGGACCCCAGCAAGACACGCGGTCCGGCCCCTCGGCGCGCAGGGCGGGCGCGGGAACCCCGCAGCCCGGGGCTGGGCGGTTCCAGCCGCACCCCCTTTCCTGACCACACAAACCTGCGGGCCGCTGGGGCCCGGCCAGGCGGCGGCGGCGGCACGAGCTGGCCAGGCCGCCAGGCCGTGGCTGAGCCTCGGCAAGCTAGACGCCTCCACACACGATCCAACGGCCGTCGCGACTCGCGTGGCTCGGGCCAAAGCCGCCGGGCCTCGGACGACCGCCTCCGCCGCCGCTGCCGCCGCCGCCGCCAGCGGCTCCCAGACGCCGCTGGAGGTGCTGGTGGCGAGTGCCGCCACGGGCTTCCGAAGCGCGCGCTGGGGCGGGCCCGACTCGTACGCCACCGAAGCGGCCAACGAAATGATTCAGGAGCTGCTGGCGGTGCCGCCCAGGCCGCTGCGCCGGCCCGTGCCGCTCGGCGGACCGCCCGGCCCCGGCGGCGCGGTTGTGGGCACGGCGCGGGTGGGGGTGCGCAGGGGAGGTTCCGCAGCGGCAGCGGCAGCGGCGGGCGCAGGCGCGGCGGGAGGCCAGCGTGGGCTGGGGACACGGCCGGGGGCGGCGTCGGGCGCTGGACCGCAGGATGGCCTCATCCGGGTTCTCCCCAGCGATGCCGCCGCGGTTGCGGTGGGCCTGGCCGAGCCGCGTCCCCATAGCCGCTTCGCTGCCGCCGCCCCCGCCGCCGCCGCCCCGGCAAAAGCCGGGCCGCGGGCGGATGCTGACGTGGACAGCGACGGCGTCGGCGCTGACAGCAGCGGACCTTCAGGGGAGCTGTCCGGTGAGGAGCCTTCGCGGCGCTCTGGCGACGATAGCGGGGCTGGGGCCGAGCGTGCTGACGGATGTGCCGACGGGGCCGCCGCCGCCACCGCGGCGGCGGCAGCTGCCGACGGCGGCGCCGCCGCCGTGCAGCGCTGCCGCCAGGGTGCCAGGCAGCGGCGGCTGCCGCACTGGCTCCGGGGTGACTCGGTGGTCCGTGACCTCGACCCCAGGCCCCCGCCAGCAACGGACCCAGCGACTGGGGAGCCGCTCCCGGCCCTGGACCCAGGGGCCGTGAAGTGCGCGGCCTGCCGCCAGCCGTACGGGGAGAAGCTGTGGTGCACGTCAGGCCCGAACGGGTTTTGGACGGTGACCCGGCAGTGGTTTTGTGGCAGCTGCTGCACGCGCAACCAGAGGTCCGAGTACGGGTTTTATGGGCCGCCCGGCACGACCTCGCTGGAGGAAGCTGGCGGACGCGTGTGCGTAGGTGAGCTGCCGTACTGTACGGCACATACGGTTCGCGCGTGGCGCTGCGGGACGTGGCTTGTCGTGCGTGCGGGGTGCGGCGTTGGGCTCCTCTGCCCTCGAGACCCTGCCGGCTGCAGGGCCCTCCGCCGTCCCCACCGTTGCCATGCCATTTATACCGGCTCCGCATTGCTGTTCCGCCCTTTCTCAGTACTTGACAACTTGAAGGCTGACTCCCCTCCACGCTGCCCGACCACCCCCCCTAAACCCTAAAAAGAGTGCTGCAGTCGCGAGAGGAAGCACTGGGCCCCCCATCCCGACCGGCTGGGGGAATATTTGTGTGGCGGATGCGGACTCAGGGCGAGGCGCAAGCGGCAGCAAGAGGGCCCCACCGTGGCCCCGACCGACCGCCCCACCAAGCGGGCCACCCCCACCGGCCCCGCCACTGTCCCCGTCGCCGCCACTGCGCCGGCCCGCCCCGCCGCCAAGGCCGCTGTTCGCATCGCCGCTCCCCCGATCACGCTGGGACCGGGATATAACGTCCACCGGGGCCCTCACCTGCCGCCGCCGGCAGCGGTAGCGGCAGCGGCGCCGGGCCAACGCCTGGCGCTTCGGGCCGGCGGCGGCGGCGTCAGAAGCGGAACCGCCGCGGGCGAGGCGCAGGAGCAGCCGCCGCAGCAACGGCAGCGCAGCTGCTATCACTGCGGCGGGTCGGAGCCTGTGGGCGGCTGGCGGCGGCACCACACGCGGCCCCAGCAGGTCGTGTGCGGCCGCTGCAGCTCCGCGCGACCGGGCGCCGCCGCCAGGCTGGCCCGCGGCGCTGGGGTTGCGGCTGGGCCTGGGCCTGACCCTGGGCCCGCGCCGCTTCGGCGGCCTGCGGCCTACCTCCAGGCCCAGGCCCAGGCCCAGGACCAAGGTCTGGCGGCGCCGGCTTCGCAGGAGCAGCGGCCGCGTTCGGCTCTGGCGCGGAGGCGGCTGGCGGCGCAGAAGCGGCGGCCGGCGGGGCGGGCTGGGCTGCCGAAGCCCGCTGGTCGGCGGCGCGTCGAGGCGGAGGCCGGCCCTGACGCTAACGGCGAGGATGTGGAGATGGGTGAGGGGGTGGCGGAAGAGGCGGAGGTGGAGGAGGCGGAGGGTCCAGGGGATGAGGCCGACGCCGCTGCTGAGGCCGATGCTGAGGAGGCCCCAGCCCGGGTCCCCGGCCGGCGAAAGCGCCACGGCGGGCGCAGGGCCCGCTGGACCAGGCCCAGGTCCAGGCCCAAGGCGGGCCCGCCCAAGGCCCAGGGGCCCTCGGCTGCCGTGGAGTCAGCGCAAGCGTCGGAGGCGGGGCCGTGGAGCTCTGTGGGCGAGGCCCTGCCTCAGACAGAGTCCGGGGCTGAGACTGGGCCTGGAGTCGGGACCGACGGCGAGGATTCAGCCCCGGGGGCTGAGTCGCCGTCCGCAGCGGCAGCGGGGTCTGGGCAAGCCACGGCGGCGGGAGGAGAGGCGGAGGCCGAGGAGGATGCGGCGGAGGCCAAACCGCATCCCCGGCCCTGCCGCTTCGACCGAATCGAGGACCTGCCTGACGGCTTCATTCCGAGGCGCGTACAGCCTTGGCCCAGGTCCTGGCTTCGGCAGCAGGGCGGGGCGGAGCCGGAGGGAGGCGTGGAGGTGGAGCAGCCCGTGAGCCGTCCACCGGCAGGCCCAGCCCACGCCCAGGCGCAGGCCCAGGCCCGGGCCCAGGCCCAGGCCCAGGCTCAGGCCCAGGCCCAGGCGCAGGAGGAGGCTGGCCCGGAGGAGGAGGGGGTGGAGGAGGAGGCGGGAGAGTCAGAGCGCGCGCGAGGCAAGCTGGAGCCGCGGAGCCGCAAGCCGCAGCGGCGGCTGCCTCGGCCGCAGCCGAGTGCGGCCGCGATGGCAGCCTTCCCGGCACCAACAACCACCAAGCCGCCCGCTCGCGGCCGCGGCCGTCCTCCCCGCCAGGCACCCAGCCAGCCGCCAGCTCCAGCAGTCCCTCCATCGCCCACGAAGGCCGGTGCGAAGGCGGCGGACCGCAAGCGTCGCGCACCCGACCTATGTCCGCCGCCCGCGGCTGCGGCGGCAGCGGCGAAGCTTCCGGCGGAGCCAGCCGCCGCCGCCGAGTACGAGGTTTCCCCTGCGGAGGCCGCCAAGCGGCGGCGGCGGCAGGTCTCCGCCGCTGCCACCGTCAACGACGCCGCAGCGGCGGCTGCCACACCCGCGGACCTGCCGCCGCCACGGCGGCGTGGGGCCGCCGCGCCCAACGCGGCGGCGCCGAAGCCTGCTGGCGGCGGCGCGGCGGCGGCGGCCGGTGCAGACCATGGCGACGGCGGCGGGGGCAAGTGCTGCTTCGAGTGTGGCTCTGCGCGCACTAGCGGCAGCGGTTGGAAGAAGCACCACCTGCTGGAAGGCAAGATCATCTGCAACAGGGTAAGGGCAAGGGTTGCGGCGTCTTAAGGGGCTGGCATGGGGACTGGGATGTTCGGAAGTGCACACAGTTGATGCTCGAGGGCTCTGCGGCGTACGGAGGGTGTATTGGTCGGTTTGCCGCCCAGGACACCAGTGCACACGCTGAAGCCTGTGTGGTTCGGGCCTCATCACGCGCACCGCTCCTGGTTGCCACAGCCGCTACAGCAGCGTAGTGCTCTCGCCTCTCGCCTCGATCGTCTAATCTGCTGCTGACTGCCTTGCCTGGCTGCTTTCTTCCCGTGTTGCGCCACAGTGCCACAGCCGCTTCTACTACACCGGCTCCTACGAGCTCGGAGCCCCGCGCATTCGTGGGCCTGGCGTCAAGGCGAGCGCTGGCCCGGCCGCCAAGCCTGGCGCTCGCAAGCGGGCCCTCCGGCAGGCGGCATCGGACGCTGATCAGGAGGAGGAAGAGGAGGAGCAGCAGGAGGAGCAGGAGCACGAGGTGGAGGAGGCGAAGGGGCAGCAGAGCAGCGAGGGCGTGGAGGCGAGCAGTGGGTCGGCGGAGGAGAGCGAGGAGTCGGAGGACAACGATGAGGAGGAGGAGGGGGAGGCCGCACAGAGCGAGGAGCCGCCAACGAGTGAGGATCTTGCAGACCAGCAGCCGCCGCCGCAGCCGGCACAGGAGGCGCAGGCGAGCAAGGAGGAACAGGAGAGCGAGCTTGAACTGGAGCTGAAGTCTGAGGAAGACAAGCAGCCGCAGGAGGAGGAGGAGGAGGAGGAAGAGGGAGGGGAACAGGTCCAAGAGGAGGAGGAGGAGCAAGCGAGCCAACCTGTTGCAGCAGGCAGCAAGGGTGAGCAGGAGCAGGAGGATACGGAAGGGGAGAGCGCGGGGGGCAGCGAGGGCGAGGACGGGGAGAGCACGGAGGGGGAGCCGCTGAGCGCCAGCAGCGCCAGCAGCGGCAGCACCGCGTACGAGAGTGCAGAGGAGGGCAGCGGCGCCGCCGGGGCGGGCGCGGTGCAGGGGCAGCAGCAGGCGGGGCAGCAGGGGCCGGGCGGGGCCGCAGGGGGCCCAGGGGTGGCGGGGCGCACTCGATCGGCGCTGGCGCGGGCCCGCCCCGCTTCCGAGCAGGGCGAGCAAGACGCGGATGGGGGGGAGGGCGACGAGGAGGAGAGCGAGGGCGACGAAGCGGAATCGGATGAGGCAGCGGATGAGGGCGCGGTCGGCACCGCTCGCAAGCGCTCCAGGCGCATGGTCTCGGTGGTGGGGCGCAGGCGCACCAGCACGGTCCCCGTCCAGGCGCCGGTGCCGGCGGCTCCCGGGCGACGGCGGTCGGGCGGGAAGGTGGCGGATGAGCTGGCGGCGCTGCCGGACGGGTTCGTGCCGAAACGGTGGCAGCCGCTGCCCAGGGCGAAATGAACGGGGCCAAACAGGGCTGCGAGGCGGGCGGCAGTGGCGGGCGCAGAATTTCTGTACGTCGTAGGATTGCAGTGTCCTAGCTGGGGTGCTGGGGTAAAGTGAGGCTTGCCTTCATGTACCGTACGTGCACGGCAAGCGTGCCTGGAGGGCTTACGTGGTGCCAGCATGATGGCATGATTATGAACTCGTACAGGGATGGATGCCGCGTTTGGGGCATCCACCCCGCACCAGGGCATTTGAGAATGCTCTGCGGCAGGAGCTTTGGGGCAGTGAGAGGGGTGGGGTCCGGCAATAGAGCATGCATGCAGCGCGTTAGGCAGGAGGTGGAGGTTGTAGGGGTGCGGAACGGAGATGCTGATGCGGGCGGGGTCCGCGCTTGGTGCAAGTGTGGTGTGGCCGACGAGGGTTGGCATCTATGGAGGCTAATAAAAGTGAATACTGAAGCGTGGCCTTTCACCTCACAACTGTTGCTGTCGCTTAGAGTCTTCAAGGGCATGGTGAGAGGTACCATCAGCGCGTGGGAAGCAAGCAGATGCGTGGCACGCATCGAGGCGCTGAGCCGGCCAGCTGGGCCCAAAGCTGAAGGACCTGTGCGACGATGAGGAGGGAGCGCAGCGGAGGCCCGGGGATGGTGACGAAGGGATTATGATAGATAACGGGGCGTAAAGCCGCGGTCTTGACGTCGCATTTCGTTGGCCGACGCACAATGTGGGGAAGGGGGCTGGGCCGGTGGCGGCGGGGCTTGCGGGGTTTGGGGCGACACGCGCAGCACGCCGTGCGACGACTGAAGACATTCCCGGTCATGTGCAGTCAAATTTGCAAGTACACATGAGCTTGCACGACTCATAAGCACACAGCCCAGAGACCTGGCGGGCGGCCAACTCTGGCATGCGCGCTCGCGTTCTGGAGGATTTCCCACTCAACGAGCGGTGTCGGTAGCTTGAGCCTCGAGGAGCCAAGGTGCGAGATAGGTGTCACTGGGCGCTGTCCTTTCGCGTGGACAACTGCACATTGCCCTGGCTCTCCCGTCGCCTGTACTCGCTCTTGGGTGGCGGCTTCCCTGCTGACTGCAATGTGGACTTAACGAGTAACGACGAACCTCGCCTCGAGAGCTCAAGGGCTGGGGCCAAAGCGCGCCCAACGGACGAGTCTCGCGCGCGCGCACACTGCTGCTCATACAACAAGAAACACTACAGCCGCTAAGAGAAGAGGCGAGATTGCTCTGCCCCGTGCCGGACGGTCCCGTCTTGTCCGTCTGGCCGAGGACCAGTGTTTACTCCATCGATGCCCCCAACCATCCCCGACAGCAGGGCTACTCCGCTCACCCTCATCCCATCCTCTCTTCCCTTCCGCCGCCAGGACTCCGGTGCTTAAAGGGGAAGCGGCGAGGCGCCTGCGGCGCAGGCCGCGGTTGATGCATGGCGGATGCCGCCGGCCCTGTCGGGGGCGGTGGCGCACTACCGCTACCACTGCCGCCGCCCCTCCACGTCCCCGTCCCACCGCATCCCTTCCCCTCCGCGCCGCCCGCTGACGAGGACGGCGACTGGTGGCACGGCTCGCAGCCCCAGCCCCTGGGGAGCGGCGGCGACCTAGGTCCGATTCCGAATCCGGATCTGGACACCTTTCCGAAGCGGGATCGTGGAGCTCGCTCTGCCACGGGCCCGGCGGCAGGCTCGAGAGGGCACGCTGACCACTCGCTGCCGGTCCGGGATCCAGATCCAGCCCAGCCGCTGGATCTGGAGGGGGCCGGACATCTGGACCCGCCGGATCTGGTGCTCCAGCTGGACGAGGGCGAGGCAGGGGACGAGGGGGAGGGAACCGGGGAAGGAGGGGGGCAGCGTCCCAAGGAGGGTGCGGGGCCCGGCCTCGCTGAGGTGGTGGAGCTTGTGTCAAGGGAGGAGGGCGCTGGCGACGGCCCCGCGCGTGCGCCTGAGCTCACACTGGAGCGGGAGCCGGGACCGCTGCGGGCACCCTCCCTCCCCCAGCAGCAGCAGCAGCAGCAGCAGCAGCAGCAAGGGCCGGAGCCTGAGCAGGCACCTCCCCTCCCGCAGCAGCAGCAGCAGCAGCAAGAGCAGGAGCCGGAGCGGCTGCTGCCACGTCAGCAGCAGGCGGCCTCAGCGGCGGCCCTCGAGCGCGGCGCGGAGCAGGAGCCAGACGGGGACGACGCAGAGGCGGGCGTTGCAGCCAGCGCTCCGGCCCAGGGCGGCACCGGCACCGCCGCTGGCGAGGCGCCGGCGGCGCAGCGGCGGGGGTCCAGCACCGGCGGAAGCCCGGGGGACGAGAGGGCCCGGGGTTCAGGGGCAGGGGCGGGAGCGGATGGGGCGCAGCGGCAGGCAGGGGAGGCGGAGGGCTGTGGGGAGGGCGGCCCGCCAGCCAAGCGCCGCCGCCTGAGCGCCGAACCCTCGTCCACGCCCCGCGGGCGTGAGGGCGGGGGCGGTGCGGCTCCCGGCACGGTTGCCATGGCCACCACACCGGCACCGTCTGCAACCGCCGCAACCGTCGCAACCGCCGCAACCGTCGCAGGGTTGACGGCGGCGGTGGCAGCGGCCGGGGCCGGGGAGGCGGGGCCTGGCCCCAGTGGTGGGGGGCCCGGCGCAACAGCGGCGACCTTCGGGCCGGGTCTGGATCCGGCGACGCTGCGATGCCGATCCTGCGATACGCTGTACGGCGAGCGGGCGGCCGTTGGTGGATTCTGGATCCAGCGCCCCGTCCGCGGCTGGGTGTGCCACAACTGCTGTCTGCGCAACCAAGCGCAGCACGGCTTCTATGGGGGCCCGCCCGGTACCAAGTAAGCAGGGGATCTTGCCCTCGGGGGCTCAACCAAGCGTGCCCTCACGCCGGCAAAGTGAGACTGGCGCAGCGGTCAGCATTTCGGACGGCGGACCGCTTGGCAATGCATGCTCGAACAGGCATAGCCATCTGGAGCCCTGAGTCTTGCCCCTCTCCGTGTCTGCTCACCCCAGGTCCCTGGAGCAAGTGGGCGGTCGCGAGTGCGAGGGTGCGTTGGGGCCTTGCATGCAGCCGGCCTTAGTCATAAGCAGGGGGTGGGGGTGAGCATGGCCCTACGGCGCCCCGCATTTAGGACAGCAGTCGGGGCACCTGCTCAGCCTTCCCGATGTGACTCACAACATCAGCCTCGACGGTACTCCCTGCTGAGCTCACAAAAGCAATGCACAGGCGGCCTGACCGCTGTCAGGGAAGCCTGTTCGTGGCTTCCGTGGCTTCCGAGCTCATACAACTAATAGGCGCACGTGCAGCCTCCATCACAGCATCCCATTACATGCGCAGCCAAGCTAGCGCGAGCCCCTCTAAAGCCAGCGCCCATTGCCCGCCACCGCCACCCCCCACCTGCCCCAGTGTGCGGCGCCACCCACACATCCCGCTGGGAGCGACACAAGGAGGTACTGGGCGCCATGGCCTGTACGTACTGCCACCGGCGGTACAAGGAGTACGGGTGGTACAAACCGCGTGAAGTGCAGAACGGCCCGGCCCGTACGGCCCGTCCGAAGCCCCAGGCCACCGCCCCTGCCGCCGCCGCCGACGGCGGCGGCGGTACGGCGGCGGCGACCAATAACAAGGGCGCGGCGGCGGCGGCGGGGACGGATACGGACGGTACGGGCGTGTCAGACAGCGATGGCGGCGCCCGGGCCCGACCGACGAGGCGCTCGGCCGCTCTCAGGCCCCGGGGGTTCAGGCCCTCGGCGAAAGCGGACGCGTCGGAAAGCGAGGAGGAGCTGGATGACGAGTCGGAGGATGGAGAGGAGTCCGAGGAGGACGAAGCGTCGGAGGAGGACGAGGAGTCGGAGGAGTCGGAGGAGGAGGAGGCCTCTGCTTCAGGGGAAGACGGTGAGGGCGAGAGCGAGGGCGGGCCGGCGCCGCGGCGGGCCACAGCGCGTGGCGGCAAGGCGGCGGCGGGGGCGGGGGCGGGGGCCGGGGCAGCGGGCGTCCCGCCCCCAGCCCTGGACTCGGCTCAAGGCCACTGCTCGTACTTCAAGTGCGTCTCATGCAACAACACGTACCAGCCCTTGCCTGGGGTGAGTCGGGCAGGGGCCAAAGCGAAGCGAAGAACTGTGCTCCCCGCCCTAGCTTAAGCTTTAGCTTTGGGGAGGCGAGCCTTCCGAGCCGCATGTGCTGTGCTGACCTTGTATGAAAAGCGAAGTACTAAAGCGAATCCAAAGCATCAGCAGGAGCAAGACCCCGGCTGAAAAGGGCGCACGTGTTGTGTTGCGGACCTCGCTTGCCGACGGTGCTAGTGCGATGTTCCCGCGCCTGCGCCCCTCCACTCTGCCAAGCCCAGTCCCTTCTGCCATACATCCTTCCCCCTCCCCTTTATCTCTCCGCATGCTGACCTCGCGCGGCCCCCTCCCGCCCCCGTGCCTTTTGCCTCGACAGCGCGCCAATGGCTTCTTCGCACAGGTGGGGGCGTGGGGTGCAGGGGGATTTGGTAGGTGCTGCCAGGCATTCCTTAGCTGGCGTCAATTCTACCTTGCTTAGCTTATTTACGTAGCCCGCAACCAGCTTCGTCGAGAGTTGAGGGCGTGCCGTGTTCGCTGGGTAGCGCTGGCAGCTGCTGGCTAGCGCTGGGTGCTACTGCTGGGTGGTGTGGTGTGGGAGGGAGGTTGGGAGGGAGGGAGCGGCGGCCTCCTCTGCACTGGGAGCCAAAGCCCACGTGACGTGGGCCTGCATGTGACACGACGCGTGCCACACACGTGCCATTCTGCCGTACCCTGGCATGTGTGACGTCACCACCACGTGTGCCTCAGCCGCTGCATGAGGGTTGGGAACACATTCGCTCCACGGGTGGCTTCAAGACGCATCCCTGCCTCAGCTACTAGCCACGAATGCTGCTGCACCTTTGGTCCCGCAGGACCCCCACCGGCCGAGCGATAAGCCGGCATGGAGCTGTGATCACTGCTGCCGCCGCAACCTGTCCGGTCCGGGAAAGTTCTACGGCCCACTCGGTGAGCCCTGTGACGCACAAGTAACGGTGTGGAGGTGCGCTGTCCATACCGGTTGTGATATCTGGGGTGATGTGTTGTAAGAAGCAGGCACCGATGTCGTGGGGATGGGTGGGGTGTGGCGTGGTGCGGACAGCAGGAGGCATAGGGCCGCTTGGGACGAGCGTTGTGGGGCGGGGTGTGCGGGCGTCCGAGTGCTTTGAGATTTCAACCGCTGTCCGCTCCCGCCCGCAGGGACGAGCAACCTCGAGGAGGCGGGCGGCCGTACATGCCACGAGTGCGGCGCCGTACAAACCCTGCGCTGGCGCCCCCACATCACCATCCCGGGGCGGTACGTGTGCGTCACGTGTCAGGGGAGGTACGACCGTACGGGAATGTACCGCCGCCAGGACCAGGCTGCTGGCGGTGGTGATGGCGGCGGCGGCGCGTCGGCCAAGGCGGCGGCGGCGGCGGCGCAAGTGGCAGCCGCGCCGCGCGCCGCCTCGCCAGAGGGGAGGCCCCTAGCAAGAGCCGGGGACAAGGGCGGGGGTGGTGAGCAGCGGCGTGGCAAGCGGCGCACATCAGCGGCGGAGGCAGAGGCGGCGGAAAGGGGCGACAAGGGGGACGAAGAGGGGGCGGAGGAGGCGGGGGAGCACGAGGCGGAGGATGCCGAGGCGGAGGCGGGCGCCGGGGCAGCTCCGCTGTGCGTGTCATGCCGTACGCCGTACACGGCGCGCTACGCGTGTTCATCGGGATTCTTCCGTCCGCCGGAACCTGGATCCGGTGCGGCCTGCGGGGAGTTCACGTGTGACGCCTGCTGCCGTACGAACAAGTTACGGAATGACTTCTACGGACCCCTCGGCTCCAGGTACGGCACGTGATTGCTCGTACATGCCCGCCTGGCACGTGGGTGGGTGGCTGGGCTTCGACACGGGCGGTTCCATGTCCTTGATCTTCCCTCTTCCTCACACTGCCCAAACACCGGACCGGACAGGTCCCTAGCTGACGTGGGCGGGCGCACGTGCGGCAACTGCGGCACGATACACTCCTCCACGTGGCACCTGCAGCAGGACGTCCTGGGGCAGTACCTGTGCCGTACATGTCATCACCAGAAGCGGCGGCGGTTACACGCCGGCGTGCCGCCGCCGGCTCACGGCGACGGTGCCGCCGCCACCGCTGACGTCAGCGGCTCCGCAACGGCGGATGGCCCCGCCGTACAGGTCGCGGCCCGTGACGGCATCATGTACGGCATGCCGGACCAGGACTTCGCCTGTACGGCATGCGGTGCGCCGTACACGCGGCCGAGCAAGGGGCAGCGAGAGGGCTTCTTCGTCCAGGTGGGATGCGGTGGCGGGGGATGCGAGCGCGGTGCCGCGGTCCGCACCGTAGCATGCTCGTGCTCGGTCCGGCGCCAACGGCCCTTAACGCATGCTCGCTTGGCGATCAGGAACAGAGTGCTATAAGGTCGCAACCAGGCAGACCAGGCGGCCCCGCGGTTACCGTAGCGTACCCATGCTCTGGACCAAGCGGAAGGAGTGCACGCAGCACCTCGACAGGGCCTCACCCCGGCAAACAGCCCCTTGCTGGCTCTGGCTGCTCGGGGCACGACCGTCAACCAAACCACCGTTGCCTGCCGCACCGCATCGATCCGTCGTACATGGTCCCCAAGCGAGCGGGTTGTTTGTCCCTTCCGACCCTTCCCTGGGGTCTAGCGATCTCGATCCGGCCTCCGATCCGACCCACAACACGATGGTCGACCGATCGCATTGATCTGCCGTACCGCGTCTCCTGCGCCGTACAGGCTCCCGTACTGTCCTGGTGCTGCTCGGCCTGCTGCATGGAGAACGCCCGCGTGCGCGGCTTCTACGGGTGAGGAGGAGGGACACGGATACTGGTCCGAAGAGTACGGTCTGGTACCGTAGGAGGTGGAGCTAGTTGCTCAGCGCCGCCTGAGGACTCGCCCTGGTTCGCGCTGGCGACCCGCTGGCTGCCCTGAAGCGGTGGCTGACGAGGCAGGAGTACGGAGAGTACGGGTGCAGGATTACCGTACGGCGGCACGGGGATTCGTGAACCCGAAACAATCTGAATCCGGTCTTCCCGCCCTCCGTTCCTCGCTCCCGCCAGGCCAACCGGGACCTCTAGCCTGGCAGAGGCAGGCGGGAGGGCGTGCGTGAGTACTGGGCAGGGGCAGGGCAACACAAAGCAGACGCTGGCAGGAGGATTGCCCTGCATACGTGACTTGACGTCACTTCACGTGACATGACGTGCCTCGTACCGTACCTTTGACGCACAGGCTGCCTGCGGCACGACCCAGCCCAACGGCGATTGGCGGCACCACCGGGACCTCCTGGGTCGCTATGCCTGCCAGCGCTGCAACACGTGGCGTGTACGATACGGCACGTACGACAGATCTGCCGTCACCGAGGCTCCTGGCGCTGCTGCTGCTGCGGCGGCTGCGGCGATCAAGATCGAGGCAGACGCCGTAGACGCAGCCGCTGACCCGGCGGCAACCACCCCCGCCGCCGCCGCCAGCCTCACCGCCGCCGCCGCTACCCCTGCCGCCGCTACCCCCAGTCCCGCCACCACAGCCGCCATTGGGCATGATGGTGAAGCGGCCCGGGCCACAGCGCACAGGGGGCCGATCGACGTTCCGTTGTCGAAGCGTGTGTGCTCCGAGTGTGGGTCCAGGGGCGCCGCGGCCGGGAGGTGGCGGCGGCACAAGGAGCGCGAGGGGGAGCTCACGTGCGAGTCTTGCTACAAAACGTGAGTCATGTACGACACCACGTCGTACGCCGTACGCTGTACGGCCAGGTTGCCAAACGTGCATGCATGCCCTCGTGCCCTCCACCTCTGCGCGTTGCCCCTTGCGTTCATAGAGTGGGTCGGGCCGCAAACTCGCCCACGCTTGCCCCCGCTCAGCCTTTCCCATACCGGTACTTGCCCCCCTCTACACCCCCGCTCCTTGCGCGCGACGAGGTACGGCAGATGGCGCTCGTACATCCGCCCTACCGGACCTCCGCCACGTGCCGGAACATCCGCTGCCGCCGCCGCCGCCGCCGCCCCGGCTGGCGCTGACGTCAGAGACCGCGACAAACGACCCACTCGGTGGGATTGAGTCACGGATGGGGGGCATAAACCGGCGCCAGGGTGCGGTGTGACGGCGTGGAGACAGGGCCTGTGCGAGGGTGAATAGGTCGTCGATGCTGCCCTTGCACTGTGCCGTGGTTACGATACGGTACCCTCGGCCCTAGCCCCCCTCTTCCCTCTCTCCCCTTGCGCCTGCCAGGTCAACTCCGCTCCTCTTCCCTCCTTGACTTGCTTCTGCCCGCTTGCTGGCCGCCGGTCGCCTCGCACCCCTGTAACCCCCAGACCCGCCTCCGCATGGGTACCGGCCCGCAGGCTCAAGGAGGAGGCGGGCGGGCGGGAGTGCACAGCGTGCCATGCCACGTCATCCAACCGCTGGCACGCCTGCCGTACGGGACCCCACGTGTCGTACGTGTGCGGCGCGTGCTACGACCGGTCCGGGGCGCTGGAGGCGGCGGCGCGTGGCGGAGCGTACGGCAGGACTGGAAGGGACGACGGAGGGATGGAGGGCATCGGGAGCGCCTTTGCCCGACAGGCGGCGGCGGCGAACGGGGCGGGCCGCGGGCCGCAGCCGTGGCAGCTCGTACCGCTGGATCCGGCTGCCGTACGGTGCGTCACGTGCTCCAGGCCGTGGGACGCCAACAACCGCGGGTGAGTGGACTCGCGGGCCGGGCCTACAACGGACAGAGGGAAGGAATGGGAACTCAGTGTAAATGCAACCGACGGGTATCGAGTTGCCGTCTACTGCGGCCTCGTTGCACTATTGTTTGACTCAGCTCAGTCTGGCTCTGCTGACCCGAAGCGCTGCGCTCTGCCTTTACGACACAGGGCCTTGGCTAACTACCCCCCCTGCCGTGTCTCCTCCTTGCACGTGCGCAGTCCCAACGGCTTCTTCACGAAGCGCTCGTGGGTGTTGGGGTGTCCCTGTCAGGAGGTTACCGGCTTGCAGAGCGTATCGGCAACCTCAATGCTCCTCAACTTCTGCCGTATGCATGATTGGAGCGTGCGCTTACGCGGGAATGCCTCTACCTCTGCAGGCGCGAGTGGACCTGCCACCGGTGCTGCTGCAACAACCGGAACGAATGCAACTTCTACGGGCCAACAGGGACGAGGCAAGCCGAGGGGCTACTACTAGTCGGGGCCGATATCTTTTCATGTGGCACTGGAACGAGAGGCACGCTTGGGGCCCGCTAACTCTGTTCAAGGAAGACCGCACGCCTGCTCCTTCCGAGGCGTCGACGTATCGACTTCCCAAGCGCCGCCGCCTTAGCGCTTGTACGGCACCGCACTGGCCTGACTCACCGCATCCCCGCTCCCCGACCCGACCCGTCCCGCCCCTCCCTCGAAGGTCCCTCGAGGACGCGGGGGGGCGCGAGTGCGCCAACTGCGGCAGGGGCTCAACCCGACGCTGGCGGCCGCACCGGGGGCTGCTGGGGGGCTACCTGTGTGACCCCTGCGGTGATCGCATGGCGGCGGCGGAGAAGCGACAGGCGGAGGCGGAGGCCGAGGCGCGGGCAGAGGCGACGGAGACGAGCAGCGATGACGAGGGCGGGGAGGGCTCGTCGGAGGAGGGCTGGGGGCTGGAGGGCGGGGAGGTGGAGGGCGAGGAGACGGGCTATGGAGCGGAGGAGGCGACGCCGAGTGGGGGCGCGGGCGGCACGTGGGAGTCAGCGGAACCGGAGCCGGCGCTCAAGCGGCGGCGGAGGGCGCAGGGGGCGGTCGAGGCGGCGGTGCCCGAGCCGCCGCCGCCCGTGGATGCGGCGGTGGTGGCGGGCTGGGCCTCGGACCTGGAGTCGAGCGTGGAGGCGGCTTGCAAGGTGGGTGGGGGCTTGGGCAGGTGCTTATGCGGTTATCAGGCCAGGCGCATCCACCGCTCAAATCCCCATGTCTGGCCATGGTATCGAAAGCCCGATCTGTAAACCGGTATGCAGCGCCTTTACCGGTATGCCACCCGCCCCGATCGCCTCCTCCTCAGGACTCCGGCCACTCCCCGTCGTCACTGTACCGCTGGCTGCAGGTGGGACAGGGGTATGGGGAAGGGGGCACTCGTGGGCTCTGCAAAGCGGTCATGCTTAGAAAGCCAAGCTCGTGGGAAGGTTGTGGTCGGCTACAACCGGCTACAATCGTGAGCTTGTTCGTGTATCCTGACCCAAACCTTTCGTTTGCTGTTTGGCCCTCCCTTTCTTTCCCTTCCCGTCCTCGCTCAGTCGCACGTTCTCCGCTGCCCCCTGTCGCTGCTGCTGGGCCCCCCCGCTGCGGCCATGGGCCTCGACCGGGAGGGGCCGCTGCCGGGGCTCAGCGCGGAGCAGCAGGTGGGGGCGAGCGGGGGGCGCAGCAAAGGGAGCGCGGGGCGATGCCTATGGCAGTTAGGGCTTAATGTGCTGAGTGTCCCACCTTACTGTTTGAGGTACAGCAACCAATCCTTCTCACCTGCTTCTCCCGCCCCGCAGGCGACATGGGACCGCAATCGCGCGCACCTTTGCGCCAACTGGGTACGTGTGTCGATGATGGTGCTTACGGACGCAGCGGGTGCTGTAGCAGGGGCTGCGGCGGAGGCAACGGCGGGGACGATGGTGCTGGCGGCAGCGGCAGCCGCAATCCCCGCGCCGCCAGCGGCCAACGGCGGCCCGACGGCGGCGGCGGCGGCGGCAGCGGCAGACGGCGCTGGCGTTACGCCGGCGGCCCTGAAGCGCTTCCGTCACGTGGTTTCGGAGCTGGTGGCCAGTCTCGGAGCCGAGCTCGCGGGCCCGCTTGCGCTGGCGGAGGCGCCGCCGCCGCCGTCAGGTGCCGCCGCCGCCAGCGCTGCTGCAGCCGCAGGAAGCTCGCCGTCGCCGCTGGCGGCGGCAGTGGCGGCGGGGTTGCGGTTGGCGCTGCAGTTGGGCGCCGCCGCCAACGGCGCTGGGCAGTACGAAGTGCGGCTGCGGCGGGCTGCGGCGGGAGGGGACGAGGTTGGGGGCGTGGTGGTGTGGTGGCGGGGGTACGGGCCCCTGTCGCTGCTGCCGGCGCTGCCTCCGCCGGTAGCTCTGGCTGTGTCCCCGGTACCCACTCCCGCCACCACTTCCGACGCACCCTCAACGGCGGCGACGGCGGCCGCGGGAGCGATTACCCCGGCACCCCCGGCCCCGGCGGCGGCCGCCCCAGTGGCAATGGCCCTGGAACCACCCCCTCCGCTAGCCTCTCCGGCGGCGGCGGCAGTGGTGGTCAAAGTGGAAGCAGTGGAGCTGCACGGCGCAGGCCCGACGGACACGCCGGTGTCACCACCGGCGGAGCGCTTGACGGCAGCCGCCGCGGCGGGCTCGGGGTCGGCCCTGGCCCTGATCGGCCTGGTCCCGATCCCGTCAGCATCGCCCGGGCCGACCCAGGCACCGGTGGCCGCTACCGCTCTGGTGCTGGCCCCCGCAACCGAGGCTCGGGGCCCAGTGGTGACACCGGCGCCGGCCGAAGCGGCGGCGACGGTGGCGGCAGCTCCTGTGCTGCCGCCGGCGGAAGCGGCGGGATCGGATCGTGTCGAGACCGCCGCCGGGGATTCCGCGCCGGCGATGTGCGTTGAGGTGGAGGAATAGCGAGCAGGCGGCGTGCGGCCGGCGGAGCAGGCGGAGGAGCAGGCGGCAGGTTCGCAGGGGGCTCGCAAGCCGAGGTCAAGAATCAGAGTTCAAGTAGCTGAGTTCAAGTAGCGCGATTGCTTATCGAAGTGTGCCAGATGCGCTAGATATGTGCAGGATGAGCGGCGGAAGAGTGAGGACCGCAAGGGACCAGTAACAAGCAAAGCAGGGACCAACGGTACCACCGCCAGCCCCGGGAACGGGGCCGTTGGTGCCAGCTGGTACTCACAATGCATAGACCTCGGATCTGGCCGGGGCCTTGTGTCGTAAGTGGTTGGGGTAGAAGACATCAACGAAGCGAGGCGCTTGGGGTGGTTGGGGTACAGCACGGCTTACAAGACTGAGGAGAGTGGATGCTCATGTACCGGTACTGCTTTGGGTCAATGAAAGAGCCTGCGCTGGCCTCATGGATAGTGCCAATGGTGCGTAAGTAGGAGAGGGTCCCAACCCTGTGCTCGCAATGAAATGGATCGGATCTGGCCGGGGGCTTGTGTCGTAAGTGGTTGGGGCACAAGACTGAATGTAAGCAGATGGAGGAGGATGTTCATGTGCTGCTTTAAAGGCGTCTTGAACCTCGTGTAGGTTGTGTGCGCAAGGGCGTCGAGTTGACCTGGTCAGGCATTCTTACAAGGGCTGCTCCTCAGTGCTGCCGCTTTAAGCGTTGTAAGGCCCGGCATGCCTCAACTCATCACATGTTGCCTCACCTTCAGTTAACGCAGCACACAGATTGCCTAAGCAAGGAAGGAGCGCGTTTGCACATGTCAGCTCTACCCGCTAGCCCCTGGCAGCCCCTGGGTTGCTTTCCCGTGCCAAGTCTGCAACGGTTCATTAATTCGGTGCCCTCGGCTGTAATCCCGCCAGACCCGCCAGACTATGCCTACACAGCTCCGTCGCTAACGTGGGAACCACATCGGTTCAGCACCGAAGCTGCACTGTACACCCTCGACTCAGGAAGCGCTCCGCCCCACACAAGCATGCGCCCCCACACCTGCTCTCCCTCCCCCAGTTCGCCATGCACCCTCCATCACATCCGCCACCCCCTTCCCCTCCTCCTCCCGCCCTCCCCCCACTCCCACTCCCTCCTGCTCCCCCTTCCTTTCCTCCTCCTCCTCCTCCTCAACCCTCCGCTCAGTCCTCCACCACCAGCACCACCTCCCCGCGCTCCAGCGTGCGGATGTCCCGCTCGATCTCCGCCAGCTCCCGCTCCATGGCCTCCTTGCGCGCCTTCTTGGGGCCAGAGTCCACAGACAGGGGCAGGCCCTGGTACGCCGTGTTGACGCTGCCCCACTTGGCCTGGGCGGGAGGAGGGAGAGGTGGGGGTTAGAAATGAGTTTCCAAGAGTGGGCCGGCTTGGAGAAAGACACGTGCCGCAGCGTACGGTGCGTTCGCAGCGCGGGGCTGCATGTACGCGCGTGCATGGTGAGCCCCGCCGCCCCCAACACGGTGCCGCCCGCCTTCCTTCAATCCGCGTTCCCGCTGACGTGGGCCGCCCCGCCATCGCTGCTGCCCCCGGCTCTGCGCAGTGGCCGCACCCTCCCGCTAGCTTCCCCACCTGCGCGAGCCCATCGCCCAGGTAGCCCGCAGCACCCTCTCCAACACCATGCCAGTGGCCGCCCCATCCCCATCTGCCCGCCTGCCCCCCCCCCCAGCCCCTCACCTTGAGGTGCTTCACCAGCTGCACCCGGTCCTCCGGCGAGAGCTGGCTCACGTGCGCATTGGCCTCCTGCAGGGCCGAAACGGTCGGGCGGGAGGCGGGCGGTGAGGACAGTCCAATGAGATTCGCGTCACGGATGGACCCAGCCGCCCCGGGGTCAACGTGTACGGCGGGAAACAACGTTGCCACCTCCGCTTCCAATCCCTGCACTTCTGGGTTCTCATACACGGGAGCCGCTTCCCAAGGCTCCTGCTGCCGGCTGCCTGACCTAGCGCTCCCCAGCCCTCCTGAGACCGCGGTTCCCGAGTGCCACATCCCTGGCACTGACCGCATACCCGCCTGGTCTCAATCCCCGCTCTCCTCAGACCTCAGCCACACACACGCCCGGCAGCTCTCCCTGCCTTCCCCCCGCTCTTCCACTCCGCCCTTGGCTCCGCACCGCACCCGCACCCTGCCACACCGTCAGCAGCCCCTCACCCCCAACCGAGGCCCCCCCAACACGAGGCCGCCGTCTGCTCACCGGCGCTTCCCGCATGCGCAGGTACTGCGTGAACTGCTCCTTCTCCCGCGCCACGCGGTCCTTGTTGCGCTTCAGGTAGAGCGGCACTTTCCCGTAGTCGGACTTCATGGTCCACTGGAAGTCCGGCTGCGGCACCTTGCCCGGCTTTGCTAGGATCACGTCAACCTGCGGCGCAGGGAGCCCACCAACCACACCAGGAGTAGGAAGTAAGTTCCGTGCCATGGGAGTGAGTTCGAATGATGTTAGCGAAGGCCGGTGCAGTGGCGGGCGTTTGGGCGCAGGGAGTGGGGTGGAACAAGGAAAGGTGTGCGAGGCGAGAGTGCAGTAGGACGCCCTGTCGTCGGCAAGCTTTATCCGTACGCACCGCGTTGGTGGTGATGAAGTTCTTGTTGCTAGTGAGGCCCATGGTGGGGCGCTCGTCCTTGAGGGGCACCGGCGGCCGGACTTTGGTCTTGGGGTTGGTGGGGGGCCCGGCTGCAGGGTGCAGGGCATGTGCAAGGATCGGATGGTGGGGATTGAGTCGTGGGGTTGAGCCGGGGAAGCAGGAGCCGCCGGAACAGCAGACCCGGCCGGCCCCATGCCTGTAAGGCATACTTGAGCAGCAGGCTGTGGCTTACGTGCTGGTAGCTTGGGCTCCTTCTCGTGCGCCTGAAGCGGCGACGGGCCGTTAAACCCGTCTGGTCGCCCGAAGGTTGAGTGCTCTTGGAGCTTGTTTTGCCCGAATGGGAACTCCGCTGGGTGCGTCCTGCCAGGAAACTGGAGGATGGGAGGGGATGGACAATGACAAGGAGGGCCCGTCAGGCGCCGACGTTGAGGGGACACCAGGCACGACGCCGGGAAGCGCGGGGCGCAGGGGTGGCAGGTCAGGGGGCGGGGTCTCCTGGGTCCCTCCGACCAATTGAAGCGCGGCCCGTTTGGGCGCTTCAAACTTGGACACTAGCCTTCTTATTCGACACCAGGCACCCCGTTCAATCTAAAAAAGCGAGCTGAGCAAGCGCTGCAGCCTCGCGGCAGCGATGGGCCGCTCTCCGCGACGCATCCTCCTCCTTCGCGCTTTGCAGGCCCTCCATATGCAAAGCGCATAGCTTCAATGGTCTCAAGCTGCGGGCTCACCTTCGAGGTGTGCCGGGGTGGCCGCACAGGCATTTCCTGGGGCTGTGGAATCAGTGCGTATACGCTTTCCTCCTGCATCTTTGCGCCGATGCAGTCGCCGCGGCGACTAGGCCCTGCTGGGTGAACACGCTAGGTTCTGTAAATGCTCGCGTCGCAGGTGCTGATACAGGCTGCCTCTATCGTATCGTGTATCAAGGCTTATAATGCTATTGATTGCTAGGTTTGTGGGCAGCAGTGAATCAGAGCCCAACCAGACCTCGAAATCGAACACCCTTAGAATGTACGGCGGCACTGTGTTTTGCCGCGCACTTTCCCCGCACGCCCCGGCAGTGTCAGGCACAGCGCCCACCCCGCCCCGCCCCGCCATTGCCCCGTTTTGCTCGGTATACGCGCACCATGCCAAACGCGGATCAGCCGGCGCCTGACAGTCCCTGACGTCATGGTCGCGGCTCTCCTGGCCTTGGACCAGGAGTCCACGACCCACTTCACGGCTGCGCGCTGCACGGGGAGAGCAACACCTCCCTGGGATTTGGAAGATGCAGCGGCTGCGGCCTGGAATGAAGTGTTACCTTGCCGTGCCTGCTCCGTGGAGGCTGTCACCGCTCCAGACCCCTAAGACTTGCACCGTTAAATGCAAGTAGGGTTGGCGGAACCCGGTGCGGCCTGCGGCTTCTGGGTTAAGGTGCCCCCCGATGCCCTTGCCTCCTGGCATGCGAAGTTTATTCATGCACTTCCTCCGCGGAACGACTCATCAGCTGCCAACCTGTCCTGACTACGGTACCTCGCCATCTCCTATGTCTTGCCGCTGCCCGCCTGCGTCTGCGGACGCGGCTTCCATGCCTGCCCCGTGAAGCACACGGGGGCGGCAAGAATGAATGAAGGTTCCCGGACCTAGCAACGACATCCAAAGCTCACATCGAAGCAACAACCGGCTCTGTATCCTCCCCAGCCAGCAAGCCCCACTCGCTCTTAGCCCGGGCACAAGTACACGCCCTGCCAACCCCTTGACCTGCTTCTGCCTGACACTGAGCAACCGACGATCTCCGAGCCCCAGCAACACAGTCCAGCTCTCGTCTCTCTAGGTTCACTTCGCTCAGTTGGGCCGCGTAGCGGACATTGCCCCGGCATGCCGCAGAACCCTAATACGATATCCCTCTCCCCCCCCCCCCCCGTCCCGCCCCGTCCGATGGCGCCCCGAACATTCACTGTTCCCGGAAGAGGCGCAGCACAGCGCGCCGAAGCTCTGGCCGGCCCGCGAACGCACCACGGACTGCGAAGCTGGTGGTGCTCCCGCTGTGGTTCTCCACGCCGCGGGCTACCATGCACATGTGCGCGGCATCGCACACCACCATGACCCCTCCCCGCGCAGCGCCCGGCTGAGCCTCCGCCGCCGCGTCGCCCGCGCCCTGCGCTCCCCGCTCCGTCACGCCTTGGGAGCTTGACGAGACCGCATCGCTTGACAGCGCACGCAGCATGGCCTCCACCTCGTCTGCGACCTGGTGCGTAATCCGCTCCTGCACCTGCAGCCGTTGCGTGTACATGGTAACTGCCGCCTCAACCGCGGCCGCCGGCAGCATCCCGGCGGCGCTGCCGTCCGACCCAGATGGCGCGGCGCCCGACCCAGATGGCCGTACGCTGTCTTCGGACGGGAAGTAAGCCACCATCAGGTTACCGTAGAAGGGCAGCATGTGGTGCTCGCACTGGGACGAGAAGGGCAGGCACGTGACGACCGCGCCTTGGAGCGGGCCCTCCTGCAGTTGCGTGGGCCCGCTCGCGCCGCTTCTCCCCCTCCGGCCTCCGAGCGCCTGCGGCGAGCGTGGCGTCAGGCCTCCTGCACCAGAGCCCTGGGCCGAAGCGCCTGCGCCGCAGCAGCACCCTCGTGCGCAGCCGCCCGCCGCCAGACTAGACCGCCCGGGCCCCAGCTCCTGCTGCGCCTGCCCTTGCCCCTGCGTCTGGGTTTGGGCAGAGCTGGGGCAGGCGCTAGAGTCCTGCGCCTGGCCGCCTCCCAGGACCTGGCTGTGCTGGTTGTACCCCGACGTCGAGGCTAGGAGCGACATCACGTATCGTCGTGCCGAGCCCGCCAGCCCGGGCCGGTGCGGATTCTCGCCGAGCTCGGCTATGAGCTGCTGCATCGCGGACTCCATCTCGTCGCAGCAGCAGGGCGCCTCTAGCACGAGGTCGTCGCTGTCGCCGTCCGTGTCCTTCTCGCTGGGGTCGGGCGTGCCGGGCGCCGGCACGCCGCCGTCCGAGGCGCCGCCGCGCGGGCAGCCCGGCCGCAGCGCTGCCGCCAGGTCAGAGCCCGGCGTGCTGACGTCGAGGTTGTGCACGGCCGAGGCGGGCAGGTCCTCCAGGTCCAGGAGTGCCAGCAGCTCCTGAGAGACACAGTTAGGGGCGAGAGAGGCGGTGGAGCGGTGCGAGGTGAGGTAGGCAGCGGTGTGTATTGCCGAGCTCGGAGTCGTGTAAGTAGCAGCTCAAGCCATGCCAGCAGTGCTGTCGCGGCTTGACGGAGCCGTAGGTTGGGGGGGCTCTGTGCTACTGGCTACGCAGCGCTCACACGGCGCAGGTACGTAGAGCGCAGGGTATGGAGCCCCTGGCCCAACACCCCCGACGCTCAGCTGCCTGCTGATGGGAACGCGGGCCTACCTCGAGGTATGAGGAGCCCTTCGCTGCATACACGCCTGATACGCAGGCCGTCGTCCGCTCCTCCGGGGCCGCGCTGTTGCTCAGGTGCCGCGCCTGCAGCACCACCGCCACACCGTGGCACTCCAGGCTGCCCTGCAGCGCCACCAGCACCTCCGCCGCTAGCCGCTCCTGGGTCTGCAGCCGCTTGGCGTACTGCTTGGTGAGCCGCGCCAGCTTGCTGAGGCCCAGAACCACGCCGTCCTTGGGGCGGTATGCCACGTGGCAGCGACCGTGGAAGGGGAGCAGCGTCTCCTCCGAGGTGGACGCAAAGTCTATGTCGCGGACCACGACGACCCCCTCGTCGCCCTGGTGCACGATGGGCTCGTGGAACAGCGCTGTGCCCAGAGTGCTGCGAGGTGGGCAGCGGGGCCGATAGGGGCGTCCCTGTCAGCGAAAGCGATGCGGCTCGCGCCATGTTTGGGAGAACGCCCCGCCTGCCCGCCCCGCTGCTGCCCAGCAGATGGGGCTGGTGATCAGAGTACGCCCAAGCCAGGTCCTGCCAACGTGTGCGGCCGCCCACGACTTCGTGCACGCACACCTGCTGGTGTCTTGATGGTAGCCGCGCGTGCAGTCCAGCAGCGCCTTCGCCACCCTCTGCAGCATCAAGTTGATCGGGGCGGTTCGGGGCTGCAGCGGGCGACAGCGACCAGCGGAGCCGCCTGCAATCATACGCAGCGTGACAGGCGCGCACCTTTGGCGTATCTCTCAAGCCCTCGCGGTCCAGGTCCTCGCCGAGGCCGCGGATGAGCACGCGAACCGCCTCCTCCATACGCGCGAGCTTCTGCGCCTGCACCACCATTTCTAGTTGCTTGGCCGCAGCCCTACTACGATGGTTTATACGGTGTCAAGCTACTGCATAGTTTCGTGTGTTACAGGCGGTGCGGACGGTAGGTTTAAGGTGGGCTTTGGGCAAATTGGGCTACTTTACCCGAAATTATAGGCCTTCGCGGATTGACCTCTGCACACGTGCTTCTACCCGGCCCGCCCTCCAGCCACTCCGAGTACATGAGCTACCTAGCATATAATGCAAAGACAAGCGACGCCGGTTGTTGGCTGGGGCCCGTCGGGATGCACCGGCGGCCGAATTGCCGCGGTGCGGGGAGCGCCCGCTCCTCGCCGCGCCACCCGCAGCAGCACCAGCACGTGGCTCAGGAGCTCGCGAAACACTATCGCCTGTGAGGCGGCACCGCTCGGCGAGCGTGGTTCCGCCTCCGCCAGCTCGGCTGGGTGCCTCCTGGCTGCCGCTGCCTCTCCATCGGGCTTGCCTCCTCCGCCTTCCCGCTTCCGCCGGCGGTCGGGCCTGCGCGCTCCAGCCGCAGCTTCCTCCCCAACCATCTCCAGCACCTCTGCCGAGACCTCCAGCAGTCAAAGCAACATACCTGCAGACCTGCTCCTTGGCGACGTCCGTGTCGTCCTAGTCCAACCGAAGCACGAGGCCAACATCGGGGCCGCGGCACGTGCAGCAGCCAACTTCGAATGCGTGGACCTCGTTATCGTAGCGCCACGATGCGCCCCCGGTTGGCGCGAGGGCGAGGCGGGCAAGGTGGCCGTCGGCGGAGGCAGCGCGATCGTGCTGGGGCGAGCTCGGGTGGTGGCATCTCTGGAGGAGGCGCTGGCGGACACTGCCGGCAGCATCGGCTTCACGAGGAGGGCAGGCGCTGCCCGCTTGGTGCACGCGTCCATCGGTGCGTGGGCTCGCGGTGCTAGGGGCAGTGAAGCAGGGATGGGGCATTGGTGTTATGGCGGGGGCCTGCCAGACGTGCCGCCTGACGGTATGCTTTGTGCACTGCCTTGCCTCTGCCCAGGCCACCTGGCGGCTGAGTTTCCGTGGACGCTGAGCGGCGCTGGCGGTGGTGAAGGCCCGACGGGGAGCGGCCCGGCACCCGTGACTGCCCTGGTGAGCCCAGGTCAATCTCGGCTAGGCTGCGGGCGTCGTGGCAAGAGTGGGCGGTGGCAAGTATCAGCGCGTGACTTGAGCTTTGGCTGCAGCGTTCGACCTCTCAGGGCTCAAAGGCTGTAAGTACGTTGTGTCGCTGAAAAGCCTCCTCCTTACGCAATCCCTTCGTGACTCCCCAGGTGTTTGGGCGAGAGGAGAGCGGGCTTACGGAGGCGGAGCTGCGGTTGTGCAGGTGGGGTTACAAGGCAGCGCTGACGAAGTCCCAGTGTGGCTGCTGCTTGGGGAAGCCTGCAGTGCCTGTGCTGCGCCCTCGTGCACCCGCGCTCATGTTCCCCGGCCCCACCCCCAATGCCTGCGCCTCATGCACGCAGCCACGCCTGCGCCATCCCCACCGGCCGGCTGCAGCCCTCCATGAACCTCTCCCACGCCGTGTCCGTGGTGCTCGCGGAGCTCTTCTCCCGACGGAGCGGCTTGCTCGCAGTCGGTCCCGCGTCAGCGCCTCCCTCATCCGGCTCAGGCCTGAAGCAGGGCGCGGACGCCGCCAGCACTGCGGCTGCTGACGGGGCTCAGCCGGCATCTGCCGACCGTTCTGAGCCGGCCGCTCACCTCAATACGGGGTCTGATGCCGCGGGCTCGGCTGGTGGGGGCACTGCCGAGCTGAGCGAAGGCGGGGACTCCGCTGCGGCCGGGCGGCTGGCGCCGGCGGGGCCAGGAGGAGGCTCGGCCGGGGCTGACCCGGGGCTGCAGCCCGCAAGCGCGAGGGAGGTGGAGTTGCTTCTGGAGAAGGCGGCGGCTGTGGCGGCGGCTGTGGGGATCAGCCCCGATGAGGGTCGCGGCGGAGGCGGTGAGTGCCCCTTGCGTGCGCGCCGCTTCTCAGTAGGGGGTGCTGACTGCAAAGGTCAGTCCTCTTGTTTCCTGGCCAGCGTCTCCGCCCTCCTGGCGCCGACTCCTTGCACCAAGCTCCTCTCCCCTCGCATGCACCCGTACGTCCTGCAGGCAACCACGGGCGGCGGCGGCTGCCGATCGGCCACCTGCGAGCCGTGCTGTCCCGGGCCCGCCTGACGGCGGCCGAGAGCTCCTCCCTGCACGGGCTGGCCTCCGCCGTGCTGCAGCGGTTGGACCCGGAGCACCCCCTGGAGGCGCGCAAGGCGGCCAACAAGCAGCGCCAGGAGCAGCGCTTCAAGGAGCGGCAGGAGCGGCGGCAGCTGGAGGAAGAGCAGGCGCGGGCCACGAGACAGGCAGGTGGCCAGGAGGCGGAGGCGCAGGCGCGGGCGCAGGCGCAGGCGGCCCAGGAGGGATGCGCGGACCAGTCGTGAGGGTAGGGCGAGAGCGACAGCGGGGCGAGGGTGGCTGCTATGGCAGATGGCACCGGTGGGCAGGCACGTGGAGCGTGAGCTGAAGAGGTTGGGCCCGTTGGGGTCATCGCGCACAAGCGCAGGCCTTGCAAGGCAAAGCGCCGGGTCTCAATGCAGCCTAATGAACAGTCTCACACTGAGCTGCCTGGCAGTCGCCGGCCGGGTGAATGGCTACATGGAGCCCCTACTGTAACCGCTTCCATTACATCCCGATTGGCACAATCCGCTCCCCCGAAGCACTGCAGCCAAAGCGGGTGGTACAGCGCCCTGCTGTGACTGCAAACGTCACACGTGGTCCCTAGCCCCTAGGCCATGAAAGCAGTCTGCTCATCCGCTGCGGTTCTCTCCCACGTGCAGCAATGGGCACTTGGGGCAGTCATGCTCGCACCCAGCCGTCCGAACTACGCAGTGCATGAATGCCCGGACACGCCGGACACGGGGTAATCCCGGGGGGCCTCGCCGCCCGAAGCTATGAAAGAAGGTATTAGCGTCCGCCTAGGCTTCAATGTTGAAGCCACGTCACGAGCAGGTGCCAGGTGATAAGACCTGGTCACCTGCAAGGACTCGCTTGAATCATGGAGGCTGTATCAGCACCCATAGGGCCCCCCTTAAATGCAAGGGGGAGAAGCAAGATGGCAAAGTATATGCTATCTCAGGTCCGATGAAGTCCTACGTAGGCCTGCAATACTCAAGGCCTATTGTCTGGTTCGCGCATAACGTATAACTGCATATCACACCCCCACACACCCGCCCTTAGTCCGCATGATATGTAACACACCGGTACGCCCCAAGAAGAATACCCATGAATACATGCAAGGGGCGTGCTGGTAGGCAACAGCCCTTCAAGCTACCCTCCATCCTCACACCCACAAGCCAAAATTAGGACAGAAGAGGCCAATGCCAATGCACAATCCGCCCCTCCATCCGACCTTTTGCCAATCACCATACGCAGCTGCTTACCAACCCTTGACTCATCCTGAACCTCCAGCAAGAAGCGACACATTCCGCAGGACCAACGCCCACTTTACTCCCCCTAGCTCCTAGTAGAGCCGGTCACCCTCCTCCTCCTCCTAGACAATGTGCCCTCACGCACATCCGGCGTCACTCAGGTGTGCCTCTTCGCCGCCGACGCAGCGGTGGGCCGCAGGTAGCTGGGAACGCCCGCCGCAGCGCTGCTGCCGCCGAACGACGAGGCCGCCTGGCTGGTGCTGCCCGCGCTGTGGTAGCTGCTGCCCACACTCAGGCGCACCGCCGACAACGCCCCCGTCTTACCCTCCCGCCCGGCACCCCCCTTGCCGCTCATGGCCACCCCGAGCGCGTCGCTGGTCGACAGCCGCCGTGCCGTCGTGCCGGCGGGCCTGGGGCCAGCCTCGCCAGCGCTAATGGCTGGAACCCGGGGCGAGCGCGTGGGCGCAGGACCGCTGGTGGCCAGGGAAGCGGCGACGGCCCGGGCCCTGCCGCGGGAGAGCTCGGCCATGACGGCAACGTTAGCGGTGGAGGCGGTGGCCGTGGAGGAGCCGGAGCTGATGGAGGCCGAGGGCGAGATGGGGCCGGGGCGGTAGAATGCGGGGCCCAGGGACATGTGCGGGCTGCCGCCGTTCGCCGAGTCAGGCGTGTAGAAGCCCTGCGGCGAGGCCGGCGGCTTTGAGCACTGGCCGCTGCTCTTCGCCGGCCCGGGAGAGGGCCTGGGCGCGGCCGGGATGTCGCTGGGGCGCCGCTGGCGCGGCGGTGTTACGGGGGGCTCCGCGGGCTCAGTCTGGCAGGCCTCGTCCTCCCTCGTCACCGCTGCTGCCGCCAGCGCCCACGCCGCGGTCACCGGCTGCGTCTCCACGTCGTGCACCACAACACCCTTTACTGCTGGCTCCCTCGCCGCCGCCACCTCAATAACGCCGGCGCCCAGGCCCGACGCTGCCGCCGATACCGAAGGAGCATCAGCAGCTGCCGATGCGGAGACCGTGGCCGGGTAGGCCGCAGCAAAGTCTGCCTCGCACGCCTGCGCCTCCACGCTCCGAACCGCGTGCTGTACGTGCACGTGCGCAGCGGGCCGTAAGGCAGCTCCCGCCGCGGCCCTGCCACCGCCGCTCCAGCACGGCTGCGCCACGTCCTCGCTCGCGCTGTCAGCGCTGGCCAGGGAGCTGAAGCTGAGGTTATACGGCATGGATTGGCTACTTGGCCTCGAAGCCGGGGCGGGGCCAGCCGCGGGCGTCGGCGAGGGCCCCGAGCCCGGTCCGGAGCCGGGCCCCAGCGCGTCGGTGGTGCAGCGCGGCGCGCGGGGCTGCACATTGAAGCGCGTGTGGGCGGGGCGGGGCGCGGGGAAGGCCATGGGCGCCGGCGGCATCGGCATGGCGAACAGGCTGCCGCTGCTGTGCTGCGAGAACTGCGCCTGCAGCGCGCTCTCCTCCCGGTCGTCGTCCTCGAACCCCACCTCGCTCAGCACCGTGCCGGAACAGCGGCGCGAGCCGTTGAGCGCGCGGGAGTGGGGCAGCCTGAGAGCCCGGGCGGAGCGGCCCGTCAGGGTGAGCACGTCGCCCCCAGCGGCAAGCGCGTTGGACCAGACGGCCACGCCCGACAGGCACGCCGGCAGCGGCTCGCCGGCGGTGCCAGAGTCGGGTAGGCAGGCTGGGCTCAGGACCAGGCGCCTTGACGCAACCGGCATGGGGCCGGGCGCGGTCGGGTGCGGCTGTTGGGGTTGCTTGAGCTGCAGCTGATGGGCTGACGCAACGTAGGCGGAAAGGTCGATCCCGGTAAGGCAACGCACGAGCTCAAGTCCAAGCTGTGGAGGGAACAGAGAGGCGGACAGGCGTGCGGCGGGTCGCCGAGTCAGGGAGTAAGCAATCTGGCGTAAGCAGGTGCATGCCGGCGCGCCTGCGAAGGGGATGCCCCAGCCGGGGAGCGCATGGCAGAGCAGGAGCCGGCAGCAGAGCGCAATCACCGGGCGGAAGACGAGGAGCCGGAGGAAAAGGAGGCGGGAAGCGAGGGCGTTCCAAGCAACGATGGAGACGCCAAACACACGTACCTGAAGGGCCGCCAGGATGGCCGGCGGTAGCCAAAAGGCCAAAGAGCTGCGCCGGGTCATGTCAGAGGACGCAGGTGGCGGTGGGGGCGTGGTCGCAGCCGCCTGCTGTGCCGCTCGGGAGATGCTCAGCGCGCCGTGTGGGGGGCTTCCGGGGCTCAAGGCGCCGTGGGGCACCCGCGAGCGGCACACACGCACCTGGGGCGTGGGGGCGGAAAGGGGTGCAGCAGATACAGCCGACGGTTTTACGCGCCTTCACTATGCATCGAGAAATTGCCCACTAACCTAAAGGGCCCCCTGTTCAGGCGTCGCCCGGTTGAGCGTCGCCGAAGGGACGCGACGGTTTGGGTGCGCCGACTCGGATTGCCCCCGCCAGCTTGCTTCGAGCACGCAGCGACCCGGCCTAACCTTTTTCCGTGGCGAGACGTGGAAAAGGGGGGAGTCGTGCACCTCGAAAAGATCGGGCGCGGTGTCGTGACCTCGGCATGCCGGCTCCGCAGTCGGCCGCAACCTGCGGCACCAGCTCTGGCCTGTTGCCGCCAGTGTCCAACAGCATCAGAGAGCGCTGAAGAAGCCCAATTGCGACTCACCAGGAGAGGATCGCGCCCAGGCCGACCATGGAGGCGACCGCAACTCCGCCCGCAGCCCAAGCAAGAATACGGCTCCATAGCCATATCCACAGGCGACACCAGGCGATAAGGGGCCAGAAGGGAAGGAGAAAGAGCCAGCACACGGCTCCCGTTAGCTTTTGGGCATGACTGTGAAACGGCATGTTTGCGGGACTGTCGCACGGGTCCCTAGGAGTGCAGTTGCATTGGGGTCGGGGAGCAGTCAGTGTGTGCAGTGGGAGGAATGCGGGGCGAGGGGTGGGGGCGGGGGGCAAAGGGTCGTGTCGGGGGCAGGGCGGGGGCTAGCAGCGCTCATGCCGAGGTGCACTACAGTGGGCCCAGACCGCGGTCCATACCCAGCCTCCCGCCCTGCACAGCGACACCTGTACATAAAGCTCACTCAGATCTGCACCGCAAACATGATGTCGCTGCGGTCCGCGCAGTTGCGAAACGCCCGGCCCACGCCGGTGCGGGCTCGCGGGCGCCTCGTGATCCTGAATGCGGTCTTTGACGTGCGCCCCTACACGCTTCGGAAGGGAGACACGCTGGAGAGCATCGCAAAGAAGCGCAGTGAGTTGGTCTTGGAGTTGACGCAACATTGGGCTGACCGCCTCGCTCACCAGCTCAGGCTCTTCACACAGGCCTGACGGTGGACCAAATCCTGGGCATCAACCCGGACCTCAAGCCCAGCAAGGTGGTCGATGGGCAGACCATTCTGCTCCCGTCCAACCAGCTGTCCTCCCGTGACAAGGAGATTCTGGGCGGCATCGGCACGACGTACCGGCTGTACCCTGTGCGGGCGGGCGAGACCGTGAGCGAAATCCTGTCGAAGCGCGGGATCACCAATGAGGAGTTCGCGGCGCTCAACCCGGGCGTTGAGATCAAGTCCGTGAAGGGTAGGCGAGCGGAGGGAACGTGGAGAAGGGGGCGGGAGCAGGGAGGCCGCAACTTGTGCCAGGGGATGGGGCGGGTGCACCCGGGTTTGGCTTTGCCCGGGCCAGTGAACGCGCCCTATCAGCCTACCCCTTGCTCCTGCTCGACTCCTTTGGCGCAGACAACCAAGTCATCAAGCTCCCCGTGAGCAAGTTCACGGTTCGCGAGCGGGAGATGCTCATAGGCAGCGGCATCCTGCCCCCGGAGTTCTTCTCCGCGGCGAAGAACCCCTTCGTCATCGGCCTGGGCGGGCGTAAGTAGCATGAGAAGACTGGGGGGCTGGGGGGCTTGGGTCACATCGATAGTGCGATTCTCAAGGATAGGTGACACTGGAAAGGGCAACCGGGCCAGCGGTTGACAGAAGGAGGGCACTGGGGTTATGAGCTGTAGGCGCACAGGGTACAGTAAACCCATGCATACCGCACCACACGCGCGGCCTGGTAGGGCCCGTGCCGTCGAGCCGCGGCGTGCTGGCAGCAATGCCCAGTGCGCCGCAAGTCCACTCGCGGCGCCGTCCGGCTGCCCCCGCGGCCTCGCGCTGCGGGTGCACCGGCACACGCCCTATTGCCGTTCGCACAGCAAGTGAGCTCTTCCAGGTTTCCCTGCCACAAGGACTTGGCAGAGAGAAGTATTATGGGCCAAACACCTCACCAAACAACAACACCTACCAGCCTCACAGCCGCACGAGCCGCGATCCGGGCACTCGGGCCCCACCTTGCCATCTCCTCGTCCCAATCAGGCGTGCAATCAGGCATGTTGAAACATTCCTCGCCCGGCTTCTCGAGCGCCCGCACCGGCATGGCACCCCTAAGCTGGCGTTTCCATGCCCTTCCCCCCTCCCCTCTTTGCAGTGATGATGGTGTGCGGCTTCGTCATGGCGTGGCAGCGCTTCCACGCGGACCCGGACATGCAGGCCACCGACTGAGCACTGAGCGGAAGGCTGGAGCTGCGTGGGCGTGTGGCAGGCCAAACACGAGGCAATTTACTGCCTTTCGGCATGCGCACCCCTTCGCAGGCTGGGGGCAGCAGGCTGGGTGGGCGGCTGGTTAGAGCCGGCGGACGGGTGATGGTAAGGGGTGAGCAGCGTTAGGCCGTAGGCTACGGCCGAGGTGGGCTAGCTGCGGCTTTGACGAGTGCTGTGCGGGCCACGCAGGCTTGCGTGACATAAGCACACGGTGGGTTTGACAACGTTGGAAGAAGAGCTGTTCTCGCCCTGTCGCTCTGGGTTAGGGCGACGTGCTATCAGTTTGGCAGAAGGATGTACGCCTCGGTGGGGCCCGGTTGGACTTATGAGGGCGGCCCGTACCAACCAACCGTTGCGAACCAACAACAACCTAACGCACTTGGTTGGCGGTTGTCGTGGTGGGCCAGAGCTGACGGATGGGATGAGCTGAGGGGTGGTATGCATTGTTGGGAGTCTCTTGAGGGAAGAGTTGGTGTTGTTGCTTGCAGTTGCAGCTCGCGTGTTGAGTAAATACAGCCTCACTCTTATCGTGTAACTTTCTACGACAACTGTGGACGCGGGCCCCGCACGCCTGTCAGGAGACGTCTGGCGCCGTACGCTTATCTCTCCATCGCGTCAGACAGGGCATTGCTGCTGTACAGACAGGGGGGACTCTGTGCTCGCAGGGGCCGTGCAGCGTAGTCCGGACGACTACGAAGGGGGATGCAGCTGAACGCAACTAGGCTGTGCGCAACGCAACAGAAAGAGGGACAGGCCGAGCAGCCGCACAAGCAGCCGCACGGGGGATCCTAGGGGCCGCACTACGGTACGCAGCGCGTTCGACCACGCCACAGGGGGGACGCGCCCGCTGCGAAGTGCTCAGGCATGGCGACGGATGCTAATGCACCATGGGGGCCGTTGTAATCCACTGACCCGTTCGACCTTTCGCTCCTGAGCGCACCATTCTCCACAACCGCCTCCATCCGCACACTTTCCTGCCTTCAAATCCGCAACGCCCCGACCAGCGCTGGTTCCGAGATCCTGCATCCGCGCGGCTTCCTGGCTCGTAAGTTACCCATGCCTTCCCGTCTGCATGGCCCAGGGGCCGCGCACGACGTCCCATGCTAAAGCCCCACCAGAAGCGGCAGCGGCTACATCGACGCGTTCAACTGCATCCCTCGACAGCGTCCTGAATACTTTGCATGGCCCCTGCGAGCACAGAAGCCCCACCAGAAGCTCAGAGCATGTGTGCCATTGCCTCACCCCGCCTGCCAGCTCGCGCCCATAGCTGCCGCTCCCAGCACCAGCAGGCCTGCTTGCAGGGCCCCTTCGCTCTTACACGCACGCCTCCAGTCTTTGGGGTCAGTCCTCCGCCCGAGCCCCAAGGTGCCCCTGCCACTGCCCCGCCCGCGCCGCTGCTCAGTCCTTGGGCTGCTCAGTCCTTGGGCGCAGGGTGCGCCTTGCCCCGGTCGTGCGCCTCTCCGATACCGTCATCGAAGTCCACGTCCCCGCCGTAGCCCACCTGCGGAGGGGCAGGGCGCGGGGGGCAGGTGAGGTTTCGCAAGGGCACCGGGGCGTCAGCTGTGACATCAGCGGGACCACATGCCCCCTCCCACCCTCCCAAGGCCAGCCGTAAACGGCGCAGGAGCCACGGGGGGATCTACACACCTGGAGGCCAAGATGGATATGCCACTTCTCCACCCGAAAGATTGCGTACCCCCGCCCCCGCCCACCTTCTCCGAGTCGTCTGACCCCATGAGCAGGCCGTCGTCCCCATCCTCCTCCATGGCCTCCTCCTCAGCCTCCATCGCGTTACCCTCCTTGGCCGCCCCCAGCCCGCGCCGCTGCTTCTTGCGGGCAGGCGCCTTAGCCCCCGCCCCCGCCGCCTTGCCCTTGGCGGCGCCGCCTTTCCCCTTGGCCGCCGCAGCCGGCTTGGCCTTGGCGGCCTGCTTGCCCTTGCCCTTCTTGGGCGCCTCCTCCTCTTCCGACTCCTCAGACCCCTCCTCCTCGTCCTCTTCGGACCCGGACGCCTCCTCGTCCTCCTCACCCTCCTCGCTCCCGGCCTCCGCCTTTTTCCTGCGCGTGCAAGACAGTGGGGACAAGCTCAGCACAAGTACTCGGCCAGCGGCTCAAAGGACCTAAGCCAAGGTAACACAAGGCCCAGACCCTGCGGTAGTGTGGTCCACCACCCTCCCCTCATCGCTGCAACGCGGCTGCCCACCATACCGAACTCCCTCATCCTCCACCCCCCCCCTCGAGCCCCCGCCCTCAAGTCCCGGCACATCCGGCAGCGCCTCACCCCGCCGTGCCGTCCCTCAGCTTCTTCATGAGCTCCACCACCGCCTTCTTGGCCAGCTGCAGGACGTCCTTCTCGCCCAGCCGCACCTGGGGGGGGCGGGGCGGGGGGCAGGGGGGCAGAAGATGACGACAGGCGAGTACAGGGGAAGCGGGCTAATGAGGGGCTCGTTACCCGGCAGCCTCCGACCCTGCAACTTATAAAAGCTGGCGTAGACACACGCGCGGTGGGCTACGCAAGCTGCACGACGACCCTCAGAGCACACAGCGTCTGACGCGCGCGCCCACCGCTTCCCTCTCCCTCCGAAGTGGGCCACCCCTGCGGCTCACCCGCACGGCCAGGCGCTTGCGGCCGGTGCAGTCGGGGGACTTGAGCAGGCGCACGTCCTCCTTGGGGGCGGTGGGGTAGCGGTCCACGCAGGCCGACAGCACCTGGGCGGGGGGTGGGTTGGCGGGAGAGGGCTCAGAAGGGGAAGGGATGAAGTAGGGCGCAGCCGAGACAACGGCCCGGGCAGAGCACAAAATTGCGGCATTGCCCGCGACTTGCACCCGCGTGCACGGGTACAGCATGGAAGCCAGGGTTGAGGAGCGAAGCCATGAGTAGGCGGGCAACACCCGCATAGAGCGGCCAATCCCACGCTGTCGGCACAGCCCTGGCTGGGTACCCAGATGGTGGATCCGCATCCAGATCCGCATCCAGATCCAGATCTCGTATCTACCTGCAGCGTGGCGATGCAGGTCATCTCTGCGAAGTCCTCGTCCTCCTCCAGCAGGGCCGTGCCCAGGGACAGCTTGGGCGCGGGGGCGGGCGCCGCCGCCTCGCCGCCGTCCGACGGCCCCGCCCCCGCCTCCACGTCCGCTGGGGCCTCCTCCTCCTCGGCGCCCTTCCCCTTGCCCTTGCCCTTCCCCTTGGCCGGGCTCTTGCCCTTGGCTGGACCCTTGCCCTTGGCCGGGCTGGCGCCTTTGGAGGGGGCCTCCTTCTTGCCCCCCGTGGCCGCCGAGCTGCTCGCGTGCTCCCGCTTTAGCTCGTTGAACTCCTCCTTAGTCATCAGCACAACCTGCAACGGCCAACGGTCACAGCGGCCAACGGTTAGTGCCCAGGGGATTGTGGCCGTGCGGGCTAGCGCATGCGCAGGAATGGGCTGCCCAAGACCGCCCTCCGCCAAGCTCCTCCCGCGTTACGCCCTCCACCCCTTGCCCTGCGCGACTCAGCCTAAACCTCAGCCTCAGCCTCCCCTCCCCCGGGGCTCTCCCTCTCCCGCCTGCACCGCTGTGAAGAGCTCTTCCGCGGCTGCCAGGGCAGTCCCGACTTATCGTTCCGCCCCTGCCTGACACCTGACACCTGCCCGGACTATCCCAGCCTCGGCCTCCCAAAGACCCCGCCCTCTCCCCACCTGCACCGCCGTGAACAGCTCGTCCGGCAGGGGCTCCTGCGCCAGGAGCACAAACTGCGTGGCGGCGGGGGCGGCGGCCTGCAGCACCCCCGCAGAGGCCAGGAACTCCTCCTTGGCGCGCTGCAGCGAGGCGGGGGGCGCCTGCGGGGTGGGGAGGGCCGCGGGGTGACGGGCATGCGCACGCTGGGCTGAGGACTGGCGGGACGACTTGCCATTCGTCCCAGCCCCACCGGCGCTGACAACTACCGCCTCCAAGCTGATAATACACGCCATCCTCAACGCCCTCGCCCGGCTGTAGCAACCCCTTACCCCCCAGACTGCACCCCCGCTTCCTCTTGCCACCCTGCGCTCCTCACCTGCCCCATGCTCTTGAGCCCCCCAGGCCGTCCTTCCACCATAACCTTGGCATCCACGCCCTTGCCCCCTCATCCGGACTACACCCCCGCCTCTACGCCGTTCCCCCTTCTCACCTGCCCCATGCTCTTGAGCATGCTGCCGCACACCTGCTCCACTGCCTCCCACGGCACCAGAACCGCGTTGTAGGGGTTGCGGTACCCGCCCGCGCCCTCCGCCTCCGCCTCCTTGCCCGCCGCCGCCTCCTTGCCGGTCTTGGCCCGCTTCTTGCGAGAGCCGCCCTCGCCCGCGTCCCCAGATCCGGATCCAGATCCCGATGCCGCGCTGGTGGAAGCTGCCGCGAAGCTGTCCTCGCTGTCCACGAAGCCGTACGTCTGCAGCAGCTGCGCGTCCGACAGGTTGCCGTACGTGTGCAGCACCTCCTCCCCCGCGGCGATGGGCTTGTCTGGGGTACCAAGCGCGTGCGTGGAGGGGGGGCATCGTCAGGTGTGCACATCCTCCCCTGCTTTCGCTCCCGTAACGTGCAACCGTGCAGTTGTGCAACCGTGCAGTTGTTCACAGGTCCCCCGCCCCCCAAACATGCGCCCAACGGGCCACGAAGGCCAGACCTCTCGGGCTTCGGACTCCCCTTTACATGAACAGCCCTTAACACATGCGCCCACCGGGCCATCAAGGCCAGGCGGTGACTACCCACGGAACACATGCAGACGCTACGAGTGCCCGCACGCAACCCGCCCACCCGCCCGCCCGCATCACGAAGCAAGCATGCACAGCCCCCGAACCCCCTACCCCTCTGCTCTGCTCCGCCCTTCAGACATTACGAGTGCACGCATGGGACCCACCCGCATGCACGCGCCCAAGCACGCTACCCACCTGCCCGCATCACGAAGTAGGCCTCCACGCCCTCCGGGGCCCCGCCCTCCACCAGCGCCGCAGCGGCGGCCTGCAGGGTTGGGTGAGCGGAGGCCGTTAGCCTCCCTGCAGAACACGTCCGCCACGTGCATCCACGAACCCATGAAGGCCGCCAAGACATACGGTCGAGTCAAGGTGTTGCGCATGCGTCAGCGTCCCTGGGGCCACACCACGCTCGAGTCCGCAACTCGAGATCAGCCGTGCTGCCGACCCTACCGGTACCCCTGCTCCGACCCCCGAGGCCCCACGCCCGCGCCTCTAGCATTGTGCTAATCTCGCCATGTGCACCACGTTTCGACCATCCCCACATTGGCCCCACCCCAGCCGCCCACACACCTGGGCGACGTTGAGGCGCTGCAGGTGCGCGTTGCGGCGCGCGGGGTTGTGGGAGTGGTTGATCATGTCGATGCCGGGGAGCAGGAACACCTGCGTACCGCCAGCCTCCAGGCGGGTGATCTGGTGGAAAGGGGCGGGGAAAGGGTGGGGCAGGGGCAGGACTGGTGGGATAAGGGGCAAGGAGGGGGGGGGGTAAAGTCTGCTGGCCGGAGGGCTCGTGCCGCGCTGCCCAGCCCCTGATCCCGCCTGAAGGTCCTCGCAACACGGCCCTCCCTTCTCCCTGTTCGTGACACCCTCCAAACCCTCGTCACAACCTCTCGCCACCCGTCACTCCACTCTCCGGCCCTCTTCGCGCCCCCTTCTCCCTCCCCTCCCCTCCCCTCCCCTCCCCCTCCCCCTCCCACTTCCCCCCTCCCTCCCCTTCTCTCCTCTCACCTCCTTGGCCCCCGACACCCAGTTCTCCGCCTCCAGGTGGAACGCGCGGCTCTGCACCAGCGCTGCCGCGCGCAGGAACGCCTGCAGGCCCTTGCCGCCCTTGCCCCCCTTGCCCGCCTCCTTGCTACCCCCCTCCTCCGCCAGCCCCGGCCACAGGTCCGGCCGCGCCGCCAGCACGGGTGCCACGTGGCGGCTGAATGCGTCCGCCACGGGGTCCGGGCCCGACTGCTCCAGGGCCGTGCCTGCAAGGGGAGGGAGGGGAAGAGGGGGTGGGTGGGTCGGTATGGCCTGGTAGGCAGGTAGGGAGCTGGCCGGGAATGAGTCTGAGGGTTCGGCTGGCTACCGGTAGCAGGACGCTCCTCTCCACGCTAGGGCAGGTGCCGCTAGAGCGGTCACGTCCAGTCGTCAGAAGCAACACTCAAACAGTCCTGCTGATCCCCTCAGCGCTGGTGGCTGCTCGTGCAGGGAAGGCCAGGGGCCAGAGGGCGCACCTTCCAGGTCGGCCTTCTCAGCGTCAGTCCAGTTCAACAAGCAGTCGGGGCAGCCGTCCGGCAGCGTGGCGACGTAGGCCGCAAAGGGCGAGTCGGCGCCCTGAGCCACCTCCGCCATCAGCGCCAGCGTGGTCGCTAGGAAGGGGCTCAGGGACGGGTGGCTCTCGCGGAGGTAGCGGACCGCGGGCCGGAAGGCGTCGGGGCGCCTGCGGGTGCGGGTGCCACGGCGGACGGGACGGCAGCAGCATGAGCACGAGGGAAGCCCCGTTGCCGACTGCAAAGCTAGCGCTCGGGGCCCGCAGCGGCGCCTATAACGCGCGGTGCGCGGGGTCAGCGACGACGGCATGGCTGCGCATGCACCGACTCGCCGCCGGTCGGCGCCGACCCGCGTGGGACGATGCTTCATGTGCATGTGCTTACTTCGAAAGTTCATCCTCCTTGGGGATGAAGAGAGTCGCCGTGATGGGGAGGAGAAGCAGCAAGTCCCCCTCCTTGACGTCCTCCGTCGCTACGACTCCACGATCCCCGCTCGGCAGCTCTTTGAATAGGTCTAGCTTTGAGTGCAATCTGCCCCCCCTCGCCTCCAGCCAGGAGGCGAAGGCTTCAGCCATGGCTCTGCCGGCGCAGGTCTCGGAGTCGGGCGCTTTTTGGCGCGTGCTCTGAACCTAGAGATAGGCAGCTAGATTTCGGCTGCGTAAGGTCGTCTATACGCGCACGGTGTACGCGTGTCTATGCAAGCTCAAGGGACTGAGCAACCAATCCCAACCAATCGGGTAAGGTCCATTTTGCACAGGGAGCCTCACTGCTCGTGCATTATAAACAATTTCACTTGGCAAACCCGTCTAACTAGCGCAATGCCCGTCGGGTCGTTGAGCAACCTTGTGCCCGGAAGGCATCGTCGCCAGGGCAGCGATCTCGAGGCTCCCTGGATTGATAGTCTAGCTCCACAGTCTACAGACGCGCTCCCCAATGACGGTGCTGTGTTCAAGGGCCTGGGCGGATGCTCGGCTGCATCGGCACTCAGCCTCAGCAACAGAGGGCAACAGCAGCGCAGTGCTCGGGACAGCTCTGGGCAGGGAGGCAAGCTGGCTGGCGGCGGCACCGCGTAAGCCTGCAGCTACCCTGCAAGGGCGTGCAGGGACAGCTGGCTACGCGGAAAGTTTTCGCGGGCGTGGCGCTGACGGTGGTTCCCACTCTGCATCGCGTCGCAGTGTTGTATCGTCGTCCAACTTGCCGCCCGCACCAGGTGGGCTGCTCCTAGAGCCGCTTGCGTGGCAGCGTGGCGTTAGGGACCTCGACCGGCGCGACCCCTGCGCTTCCCCACGTGCTCCCGGGGAGCGGAGGCGTCACGGCCCAGTCCCCAGCACCTTCCGAGCTCCGATCGCTCTATTGCGTGTCCTGGCGTTGGCCACCTGACCCTCTCAGTCCCAGTCCTCACCGCGACGTGCGACTGTGCCAGCGGTAGCTAGCTCCAGCAACCTGCTATACCGCACCCGGCCACCGTTCAGCCCCGCTGCCAGCGCACACCGCCCCCGGTCACCCCACTCTCACCCCACCACCACACCGCCCGTCTGATCCCCGAAGCCTGCGGCGGCCCTTGCAGCGCCAGGTGTCTGGCGCCACTGTCCCCCAACCCCTTGTAACGCACCCTTCCCACCAACCCACATCACCCTAAAACCCCATAAACCCCCATGCAACACCCCCGCTGCAGGCAGCAGCGACGACTGCTCCGCCAGCGGCGAGGCGCAGGGCTGCGTCATGATGCTGCGGGGCGTGCGGGTAAAGGTCAAGATGACCTCAACCCACATCGCCTGGAAGCCCGTCAACACCTCGAGCAGCTGTTGCGGGCGCAGCAAGGCGGCGCTGGCGCGGAGGGGTGAGGCGGGAGCTTGTGCCTAATGTGGGTTTGTGATGCGGCCCTGGTACAACGCGGCCAGGCTGCATGGGGTAGCAGGGGATGAGTGTAAACACACCACCAAGCATACCGACTCTTCCCCGACCTGTGTGCAGTGCCCTTCGACGAGATCCTGTCGGCCCAGGCCCTCTCCTCCCGGCCTTCGGCCTCCTGCTGCCTGCCGCGGGTGAGGCAGGCTCACTGAAGGCTGGCGATGGCTGAGTGCGGAGTCTGATGCATGCTTTGGGGATCCCGTCAGTCGCCCCTGGTCTGCTGTTCGCCATGACCTCAACGGGCCTCCAATGGCTGCCCCGAGTGCACCTGCACTGAAGCTCCACGGTCCCTTGCTTCGCTACCCCCAGGACCACAAGTTTGTGGTCTACACCTTCACGCGGGCGCGCTCCGACCCCAACACCTGGCGCTGCGAGGACTTTGCGCTCTCGGCCGCATCGCCCGAGCAGGTGGGCGGCGAGGGAGGCAGGGGGTGGTTCCCGCTTGGGGGCCCAGGCGCCGTCCAGTTGCCGCCCTGCTGCCACCCGGAGCTAGCTCACCCTCGCCACATCCTCCCCCTCACAGGCGCGTGAGTGGGCGGCGGCCATCAACGCCCGCGTGCAGCTCATCCGGGACAGGTGGGTGCAGAGGGGCGGGGGTTCCCGTAGGCTGGGGGCGGGGCAGCGGGGCTCGTGGGCCGGGGGAGCGCTGGACAACGGCTGCGGGAGGCCGTGCGCAGTCCCGGTGCACTGCGCGGACTGTGGAGGCCGTGTGGTGGGGCGCCTGGGCTCGGGGTCCAGACCTTGAGAAGGGCTGCAAGGTCTACCAGAGGTCAGTCCACGGTCGGACAACCCTAGCCTCCGCACCGTATGACGCCCCCGCCCTTCCCCGCCACCCGCAGGCCCCGCAACCTGCTCGTGTTCGTGAACCCCTTCAGCGGCGCCCGTCGCGCTCGGTCCGTGTGGGAGCGGGACGTGGAGCCCGTGTTCCAGAAGGCACGCATCAAGAGCAACGTGGTGGACACAACAAAGCAGGTGGGGGCGGGAGTGGTGGTGCTCAGGGGGCTGCACGCGGAGACAGAACGCTGCGTGCGTGGTCGTGGCGAAACTAGCGGCTGAACGAGCTGAAGACCACAAAGCATGCGAGGGGCGTAGCGGTAGGCTTTCAGGAGTCTTGGCCAAGCGAGGCTACAACCACGCCTAACGTCCCCCTCTCCTGCCCGCCCCAGGACCACGCCAAGGAGGTTGTGTGTCTGATGAAGGCGGAGGAGCTGGCCTCGTACCACGGCATCGTGGTGGTGGGGGGAGACGGAATGTTCCAGGTGGGGGGCTGGGAGAGGCGAGAAGGAGGAAGCTGGAGGGCGGGGGCGATGTGCGTCAAGCAAGCGTGCGGGTCGAGGGGGCCCAGGCAAAGCCAGGGCCAGGTAGCTTCAGGTGGTTGCGGCTTAGTCACTTGTGCCCTACAGTGCGGGCTCGTTCTATAAACCCGACCTGAGCCCCATCATCGACCTGGAGGAAGCGCGGGGGCGATGTGCGTCAAGCATGCGTAGAGGAGAGGTGCCGTGCGGGTCGAGGGGGCCCAGGCGCAATAAAGCAAGGGCAAGGTAGGCTAGCGCTCAAGTGTTTGAGAGCTTGAGTCACTTGCGCACCACTTGTGCGGGTGAGCCCCATCATCGCCACCCTTCCTCCCCTGCCCCACGCACCTCAGGAGGTGGTGTCGGGGCTGCTGGCGAGGCGCGAGCGGGGCGACGCAGCGGCGCACAGGATCCGCATAGGGCACGTGCCGGCCGGCAGTACGGACGCCGTAGCATACACGTGAGCCCCATATGCTTCGGCAGGAACACAGGCGGGGAGGCAGGCCGGTGTGGGCTGCGTGCTCCCTGGAAAGCGCATCTGGGTTGAGTCCAAGGAGGAGCGCATCTGCTTTGAGTCCAAGGCGTGGCCGATACGTTACAGCTAAGCCGACTTGAGCGGAGAACGTGCTGCCCTCAGTTCCGCGTGTGCCTCCCTGCTTCTGCCCCCCACGTGCTGCCTCCTCATCACCGCCCCCCAGACTGCACGGCTCCCGCTGCGCCGCCACCGCCGCGCTGCACATCGCCCTGGGGGACCGACTGGCGCTGGACTGCGGAAGGGCAGAGGTGGGGCCGAGGCCGGCTGCTGTGGGGGCAGCGGGGTCAGGGTCATGGATTGGAGCATGGGCGGGGCTGCTTGACCAGCAGGGCATTGGCGAGAGCGGGGTGCCGAGCCAAGGGGACAGTGGGTGGATGGGGGCATGGTGCCAGAGGAAAGCGCTCGCAGTCTGGGTTGCCGGTGGCAGTTGCACACTTGAGCTTCTGTCTCTAGACAGACTGCAACTACCGGTAGCCTCGAGGCGTGAGGCCAAGGACTTGCTGTTTCCCAGTGCTAAGCCCACCGACTGCAACAGCCCTGCCCGTGTCTCGAGGCGCAAGGCCCAGCGGCTTGCGTTTTCCCGTTGGTAAGCCCTTGTGCACTATGCCTCCGCAGGTGTCTGACGGCGGCGAGGCCCGGACCTTCGTGTGCCAGGCGGGGTACGGCTTCATGGGGGACGTGATGCGCTTCAGCGAGAGACTGCGGTGCATGGGGCCGGTCAGGTGTGTGTTGGGGGATGCTTGCTGACGGGGCTGTGGGGTACCGGTATGGAATCCAGGGCGTGGGGCGGCCGGAGCCACGGTGCTGTCGGGGAACGGAGCTGGCAACGAGGGCAAGTGTAAGTTCCCTATTGAGCATGGGTTGGGGGGGGCAGCAGCCTGCAAGGTGGCATAGTGGGGCAGGGAGAGGCAGCTTTCAGCCCCTGATGGAGCCTACCCCTCAGCCTGCTGACGCGCTCATACCCCCATGCACCTGCCCCAGGTACGACGTGACGGGCGCGCTGCAGTACCTGCGGCTGGCGTCGTACCGCGTGGCGCTGTCGTACAAGGAGGCACCCAGCTTGGCGGATGCGCAGCATATTTGTACGGCGCAGTGCCAGGTCTGCCGCGCGGCAGGTGAGGCGCGGGCGGGCGGGGAGGCTCGCGGTGGGGGCCCGTCTGACCCGTGGGAAACGCTTTCACACCTCCACAGCGGTTCTTCTGGGCGGCAATGGGAGGGCACGATGGTGCGTGCGATGTGACCGCCTCAGCTCTACCGTACGGCACCCTGTTCGCCCCCGGCAGGCATCCGCATGGAGCACGCCCCGCCGTACGCCCGATCCAGCTCCAGCTTCAGCCACCAGAGCCACCCCGTGCTGGGAGGCAGCAGCCCCCGCGCGCCGCCGCCGTTGGCAGGGGCTGCGACGGCGACGGCAGGCGCACCCGCCTTGGGCGGCGGCGGGTCCCAACAGTCACTCACTGCCGCTAGCGGCGGCGGCCGGACGAGCCCCGTCGCGCCCTCGCCCTCGGCGTCGGGGCACCTCGGGCACAGGCTGTACAGTCTGCCTAGCGCCCCTGTGCTCCCGCCGGGCCCGGGTGGGCCCGGTGCGGGCTCGTGTGGGCCCACAGCGGAGGCCACGCCTTCGCAGCAGCCCGGAACGCCCGTCGCCTCGGGCCCCGGCGGCGTCGGCATTCCGCCTAGCGGTGGAGGTGGCGGCGGCCCGCTGAGCTGGCTGTTCCCCGTCTCCGCTGACGGCCGAGTCGACGCTGCAGGTGGCGGCGGCGGGTCTGGAGCTAGCGGTGCCGCCAGCGGCCCCGGCGGGGTCGGCCCCGGCGGGGGCTCAGCCGGCGCAATGCTAGCCCGGGTGCATAGCGCTCAGATCGTGGGGCCGGCTGTCGCCTACGGGGTCCCGGTACTTGGCGGCAGCTCGCCCCGATCCGCCACCGGAAGCGGCCTCGCACCTGTACCCATCGAGCCGCCCTCGCCATCGGGAGCCCCCACAGCGGCAACGGTGCAGCCGCCGCCCTCGACGCCCGGCGGCCGGGCATCACCGCTGCCGCCAGCCGTCACGCCGCTGGGCGGCGCGGGCAACGGACCTGCTGCTGCCTCCGGCGGTGGAGGTGGCAGTACGACCGGCATGGTGCCGCCGGCTGCTGCCACAGCGGCTGCGGCGGGGGGCTCGAGCGAGAGCGCGGGGCAGGGGCTGCTGGGTCAGCCGTGGACGGACGCGGAGGGGTGGACGCACCTGGAGGGGGAGTTCGTGTCGGTCAAGTGCGTGGTGACGCCCTGCAGGAGCGACAAGAGCAAGAACGGTGCGTGCGCTGTGGGAAGGTTGATGAGGCGGAGGGCGTCTGCCATGGTCACTTGGCAAAGGGTGTCGCCGCCTGCAGGGTGCCAGGGTGCCAGAAGTAGCCTTCTTTTCTCTGTGCCAGTAGCCTCCTCTCCTCTGGCGGCGCTTTCACGATGGCTGCTTCTGATGCCTCCTAACCCCCCCCCCCCCCCCCCTCCCCCAGGCATCATCCCGCACGGCCACCTGTCCGACGGGCGCATGTACCTGGTGCTGGTGTCCACATGCCACCACCTGGCCATGCTGAGGTTCCTGCTGCGACTCAGCACCAGGGGGCTGGTGGACAGGTGCCTGCCGCACGTGAGGGTCATACCCGTCACGGCGCTACGACTCAGGTGCGGAGCTGCGGACTGTGTGGAGGCAGGATGGGGGTCGGTGTGGCAGGCTCGCGCATGCTGTGCAACTTTGAGAGGGCATGTCTTGCTTGCCAGTCAGCAGGCGGGCCAGGGCCAGGCAGTCTGAAGGAATGGGGACTTCGAGACCGAGCTGGCTGTTCCTCGAATGGACCCTGACTGTTCCCTTCCTATCCCCGCCTTCGCCCTCCTACCTCCCCAGCCCCCTCCCCGGCGGCCACACGCTGGGCGGCTGCCTGTGGGACGCGGGTGCTCCCGAGAGCGCCTGGAACGTTGACGGAGAGCTGCTGAGCGGCGCTGACGTAGCGGTGACGGTGCAGCGGGGGGCGGTGGAGGTGTTCGCGAGGGGGCCGGAGACAGCCGCGTCGGCGGGCGTGGGGGTGGCGCCGGCGGGGGGCAGTGCCAGGCTGAGGCGCTAGGGGGGAGCGCAAAGAACTGAGTGATAGCACGTGAGCGGGGCTGATGAACCTAGTGATGATGGGGCATGAGTTCAGAGGGGACGGCGGCGGGTGTTATGTGCTGGCGGGGCTACAGAGCTGGAGCATAGGGCCCATAGGGCGCGTGTGCAGGCGTAGTGCGCTAAGCGCATAGGTTGCAAGACAGACGCAAGCGACTACCCGCGGGTGTGAACTGTGCCGGCTGTGTTGCAGTTTGTTCGCCTGTAGAGTTCTCCAACCACATGGTGCATGCTTGCGGAATTAAGAGCGGGAAGGCTGGAGGTGGTACGTGCAGGGTGCCTGAGAAATGCTGACGTAGAGCGTAGGGCCAACGCGCAATGTGGAACACATGCGACGAGTGTACGCGCAACACGCATCATACATGAAAGTCATAGGGTCATGTGCCACACTGGCTCCCGCCGCCTTGAGTGAGGTTCGCCAGATCAGAACGAGCAGCCAACAGCAACAGCAGAAAGAAGCACCCCACCCTGTTAACCCATCGACGTTTACTTTGGAGCCTGCTAGGAGAAGGTCCAAGCAAGCAAAAGCCCCCTCGCCTGCACAAAACGCAAAACGCATTGATGACCTGCCTGTTGAGCACCTTGCTCTTGCGTTACCCATAAGCTCTTTCCTGGTGGGCCGATTCAGACATGCATGAAGCCCACAGGACAAGGTGGGGCCCGTGGGGGCGCTGGACCGAATGGTGACCTCTCATTCACTCGCTCAGCAGGACCCTCTAGTCGTCTGACCACTTAGCTAGCGCAGGGTCTGATGTCAACAAGGACCGCCACGTCGCCATGCATCTTTCCTTGCCAAGCGCACCTCGCTTCCTATCTAGCTCCTCCACTGCCCTCTGCTCAGCTGATGACGCACCACCTCTGCCACCACCTTGGCTCCGGCTCTGGCCCCGGCTCTGGTACCCCGGCAGCGGCCGCCACCTCCGTACCGCTGAACATGATTGCGCCCGGCTCGCCGCCCTTGGTGATGGCCGTGCCCTCCGCGGGCGCCACCAGACCCGTGTCCAAGGGACCGTCCTCCTGCTCCTGGTGCTTCTCCTCCTGCTCCTGCTTCTCCTGCTCCTGTTGCTCCGGCTGGTTCTCCTCCTCCGGCTGCTCCTCCTCCGGCTGCTCCTCCGGCTGCTGCGGCTGCTCGGCTGTGTTGTCCGAGGGAGCGGCATCCGCCGGGCCGGAAGGCGTGGGCTGAGCCGGCGCCTTGGCCACGATGGGCCATGGGATGGGCGCTAGTGCCTGCTCTGTCAGGCCCTTGAGGAGCGAGGCCTGGTGGGAGACATCCACCTCGAACGCCAGCATGACCTGATGAGGAGGGGTTGGATGGGTGCAAGCTGGTGGCACGCACAACACAATTATGCCTGCGTGCCAAGCATTATGCCTTGCGACTGGCCCTTGTTTAAGGCATGACCCGGTACTCAAAGCAGTGTATGTCGCACCTTTCCGCGGCTGGGCGCCGCATCCGCTTGGGGCGCATGCGGCACCCCCATGATAATGGCGAGCGGGCGCGGCAGGCAGCCCCCCGAGACCACTGCGACCGCCGCCCTCTCCGTGTCCAGACGCAGGGCTGCGCAGGGGGAGTAGTGAGAGGTCAAATAAGCGAATGCGAGTGTTCAAGTCTTGAGGCAATGGGCAAGCTTGGAATCATGTCCGTGTCGTCAGGTCCTCAGAAACTGGCCAGCGAGACCCTTGCAGTTCCCAGCGCTAGAGAACCTAGCTAGGCACCTGCCCCTGCCTACCCGGCTTGAGCCACGGCTCCAGCGCCCACTGCACCGATAGGCGGAAGATCTCGTCCGTCTGGCGGGGAGCGGGAGATGCAGGCACGCGCACTCGATCACCAAGTTGTTTTGATGGCGCGTGGAGGGCAACTGTTGGCCCCAGCAGACCCCCGCTCGCCTCCCACCTTGATGGCGTCGCGGATGAACTTCCAGGGCCCCTCGCCCCAGTACTTGCTCTGGCCTGGGTGCGGCATGAGGAACGAGGCGAGCACATCCAGCTCCAGGGGGCCTACATACAGCAGGGGGAAGGGGGGAGGTAGGTAGGGGAGCAAGCGCAGGTGATACAACCTGGGGTTCCGGTGACAAGGTCGGTCCAATATATAGCTAGCAGTTGCACGTACGTACCTTCTGCTGGGGCGTCCTCCGGCTTCTGTGATGGGTGGAGGGCAATATAGAGCAGGCAGCGCAGGAGACGCAGGGTGAAGGGCTTTGAGTTTGCGTGCGCAGAGGGGGTGAACTAGGGTGAAGGAAGCACCGTCAGGACCTTCTGGCTGACAGCCAGAAATCTCCTCTGGGAGCCCCGAAACCTTCTGGCCATGGAGCCAGAAAGACCTGTCCAAAGGCATGAAACCTTCTGGCCATGGGGGCCGCCCGTCCCACGGTGTCCCGTTGGCAAGTGTTCCCTGGCGCACGCAGTCTTGCTTCTCAGCCGCCGCCGCTCCAACGGTCAGGGCGTATGCCCATGCGGCCGGCTAGCCCTGCCCACGGCGTCCCGCCCGTTGGCTGGAAAGTGCTCCCCGGCGCATGCACGCAGTCTTGCTTCAAAGCCGCTCCAACAGTCAGGGCGTATGCCCATACGGCCGGCTAGCCCTGCCCACGGCGTCCCGCCCGTTCGCTGGAAAGTGCTCCCCGGCGCATGCACGCAGTCTTGCTTCTCAGCCGCTCCAACAGTCAGGGCGTATGCCCATACGGCCGGCTAGCCCTGCCCACGGCGTCCCGCCCGTTGGCTGGAAAGTGCTCCCCGGCGCATGCACGCAGTCTTGCTTCAAAGCCGCTCCAACAGTCAGGGCGTATGCCCATACGGCCGGCTAGCCCTGCCCACGGCGTCCCGCCCGTTGGCTGGAAAGTGCTCCCCGGCGCATGCACGCAGTCTTGCTTCAAAGCCGCTCCAACAGTCAGGGCGTATGCCCATACGGCCGGCTAGCCCTGCCCACGGCGTCCCGCCCGTTCGCTGGAAAGTGCTCCCCGGCGCATGCACGCAGTCTTGCTTCAAAGCCGCTCCAACAGTCAGGGCGTATGCCCATACGGCCGGCTAGCCCTGCCCACGGCGTCCCGCCCGTTGGCTGGAAAGTGCTCCCCGGCGCATGCACGCAGTCTTCCTTCAAAGCCGCTCCAACAGTCAGGGCGTATGCCCATACGGCCGGCTAGCCCTGCCCACGGCGTCCCGCCCGTTCGCTGGAAAGTGCTCCCCGGCGCATGCACGCAGTCTTGCTTCTCAGCCGCTCCAACAGTCAGGGCGTATGCCCATACGGCCGGCTAGCCCTGCCCACGGCGTCCCGCCCGTTGGCTGGAAAGTGCTCCCCGGCGCATGCACGCAGTCTTGCTTCAAAGCCGCTCCAACAGTCAGGGCGTATGCCCATGCGGCCGGCTAGCCCTGCCCACGGCATCCCGTTGGAAAGTGTGACTGCGCGGACCTAGATAGACCTACGAACTGGAATTTGACGAGCAGTGTCCGCTAAGGCACGAGTGCAAGGGCGTAGCCCCGTTTACCCCCTAGCGGGAGAAATGGGGCAAGCCAACGGCCGCCGGCCGGTCCAATTCTTCTTTTACGCTTATCTCACCCCCAGGTTGCCCTTGACCGCCGTGCCCGCGTGAGAAGGGATGAGCACCATCTTTCCCCCGGCGGGGGGGATCTGTCCAAGAGGGCATTCGGACAGACTTCATGTGCAAGCAAGGCGCATTGCAGAAAGCACATACATAGGCCTGTTGAAACCCCCGCGGGTGCCCACCTCCACATCCCAGCCGGGCGTGGCTCCGAGGGTGGCAGTACTGTTGCCCAGGTTGCGGCGGGGCTGCAGCAGGTCCAGACCGCACGCGGTGCAGTCAACTGCGTTGTAGATCCGGGTGGACCACCTAAGGGGGAGAGCATAAAGAGCATTGGGCGGGGTAACCAGACCGGAGGCAGGTGTAGGCGACACTCCTCTCCAGCCATGAGGCATGTTAGCTTACGTCCAGTGTGCATCCAGCTCGCCCCGCTTCCAGCCCGCCTCCATCTGCTCGTAGGCCCACGCCACGGAGGCCTGCACCAGGTCCTTGGGCAGCACCCCCTCCGTCGCCTGGCGCCAGGCAGGGGTGTCCACCAGTGGCACGAGGGCCAGCACGCGGTCTTCGGGGAGGAAGCAGCGGGACCACTGGATCTGCACGTTAGGATAGGTAGGGCCGATACAAACAAAGTAAAGGCGTATGTGGACTGGTGCGAGGCTTCTCTGAAGTGTGCGTGAGGGGCCAGCTGGGAGACATGCTCGCTCGACAATCAAGGTGTCATCAGCCAGCCACCCACCCACCGAGCACCAGTTCAGCACCACCCAGGCCCTTTTCGCGGGCGTTCCGGCGTTCTTTATCGAGTTGATCAGACCTGGAGAGCGAGAATTGCACGGGACAAGCAAGGCGGGGATGCTAGGCGCGCAGGTCCTGCACGCAACATAGCGGCTCTTACGTACATACCCGAGCGGTCCTGCGTGGCCCATTTGAGCTCCTGCAGGGCGGGAGGTAGGGCAAGGCAGTACCATCACATCCCGTGCAGGTCTGATGCCCTAGCTGAACAAAGCTTACCTTCGACGCCAGCGCTAGGTACCCCATGCCATCCTCCCCGTGTTCACGGAGTTTCCTGAGAAGCCCCGCGCGCCCGGGTGAGGATGGAGTAGTAAGATCCCAGCTGTCAGCAAGCGGTCAGGCTCAGCGGATCAGTTGTCCCTCACCCCAGAAGGCCGGTGTAGTTCCCATCCTTGTAGTCGCTCGCTGCTTGGCTGCTGAAGTCGTAGTACACGAGCCCGACCTTGGGATGGCCATTCCACAGGTTAAACTCCGGCCTGGTGGCACGCGCACGGCGGTGCGGTGAGCTAGAGCAAGGACGCTAAGGACGCGTGACGCACGGCACAAACGGCAGAAACTGTCACGCACCAGTCGACAACGTAAATGGACTGGTAGGCTTCTACCGAGTCTGGGGGACGGGGATACAGCAAAGCAGGTTGAATCCCCGCAGGGTACGCAGGGAACCATGCACAGTGCCTGCAGGTCTCGCCGCCACGCACCCACTTTCGCCCAGGAGGGGCCAGAGATGAAGACTCCGGGCCGCCACGGCCTCCTGAATAGTCCACACGCGCCGCATGTAGCTGTGGTTGACCAGGAGGGCCTTGACGGCAGTCCTAGACATGTAATCCGCGCTGTGCCACCCTGACCGTTCAAGCCGAGGTAGGGCAGGCAAGGTCATCAGCTCCCGTTGAGCGCCCACGTGCTGCAAGCAACTCACGTGCAAGCTCGCCTCCAGGACGGTAGGCTTTCATCTCCCCGGCATACTTTTTCACAATAGAGCGCGCCTCCTGCGGTAGCCAGCAGGTAGCTATCTAGTGCGGTGTATGGACCGGCATGCACATGCGACCGCCATGCGTGTTAAATCCTCACCTTAGCCGTGACAATTCTACCGGTGCTGTAGTCAACAACGGGGGCCAGCAGCACGTACACCTGTAAAGCAGGGGGTGGAAGAATGGAAGGAAGTCAGAAAGTGGCATGCATGATGAGGCCAGATCTTTTACCTCACCTCCCCCGCCTGGTAGATGGCGGGGCTGGCCTTGACATGCTCCATTTTGGTTCTCTGGTCTGCGTCCTGTGGATGGGTGTATGCAGTATATGCAGTACGTAATGATTAGTACGTAATGATGCGTGCAAGTCATACTGCGTACACTGAGTACGTATCGGCGTTATTATTGCTGAGGGGGGTCTCCGTCTGCCTTACCTGCGGCACACACATCTGGTCGACCCAGACGTACTCAGCGATGCTGTTGGCGTAGAGCCACAGGAGCCACGCAGCGACCTGCATGCAGCATTAGTAGGGAGGAATAATGGAGATAATAACTTATCAGGCGGCGCAGGCTCACCAGCAGGTGCCATCTCGATCTCTCAGCAAATGTGTAGTTGCCCACCTCAATCTGAATGTCGTGGCCATCCGCGAGGGACCAGTCCACTTCGGCCCCCTTGGCCCCTGGCAGCCCGCAGTCCGAGGCAAATGCCCGGGCACCCCCCATGCCAACGTGCTTGCTGGGAGAAAACCAGCCGTAAGGCTACAAGCAAAGAAGGAGAGAGGATGTCATAGACGGCAGGTAACGTATGGAGCGAGGAAGGTATGCACGGGTTCCTGCAGCCGCCCCTCCCGCCCCTCCCACCTCATCGGAGTCTCCGTCACCCGTGCCGTCCAGTTGTGACACACTGTACCCCTCGCGGCGACACTCCTTCAGCCAAGTCCTGAAGTCTGAGATGCTCTCGTGCTTGCCCCGCACACGCCAGCGGTAGGACAGGACGGCGGCATCCTGGCATCCAGGAAAATGACCGAGAGGGAATTGATGTTATTGATGTATTTATTGAGCAAAAACAATCGCTCACAGCGCCGCGGCCTCAGCCCATTAGTGGATACGGCTGATAGAGAGCAAATGGGGTGTATGTGCGTAAACTTGTTCACGACCTTCTCAGGCTCGTTGGGAATGTGACAGATCTTCCGTTGCCAGGCGTCAAGTTGATACGGAGGCTTGGCGTTCGGGTCCTCGAGGGGCCCATTGTTTTTGAGGTCAGCCAGGATACTTGGCACGTCGCTGACGCGTAAGTAACGAGGCATCGTGTTCTGTTTACCTGCTGCGTGCTGATAATACCGCGGAGCCAAGCAGCAAGTTGACGGGTAGAGTATCGACTCGCACGGAAGCAGCGCACAGACGCAGCACAATAATTCTGCAATCAACCAGTTTGGCTCACTCTCTACACTCTCTGCTTCAACCGCCTGCTCGTACTGCATCAGGCAACTGGACACGTGTCATCATCGGCCATCCGTGCGTCCGAAAACTGAAAACGTGTCATACCAAATACCTCGACACGTGTCCACCAGCCCGCAGGCCCCTGAGAACCCCTCAGAACCCCGCCTACCGCGCGCCGGGACACCGGACTTGATATACAAGCCTTGCTCGTGGAGCCGGTAGCAAATGCCAAGCAATCTCCAGCAGCTCTAGCCGTCACCTTGCTTCTCGTTCGCGCCCATTCGCCACCCATACATGCATGATCCAATCACAGTGTCCAGATGAACCACAACCACAACCACAAGGCATGTAATCAATGGCCTTTGCATGCCTTGCTTGCTTGGGGCCCTCAAGCGTGCGCTCAATCACGCACGCACTGCAATTATGCCCTTAACAACCAGCTTTGGTTCACTCAATGACTTGTTTGCTCTGCGAGAGCCGGGTAAATAGGCAGGGGGAGGGGCGCTCAAATTGATACCCTGCCCACCCGGGGGTTCACCGGACAAGCCCTTGCCCTGCATGCAAATGCACCTGCACCCCTTAGCAACACACGTACGCACCTGCACCACGAGGAGGTACTTCTTGTTGAGCAGCTGCTGGTCCCGCCACTCCACAAGCCAACCGGGCATGAGCTGCTCGACTTCAGCAACCACGAACGCCTGCATGCGTGCAAGGGGCGACATCGTGCGCTGAGGCAGGTCGGGAGAGCGGGAGGCCATGCACATCACACGGCCAATCTGCAGCCTGTCTACGCAAAGGAGCTTAACTTACCTTGTGTCGGATCCCCGTGGCCTCCTCCTCGGCTTTCACGCGCGTGTACACGCCGTTGATAATGGCAATGACTGGAGGGCGGGCGGGCCCACAGCAGCGTCACAAGAGCGAGTCCACGCCCAGCAGTTTACAGTCCGGCAGCATGTCCGGCCAGTCACTCACGCAGATTGAGCAGGAGGATGGATACGAACATCACGTAGATGCCCAGCACCGCAGCCGTCAAAACGCTGATGGTCTGAGATGATACCTCTGCACGTAGTACGTGTGTAAGATGTGTTTACATTTTCAGCAGCTTGCATGGCACACACCCAACTGCCGTAGTATGTAGCATCCCCGCGCATGCTACTCAACACCGTTACCTACCTGGATCAATGAGCAGGTCCATGCTGAAGTCTCCGCCGTACATCATTGAGTAGAGCTTCAGGAACACGCCCCGTGCAATCTGTGCGCGGCTCACCAGCTCGCCATCTGCCGTGGTCAAGCCCCATCCTGCATGTAGTCGGCAGGCGGAAGGCGGGATGTTGTGGGCCATACATGGAATGCGTGCAGCCGTGTTCAGCAAGCCAAACGTACATACTACGCCTGGACGGTTGGCAAAACGACTCACGTGGCGCGACTACCAGAAGAGAGAAAGCGAAGCCCAGGTAGACGATACCGAGGAAAAGGAAAAAGGGCCAAAGCTCGTACGTTACCTCAAGGACCATCCTGGGCAAAAGGGCGACGGAGATTATTGGCAAGAAAGGCAAATGTCATGCATGCGCAGTGCTTTCAATTATAGATAGAGCTGTCATATTGCTTGCTTACCTGACGAACGTCCCAAGGCGCCGGGATGTGGAGGCGTACTGCATGAGCCGCCAGAAGAGCACCAGCACCTGGACCTGGGCGACGCATAGGAGGACGTCCAGGCTCACGCCGCAGGACCAGTGTAGGCTCAGCGCAGTCACCATGAGACCCATTTCTAGGACATCAAACAGGTTCCACGGCTGCTGCCAAATCCAGCGTATGCCCCCAGCTGCAAGTAACTGCCGCAGCTCAATAACCAAGTACTCAGCCGTGATCCAGGCGAGAGCGCCCATGAGCTTGTTCTGGTATTCAGTCGGGCACGCGTGATGAAGCCCGTCCCAATGGCTCCCCTCGTCGGATGTGGAGTTTGAGGGGAGGATGACAAACCATCTCGACCCTACGGTAAACCTGGCTGTTTCAGGGGCTGGTGGGGCCTCGTAATTGGTACCAGTGTTTACGTCTTCTGTGGGTAATCAACGTGATAGCGAATGGCTTAGATCGTACCCCTTTCATGACGTAGAGTGAGCTACATCGAACGCCCTCACCGTAAAGATTGAGCGCATAGACGACAAACAAGATCGTGTAGGTTAAACGCAGCATCAGCATTTGCAGCACCACATGCCTTCGGGCGGGGCAAGGGGGGGCCAAGGGGAACAGTAGGGGCAGGGGGGGAGTAGTAGTTAGTAGTAAACCCGCCCGCCAGTATACAGTGCGTACCGACAGCACACATGTCTGTAGATCGGATGCATGCTTGCAGCAGCCAAGTACAAGAACTTACTGCGTGAAGCGTCTCCAGTGGATCATAACAAGAGTAGTTATCGTCGGCGATGCCCAGCCGCGCTTAAAGAATGGTGCAGCATTGCTCCTGAGCATCTTCCCGAGGTGCTTAGCAAATTTGGCTTGGAACGAGCTTGTCCCAGTGCCCGAGCCGGCAGTGGCTGGTACGGGCACCTTGCGTACAACAGCTGCGTAGCTGCTGCTGCGTATGCTGCTTTGGTAGTCCTTGCTTCTGAACATGAGGTAAATGGCTGTAAAGCCGCGAACCACGGCGAGAAATAGAAGTGCCAGCAGGCAGATCAGGAGGTAGGCCAAGCCACAGGCCAGACCCACGAAGGTGCAGCCCTGAAACGCCATTGCCAGCGCTGCAAAGAACATGGGCTGCACGCGAATGACCAGGGCTGCTACGCATGGTGTCTCACACAAGCGCTCCAGCACGTTCCCTGCCAGTCCTACGACTGGCCCTACCAGTGCCACAATCAATCCGGCTGATAGCTGATAGCTGCGCTTCAGCATTTCCGCTGCAGCGTCCAGGGAGGCGGCCCAGGAGGCCTTCTGGCCGCTGCTGGGTGATCCAGCCTTGCGGTCTGCTGCTTCTGCCCCCTCTTCCTTGCCACCTGATGACGAGCCCGCCTTAGAGCCTCTACAATCGCAGCTTGCTGAGGCATCCTTCTGCTCGCGGTGCATTTGCTCATCGAACCATAGCTTGTAGACAGCAGGCTGCATGAGCGAGGCGGTCAGCTCCGTCAGCAAGCTGATGGCGCCAGGCCACACAGGGTGCACCACCTGACTGGTTAAACTGCTGGCACCAACAACTGTAAAGCTGGGTAGGGCGGTAGGTTGTGAGCATGGGGAGGCAGACTGCACCGGCCGCACTGCGTTGGCCAGGTCTCTAACGCCAAGCATTATGGCATTCGAGAGCTCATTGTTACTGCTTGGGTCATACGCGGGCAGCGGCATGGGGCAGGACGTCCTGAACACGAGCCTGCCCTGGGGCACCCCGGGCAGCTGACCAGCGTCAACTGTTTCCCATTCATGGAGCTCGCTGGCTGCCAACACGACAGCCAGAAGGTCGGTGAAGGCTCTTGTGGCCGCCAATTCTGACAAGAGCTGGCCGAGCTGGCTGCTCTCAATCCAGGGGTCGAACGCAAGTATGTCTGGCGATGGGTTCGTTGACTGCAGCTGCAGGCTACGTGCGAGAACGTTCACGCTGTCAAACGCCAACTGCTCCCTATCTTCCTTTATTCGGATAGCAAGGCGGCAGAAGAGCGCCGCCACCTCCGGATGAGGGATTGGTGCCTTGGGCTGCTCGCACCAGCTCAGGTAGCCCTCTACCAGACCACGGTAGTCCCAAAAGCACACGGTGTTGCGTGAATTCTCGTCGCTGCCACCCTTAACTGTGCTGCTGGGCTCCTGCTGACCCAGGGCGGCGGGGGACAGGTAGGTCTTGTGAAGACCAAAGGCAGCGGCCCAAGACTTGAGCTGGGCAAGGGAGTATGGTGGGACTCCCAAGAGTAGCCACACGGCTGCCTCCGTGTGAATGACGGAGCTGTATCGCTCTAGCAGTATTGCTGCAACCTCTGGGGAACGTGGGGGAGCTGATTTCTTGTTGACACACTCGACCACGTAGTTGCGTGTTTGGTGAATGAAATCTTTGATGGCAATAACCAAGCTTGCGGTTTCCTCCGCCTTATCGCATTGGTGCATGAGCTCACGCACAATGTTCACCAGCGCATCTGACGACACTGCGAGGTTCGGGTGCTTGGAACGGAGCTGTTGCTGGCTACTGCTGCGGCTGGAGCTACTGGTGCTGTTGCGCTTGTGGACGCCTCGCTGTACGTACTCGTTGTACTCGTTGCAGTTGAAACGACGCGGTACATGACTGCATGACAGCCGCTCCAGGACCCAAAGGCACAAGTCTGTGGACCATGGCTTTGGGTACAGGGCCTGCAGAGTTGTGCAGGCGTACAGCAGCCCTGCCGCTGCCAGTTGGCCTGGATTCCTGATGATGGCGTCCTGGAGAGAAGTGTAGCCGGGCTGTGCTGGAGCACTGGGGGAGGACTGATACTGGGCTACCGACGGCATATTGCTGGCGTACTTGCAAAGATACGCGGTAAAGAGCGTGTCATTGAGAGCTGACAGAGTAGGCAGAGGTTTCCTGTCCGCGCGGATCATGATCTCGCCCACTGAGCCGGCCTGCAGACAGGCCGCCATAATGGCAGGTAGGGCCTCGTAGCAAGTGCGGAAGGTAGGCACTGCTGGTGTCACCATTGCCTCTGCTGCCTTTGCAGCTGTCACCGCCGGCGCAGACAAATGGCCGGTGGCGGTGGCCGTGGCGGTGGCTGCAGCCGCCGGCTCCGCCATGGCCTCTGTCCCATTGCACACCAGGGGGTATGCATCGACTGCCAGCTGCATCAGCGCCGCTGCCTCAAGCAGCGTGCAGTCGTCCAGCTTGCCCTCAAGGCCGCCGCCGCCGATGCCCTTGAACAGCCTTTCTGTCGCCACCTTCTCGCCTCCAAGCCTCACCCAAAGCTCCGCCAGCCGTGGGTCGGCCGCATGAAGCAGCCAGCAACCACACCACAGGGGCTCCAAGCAAGGATCACCGGGTACTGGGCAGCGAACATGATCTTTAGGCGGCTGTTTCCCAGCTGCAGGATTGGCGATGCGTGCCGCGTCGTCCTCCATCAGCCTCAGAATCATGGCCAGGAGCAGCGGCCCAGCGTGCGGCACCAGGGCAGAAACTGGCCACTTCGGGGCTGATTGCGTACATGTTGACGACGCACCAGGTGTGTTGTTAGACAGACACATAGCTGCTCCTCCGCCGTAGAGCATTTGCACCACCTCCCAGCTTGGGCTGAGCATAATGGCTGGGAAGCGAATGCCGCAGACACATGAGAGGCAAGTGGCCTTGGCCTTCTTGCGGCCGTCACTGCTGACCTCTGCTGACAAGTCCAGCAACAGCTTGACAATGTCGTCGTCCCCCCAGAGCGCCGCTGTTGCCAGAGGGGTGACCCAGCAGGCTGCCCGAGCCACCCGCTGCTTGCCCTCGAGGGGATCGGGGTCTGCGCCGTACTCAAGCAGGAGCTCCACCATGCGCCTCTCGCCCAGGGCGGCAGCGGCGCTGAGGGGGCTGCAGGCGAGCCGCAGCTGCTTGTGGCTTCGGAGCGAGGCGTACCAGGCCTTCGCATTGCAGCCCATGACGCCCTCCTCGTGCTCAGCAGTGCCAGCGCCCGCACTCAATAGGGCTGTGCCACCGTCGTCTTCAAGGGCTGTGCTGCCGCCAGGCCGTGCGCAGAGCCAGGCCCAGAGCAAAGCCAGCAAAGTCCACACGCTTCTGGCCAGGCCCTTACTAGCCTTCCAGGTGAATTTCAGTGGCGAGTGACAGAAGCTGCAGTCGCTGGGCTGCTCTGATGCTGAAGAACCCGGCTTTTGCTCCGGCTTGGGAGCAACAAACAAGTAGCTGCAGGCTTCCACACGCTCCTTCTCGCTAAGGTGCCGCTTTGCCATGGCAAGGCGGTCACTGAGGTGCTGCACGTTGCCCTCCAGGACGGCTTGGAGAAGGCCAGCAGCTGTATCACGGACAGATGCCCCCTTGTTGCCGCTGTGGGTGCTGTCAGCACCGTTGGGGCCGAGAGCAACAGCAGGCGCCGCCGGCGGTGCCGCCGCCGCATTGCCGCTGCTGGTGGCGGCGGTGCTCACCGAGCCAGGGCTAGGAGGCTCCAGCGGTGCCACGCCTGCGCCGCTTTGGGGGCTGGGGCCGGGAAGCCCTGCTGGTGACCGTGTAGCGCCAACGCCTTGGCCGGAAGCGGTGCGGTTGGCGGCGAGACGGCCCTGCTGCTGGTTGCCCTCTAGGACGGCACGGAGCAGGCCGCCGCCGGAAGATGTCCGGCGGCCCTCTGTGGGTCCTCCAGCCGCTGGCTTAGGGACTGCGGTTGAAATACCAAGCGAGGTGAGGACGTCTGCAGCCCACGCCTTTTGATACTCATGCTGGTCAGGAACCGAGGTCTCGGCAGTGGCGTGGACAGGTGTTGATGACGGGGACGCAGCAGCACTGCCCAGGGGTCGTGTGGCACCGCCGCCGCCGGCGGTGGGACTAGCGGCCGGGCCATGCGACGGCGGCTGTGCAGCGCTGCCGTGAGGTCCAGCGCCGACGCCAACGCTGGGGGCAGATGTTGTACGCCGGGTAGCGCCGCTCCATGCCCTGAAGTCGCTGGTAACAGGGACAGATGGAGACCGCCACACGGCCTTGAAGCGTCTCGCATGAGGCTTGGCGCGGGCAAGACCGCCAAAAGTGGGGAGGTCTCTAAAGAAAGGACGCTCGGGGCGGCACCAGTGCATTTGCCGGTCGTGGCAGCTCTGCTTGTAGCAACGTCCTGGTGACATTGGTGGCTGAGCTGCTCCGCAGGCTACGGGTTGCTGTGGTGGGCTGCTGCTGTCTGCAGGTAGGGCGGCCGAGAAAGCAAAGGCAGCATCGTCAGGGTTGTCACAGTAAAGTGCTTGAGTTTTGGGCCGCGCCGCTGCTGCCCTACCTTCCAGCTTATCAGTGAGGGCCTGCGTACATCCCGCCCGTGCTCACCTATGTGGCCTTCTCCGCTCCCTTGGCCATCTCCGTTGGCGTTGGCAAGCTCCATATGCACCGACGCTGTTGCGACGGGGCGTCCAGCAGCTGCAGAACATGCATGCAGTAGTCCGGCGGCGGGGGCGGACGTCATGCATGTATCAGGCACCTAGATAGGTCTAACGACCCCCGGGGTGCGAGGGCAACCCGCTAGGAACCGCATCGGTCAAACCCGTAGATGCTAGATGCTAGATGCGTGCGAGGCACCCGCCCCGTACATCCCACGCCATCTAGGCGAAACCGTGCATAGCGTGGAGGCAGGGCACCATGCCGCGTCCGAACCTTGGGTGGTTTGGCTGGTAAAAAATGTGTGAAGTCCTAGCCTCGATCCACGCTTGTTATCTTGCTTCTTGTACATGCCTAACGAGGAGAGCGCTAAGGATTGAAAGAGCGAGGGCCTCACCAGGGCTGTTCATTCGCCCTCCCAGGCTGCGTGCCGTGTCGTCCGTCCTAATCGGCGGGAGCCGTGGGAGGCCTCCGCCGGCACCTGTCAGCAGCTGACCTGCAGGCAGCAGGGCACACAGGAGAACTATCTAACCAACGTGAAGTGCGTGGCCGCTTCGTTACCGCGCGCGGCAATTGCGCGCCAAAATGGAACTAATTGCTCGCCATCAAAAGCGGGAGCTTAGTGGCCACGAAGACACTCGCAGAACGAACTTCATCCGTTTCCGGCGCAATCTTCAGTCCGTTTCCTTTGTCCGTTTCCAGGCATCCGTTTTGAAAATAAATGTCATGCATGAAACGTTATCGGCCGATCCAATCCGTTATCGAAACGGACAGGCAAAACGGATGGCCCAGCGCGAGCATCCGTTCCCAAAAAACGGATGAGATCGCCCGATAACGGTTGGCTGTGTCCGTTACTAGAAACGGACAAGAATGCCCGATAACGAACGGCTGGTTGGAAGCGGATGGCACGATGCGCTCCAGCTCCAGGGCTGGCTGCGACGCATGCACAGGCCACCTGACACTACCTTACAAGCCTCTCCTGCTCTCCTGGCCCAGCGTCAAGCTCAGTCGAAGGGCTCAGCACGCAATGACCTAGCCATGGCACCCGTGCATGCCGCCCTCGACCACACCAAGTGGCAGCTCACAGCTTCCCGGCCATCCATGGGGGATCCCTCACTGCTCAAGAGCCGTAACCTCAGAAGTGCTGTCGGCGGGGGCACAGCTGTGCGTGAAGGGGCAGGGGCGGGGCGCGAGCGATGGATGGTTCGCGGGATGGCCCGCGAGTCGCGTCACGGGGTCCCGCACAAGCACACGCGCAACGCAGAAGCCCCATCCACAGGTCCACAACAGCTCCACAGCGCAGTGCGCTCATTTGGGGCAGCAGCAATCGCAGCAGCAGCAACAAACAAGTGCCTCCGCCTGCTCCAAACATCAGCCTTGTGCTTATAAGCCAACATTTAAGGCACTGTGGAAGTGGCGGTCGCTCCGCCGGCTCCCGCAGCGGGCCAGCGCCAGAGGAATGTAGCCGCAAGTTGTAGCAGAGTGTCCGCGACAACTTGGGATTGTAACATCCGCGATGCTTTCAGTCTGTATGCGTGTAAGAGAGAGTACCTGGAGACAAAAGCAGGCACAGGTCGACGCCCGGTCAACGAGCATTGCGACTGGTTGTGCCGGCTCCCGCAGCAGCAATTAAACGGCTGACAACGGAGGCTCATATGTGTATGCATAGTTGCCCATATACACGTATGAAAGTGGTTTCGGGGCTCGGCGGACTATGACTTCGCACGCACGCCCCACGGTACGGCTCATTGCACACCTCGGGCCCCTCCACCAGCACTCGGCACTCCCTCCCTCCCGCCACCTCCTGCAAGGCCCCTTCCCCCCCCCCCGTCTTTTAGCGGTGTGGGTATAGGGGGGGCGATCGAGAGGTGCATGTGCGCTCCGGCGGGAGGCTCGAGGGCCGCCGGGGTCCGGGGCTGCGTGCGGAGCCGTCGCTGTGCCAAGCGTGCCCACCCTCCTCCCGCCGGTTCCGGGCACTGCCACCAGCCTTGCAGACAATCATAGCGTGTGCACAAGGGTGTAAAGGCTTTGGCGGTGTGGGTATAGGGGGGGCGATCGAGAGGTGCATGCGCGCTCCGGCGGGAGGCTCGAGGGCCGCCGGGGTCCGGGGCTACGTGCGGAGCCGTCGCTGTGCCAAGCGTGCCCGCCCTCCTCCCGCCGGTTCCGGGCCCTGCCACCAGCCTTGCAGACAATCACAGCGTGTGCACAAGGGTGTAAAGGCTTTGGCGGTGTGGGTATAGGGGGGGCGATCGAGAGGTGCATGCGCGCTCCGGCGGGAGGCTCGAGGGCCGCCGGGGTCCGGGGCTGCGTGCGGAGCCGTCGCTGTGCCAAGCGTGCCCACCCTCCTCCCGCCGGTTCCGGGCACTGCCACCAGCCTTGCAGACAATCATAGCGTGTGCACAAGGGTGTAAAGGCTTTGGCGGTGTGGGTATAGGGGGGGCGATCGAGAGGTGCATGCGCGCTCCGGCGGGAGGCTCGAGGGCCGCCGGGGTCCGGGGCTACGTGCGGAGCCGTCGCTGTGCCAAGCGTGCCCGCCCTCCTCCCGCCGGTTCCGGGCCCTGCCACCAGCCTTGCAGACAATCATAGCGTGTGCAAAAGGGTGTACAGGCTTTGGCGGTGTGGGTATAGGGGGGGCGATCGAGAGGTGCATGCGCGCTCCGGCGGGAGGCTCGAGGGCCGCCGGGGTCCGGGGCTACGTGCGGAGCCGTCGCTGTGCCAAGCGTGCCCGCCCTCCTCCCGCCGGTTCCGGGCCCTGCCACCAGCCTTGCAGACAATCATAGCGTGTGCACAAGGGTGTACAGGCTTTGGCGGTGTGGGTATAGGGGGGGCGATCGAGAGGTGCATGCGCGCTCCGGCGGGAGGCTCGAGTGCCGCCGGGGTCCGGGGCTACGTGCGGAGCCGTCGCTGTGCCAAGCGTGCCCGCCCTCCTCCCGCCGGTTCCGGGCCCTGCCACCAGCCTTGCAGACAATCACAGCGTGTGCACAAGGGTGTAAAGGCTTTGGCGGTGTGGGTATAGGGGGGGCGATCGAGAGGTGCATGCGCGCTCCGGCGGGAGGCTCGAGGGCCGCCGGGGTCCGGGGCTACGTGCGGAGCCGTCGCTGTGCCAAGCGTGCCCGCCCTCCTCCGGCCGGTTCCGGGCCCTGCCACCAGCCTTGCAGACAATCATAGCGTGTGCAAAAGGGTGTACAGGCTTTGGCGGTGTGGGTATAGGGGGGGCGATCGAGAGGTGCATGCGCGCTCCGGCGGGAGGCTCGAGGGCCGCCGGGGTCCGGGGCTACGTGCGGAGCCGTCGCTGTGCCAAGCGTGCCCGCCCTCCTCCCGCCGGTTCCGGGCCCTGCCACCAGCCTTGCAGACAATCACAGCGTGTGCACAAGGGTGTAAAGGCTTTGGCGGTGTGGGTATAGGGGGGGCGATCGAGAGGTGCATGCGCGCTCCGGCGGGAGGCTCGAGGGCCGCCGGGGTCCGGGGCTACGTGCGGAGCCGTCGCTGTGCCAAGCGTGCCCGCCCTCCTCCCGCCGGTTCCGGGCCCTGCCACCAGCCTTGCAGACAATCATAGCGTGTGCACAAGGGTGTACAGGCTTTGGCGGTGTGGGTATAGGGGGGGCGATCGAGAGGTGCATGCGCGCTTCGGCGGGAGGCTCGAGGGCCGCCGGGGTCCGGGGCTACGTGCGGAGCCGTCGCTGTGCCAAGCGTGCCCGCCCTCCTCCCGCCGGTTCCGGGCCCTGCCACCAGCCTTGCAGACAATCATAGCGTGTGCACAAGGGTGTAAAGGCTTTGGCGGTGTGGGTATAGGGGGGGCGATCGAGAGGTGCATGCGCGCTCCGGCGGGAGGCTCGAGTGCCGCCGGGGTCCGGGGCTACGTGCGGAGCCGTCGCTGTGCCAAGCGTGCCCGCCCTCCTCCCGCCGGTTCCGGGCCCTGCCACCAGCCTTGCAGACAATCACAGCGTGTGCACAAGGGTGTAAAGGCTTTGGCGGTGTGGGTATAGGGGGGGCGATCGAGAGGTGCATGCGCGCTCCGGCGGGAGGCTCGAGGGCCGCCGGGGTCCGGGGCTACGTGCGGAGCCGTCGCTGCGCCAAGCGTGCCCGCCCTCCTCCCGCCGGTTCCGGGCCCTGCCACCAGCCTTGCAGACAATCATAGCGTGTGCACAAGGGTGTACAGGCTTTGGCGGTGTGGGTATAGGGGGGGCGATCGAGAGGTGCATGCGCGCTCCGGCGGGAGGCTCGAGGGCCGCCGGTGGTTCGGGGCTGCGGCGCCCTGCCAAGCCTGTCCGCCCTCCTCCGGCCGGTTCCGGGCCCTGCCACCAGCCTTGCACACGATCATAGCGTGTGCACAAGGGTGTACAGGATTTGGCGGTGTGGGTATAGGGGGGCCGATCGAGAGGTGCAAGTGCGCTCCGGCGGGAGGCTCGAGGGCCGCCGGGGTCCGGGGCTGCGTGCGGAGCCGTCGCTGTGCCAAGCGTGCCCACCCTCCTCCCGCCGGTTCCGGGCCCTGCCACCAGCCTTGCAGACAATCATAGCGTGTGCACAAGGGTGTACAGGCTTTGGCGGTGTGGGTATAGGGGGGGCGATCGAGAGGTGCATGCGCGCTCCGGCGGGAGGCTCGAGTGCCGCCGGGGTCCGGGGCTACGTGCGGAGCCGTCGCTGTGCCAAGCGTGCCCGCCCTCCTCCCGCCGGTTCCGGGCCCTGCCACCAGCCTTGCAGACAATCATAGCGTGTGCACAAGGGTGTACAGGCTTTGGCGGTGTGGGTATAGGGGGGGCGATCGAGAGGTGCATGCGCGCTCCGGCGGGAGGCTCGAGTGCCGCCGGGGTCCGGGGCTACGTGCGGAGCCGTCGCTGTGCCAAGCGTGCCCACCCTCCTCCCGCCGGTTCCGGGCCCTGCCACCAGCCTTGCAGACAATCATAGCGTGTGCACAAGGGTGTAAAGGCTTTGGCGGTGTGGGTATAGGGGGGGCGATCGAGAGGTGCATGCGCGCTCCGGCGGGAGGCTCGAGGGCCGCCGGGGTCCGGGGCTGCGTGCGGAGCCGCTGCCGTGCCAAGCGTGCCCACCCTCCTCCCGCCGGTTCCGGGCCCTGCCACCAGCCTTGCAAACAATCATAGCGTGTGCACAAGGGTGTACAGGCTTTGGTGGTGTGGGTATTGCGGCAGCGATCGAGAGGTGCAAGTGCGCTCCGGCGGGAGGCTCGAGGGCCGCCGGGGTCCGGGGCTGCGTGCGGAGCCGTCGCTGTGCCAAGCGTGCCCACCCTCCTCCCGCCGGTTCCGGGCCCTGCCACCAGCCTTGCAGACAATCATAGCGTGTGCAAAAGGGTGTACAGGCTTTGGCGGTGTGGGTATAGGGGGGCCGATCGAGAGGTGCAAGTGCGCTCCGGCGGGAGGCTCGAGGGCCGCCGGGGTCCGGGGCTGCGTGCGGAGCCGTCGCTGTGCCAAGCGTGCCCACCCTCCTCCCGCCGGTTCCGGGCCCTGCCACCAGCCTTGCAGACAATCATAGCGTGTGCACAAGGGTGTACAGGCTTTGGCGGTGTGGGTATAGGGGGGGCGATCGAGAGGTGCATGCGCGCTCCGGCGGGAGGCTCGAGGGCCGCCGGGGTCCGGGGCTACGTGCGGAGCCGTCGCTGTGCCAAGCGTGCCCGCCCTCCTCCCGCCGGTTCCGGGCCCTGCCACCAGCCTTGCAGACAATCACAGCGTGTGCACAAGGGTGTAAAGGCTTTGGCGGTGTGGGTATAGGGGGGGCGATCGAGAGGTGCATGCGCGCTCCGGCGGGAGGCTCGAGGGCCGCCGGGGTCCGGGGCTACGTGCGGAGCCGTCGCTGTGCCAAGCGTGCCCACCCTCCTCCCGCCGGTTCCGGGCCCTGCCACCAGCCTTGCAGACAATCATAGCGTGTGCACAAGGGTGTAAAGGCTTTGGCGGTGTGGGTATAGGGGGGGCGATCGAGAGGTGCATGCGCGCTCCGGCGGGAGGCTCGAGGGCCGCCGGGGTCCGGGGCTGCGTGCGGAGCCGCTGCCGTGCCAAGCGTGCCCACCCTCCTCCCGCCGGTTCCGGGCCCTGCCACCAGCCTTGCAAACAATCATAGCGTGTGCACAAGGGTGTACAGGCTTTGGTGGTGTGGGTATTGCGGCAGCGATCGAGAGGTGCATGTGCGCTCCGGCGGGAGGCTCGAGGGCCGCCGGGGTCCGGGGCTACGTGCGGAGCCGTCGCTGTGCCAAGCGTGCCCACCCTCCTCCACCCTCCTCGCGTGTGACCAAGGATGTAATGGCCCGGTTTCGAGCCGTTTGGCGGCGGGTCAGGGCGGGTTGCGCCGTCGGTGATATCACCAATATGCGGCTCCAGACGCGCTGGCGCCTGGGGATACGAGTGAGCCCCCGAGACATTGTCACTGAGTGGTAAGGAAGCACTGAACGCACGCAGGGCGTCCTATGTCGCGGCGTCTGCTCGGGTGCGCCGCGATGGTGATTTCACCAAGATGCGGCTCCAGACGCGCTGGCGCCTGGCGATACGAGTAAGACCCCCAGACATTGTCACTGAGTGGTAAGGATGCAGTAAAAGCACGCAGGCCGTCCTATATCGCGGCGTCTGCTCGGGTGCGCCGCGATGGTGATTTCACCAACATGCGGCTCCAGACGCGCTGGCGCCTGGCGATGCGAGTGAGACCCCCAGACATTATCATTGGGCTTTATGGAAGCAGTAAACGCACGCGGGGCATCCGATAACGCGCCGCTTGGTGGATGGGTTGCGCCATGGTAATTTCACCAAGGTGCCGTTTCACTGCCTGGCGATACCAACCAGCCTCTGTAAGCGTATCATTATGCTTGTAATCAGGAGTGCTTGATTTCGGGGAGGTCGCCAAAGGATGAAACGGATGAATCGGGCGATAACGGCTGCGACCGTCAGGGCCGATCCCTTTTCCCCACGGCGCCGTCCGTTTCCCCCGCCAGAAAACGGTAAAGATCGGGCGATAACGGAATAGATCGGGCGATAACGGATTAGATCGGGCGATAACGGATCAACTGATCCGTTTTCCGGCCAGAAACGGACAGACCGGCCAGTAGCGGATGCCCCCCATCCGTTTCCCCTCCCCAAAACGGATAGGAACCGCAAGAAGCGGATCAGTCGTTTTCGAAACGGACCCAAACCGCCTCGAATGGATAAGGTTCGTTTCACGAGTGAGAGTAGGCTGGAGTTCGACGGGAAACGACAGAGTTGTCCACGCTCGTGGCTTGATTCACATGCATGTCTGTACCCTCTACATGGACGTACGTTGAAGCCCGCGGACCATCAAAAGCGGGAGCTTTTTGGCCTGAAAGGGATATAATTCTTTGGGTGATCCAGCTAATCCAGCTTACCTTGAGGGGCGGGGGGCGAACTCGGTGGAGGCGGCGGAAGCGGCGCGAGCGGTGGGGGTGGGGGAGGCATCCGACTGGGAGCCTCGAGGGCGGCAGGCAGGAGGGAGGACAAGGAGGATTGGCCCCAGTGGGCAGCGCCCCCGACGAAAGGGCCAGTTCTGTTGGCCGCCTGCCCATCCCTGCTGCCCACGCCGGCCCCGGCATCAGGAAGCCCTGCATGCATGCGTGCGTGGCGCAATACTGAGTAGTTGGACACATATATATAGAGAGAGGGCGGATTTCGTGCCTGCAAGGTGCAAAATGGAGCTCACCCAGCAGGGAAAAGCTGCTGCCGCCGCCTACGCCGCCCGACATCAGAGAGGAGCTGCGGCGCCGCGCAGTTCGTGCACTGCGCACGCCCGGCAGCAGGCTGCCGCCCAGCGCTGCCGCCGAGTACTTGGCCAGGCTCCCGGTGCGGCAGGCCTCGATATCTTCGTCATCTGCACATGGCAGCGAGCAGCAGGTAGATAGGGTGATGAGTGAGGAGGGTGCCGCAGGATTGGATGCATGCAGTAATTGCGCTCCGGTTCTGTACCCTCTGCTCGTCATACATGCTCACGCACCTAGCTCATTACCACCACTATTTTCTGGCGGCAAATCCAGCTTCAAGCTGCTCATCATGACGTCCGCGTCTGGAAAAGCCTGATCAGGAGAGACTCTACCCTGAGCCTGATGAAGGCGTAGAAATAATACCGGACAGTAAGGGACAGTGCTCCTGAAATTGTCACGGCAGCAGGCAGCAGGGAGCGGCCAGCGGGGCAAGACAGAAGCACCGAACCCCTCCACCCGCCTAACCCGCCCCGCCCTCGCTCTGACTAAAAACATCTCTCATCCCGCCCTGCTTGCCCTCTCACCAGCAGCAAGTCGGTCCCTCAGTCGTCCCTTGCTGCGGCCAGCCTCCTACATATGTCGCAGATATATCTCTATATCTCTATATAGAGCTCCCCTTCCTGCCTGTCGCCCGTGCGTCTCGCTCACACAGCCGGGGCGGGCACCCACGAACACGACCCAGCTTGCTCAGCTGCAGCAAGGCTAGTTGGGGTCGTGCCGCTATGGATGCTGGGGGTTGTGGAGCGAGCTCGTCCGTTCTGTGGACGGGCGGCCGGGCGGGTGGATGGGGCAGGTTGATTGGATGGATGGAGGCAGGCGTGAAAGCTGGCGGGCTCGATGCCTACAACTATGTCGGTGTTCATCGCTAGCAACATAGAGCATCAGAGAAGGCCAGCATTGGCGAGACATGGACATCGTCGTTTGACAGCGACAGCGCGCGAACGCACGTTTTGTCACTCACTGCGACGACGAGCTCCACAGAGCTGTGCGCTACTTGTACGCAAGGCCGAGCGCGCGAGTTCTGCAATACCCCTTTCCTTTCATTCGCTGCTGCGCCGTGCGTTAGAGAACCGATCAGCAGAAACAGCAATACGCCGACAGACTTTGCAATTCTGACTGTGCAACTCTCGTAGACAAATCTAGTAGCTAGCACACAGCCTGCGCTGGTGCACCACGACGGGCACCAACGGCCAATCACAACGCTCGGTGGAAACTCGACACGCGTCGGTGCCACTCATGTCTGACGCGTGGCCAGTAACCCGTCCCCTCGTCGTCCCCTCGTCGTCCCCTCGCCCTCGTCCCCCTCGTCCCACCCCGACCCGCCCGGCCCAGCAGCAGCCCCCCCCGGGTAGTCGTTCGCCAGTGCTCCGCAATGTATGTTGATGCACTTTGCTGGCCGTGCTTGGCGCGCCACTCGTCTCCCGTGTCTCCCCCCCCCCCCCGGAGGTAGCACTTTTGGTCACAGCCAAGAGCCAAGCCCCAGGAACATAGCAGCACTGGCCTCGAGGGCTCGCTGCCTGCACAGTGTATGGCTGCTTAGCCCCCTGCTGGCCTTGGTGTCTGACGACCCCCCGCCCCCCTGCCATGTATTTTATCCACGCATGCACCAGCACCCCCGCCCCGCAGCAGCCCGTGTTGCAACTTTCCCTAGAAGATCATTCCCTCTCACCGTTTTTAACTTGCCTGAAAGTGCGCCAGAGAGTTGTTGATAGCCCACGCGTAGGTATGGTATGGTATTGTATGGTATGGTATGCTGCCGCACTGCACGGGCACGGGCGGGCGGTGGACTGGGCAGGCGGATGAAGGGCGGTGTAAGCAGCTAAAAGCCTCCTAGGATGCCACGCAGGATTTCCCTGCTTACATTCTCCCCCCTTAGAATGGCACGTCCTCGGGCCTGTGGCTCTGGGTACGTAGAGTGTGTGGCGTCCGCCGCGCTTCAACTGTGTTTATGCGGAATCAGCTTACTGCTCTGGATCGAATCGCTGACCAAACTCTTGTGAGACTGCATCACTTGGTGATGAGGGTCTTTGCGGCAAGGTCCCGCTACCATTGTAAGCAGCTAAAAGCCTCCTAGGATGCCACGCAGGATTTCCCTGCTTACAGGCGGGCTATCTAGGATAGCTAGCCAACGCAAGCGGCTCGAGCCCACCAGGCGGGACCCCCGCGCGCCAGGACTTGGAGTAGTCCCGCCATCGTTTCGACCAACGCCTCACCATGCATGTGGAGCTAGCTCGCGGATCGGCCGGCATCGCCAAGCACCTGGCGGCAGGCGCGCGCAGTGCCGCTCCGTACCTCCGCCGTGCCTGCAACCCCCGGGCTGGTGTTGTCCAACTCAGCTCGGCCGGCCCATACATCTCTGCTCAGGCCACTACTCGCCTTGCTGGGCCAGGCTGGAGTTCGCCTGCTGCTGCCATTGCCATTGATGCCAGTGGCTAGCTCGCTGCCGCCCCCTGCGCCGCGGCTGGCCTATCGAGAGCAGGAGCGAGGGGGGAGCGGGTTTGCGTGGGCCTCGTGCATGAGGAAAAAAAGGCTTTGCAGAATACCTGCACGCACGCACCGTGTTGACATTCTGGGAGTGTGGCAGGTTGGGGCGGCGGGTTTCGCGGCGGGTGGGCGCGCGCAGGGTGTGTGTTGTTTGTCCTGATCGGGCCTGGCCGCCTTCCCGTAGACGGCTGAGGACATTGTGAAGTTTCATTATCGGCGTAAAGGTGTTGTGGCTGGCGCTCCCGGTTGGGCACGAATTGTCGGCATGTGAGCCATAAAATGCGGAGTGGCAACATTTCTGGTTTTGACTGATCAGAACCTGTTGCAACTAACTATGTATGGCAGCGAAGTCTGGCATTTGCAGAGACGGATGGACTTCTTGTTTGCGCGCGATCACGCCCTTTTTGTGTGGCTGGCACTTCCTACGTACCTATGCATTGCTTGTCGTCACCTTGTTATACGCGGGCTCCTCCTGCGCACTGGGTTTACTAGCCATCGATCTCTCCACCTCGCCCCGAAACCTCGCCCCACCAGCTATACAATGCAGCAACAAAAGATTGAGGCGCTCCTAGGGGCTGAGGAGCTGGTAAGCCGATGTGGGGAAGGGGTTGTGGGGCTGAGGTTGGAGTTGGGCAGGCACTGCATGGGGCCTCTCGCCCCAGGGTCCGAAGCTGGTGCAGCGGGCGCCTTTCTCGGGGGCCAAGGCGGTGCAAATGCCTTAGCCCCGCCCCATCCCCCCCCTTCCGCCCTCGCTTTGGTCCCCTCCTCCACCCCTCAGGCCCCGCAATCTGCTCGTGCTCGTGAACCCCTTCAGCGGCGCCCGTCGCGCTCGGTCCGTGTGGGAGCGGGACGTGGAGCCCGTGTTCCAGAAAGCGCGCATCAAGAGCAACGTGGTGGACACAACAAAGCAGGTGGGGAGGGGAAGGGGGTGGTGCACCGTATGCAGGAGGTGCTCGCGTTTAAGAAGCTTGAGGCCAGGGGGCTGCAGAGGGACAGCGTGGTTGTGCGACATACAAAGCATGTGCGGGGGCCGGGGGGCCCTGCATGAGACTCAAGCCCAAAGTTCGGTGAGAGGCAGCGGCCCCAGCCACCCAGCTGGGGGTTGGCAGCAATTTGCAACGATTATTCACGTGAAGGAGCGGGCTTCGCGCGGGTCGAGGGGGCCCAGGCGCAAGAACTCAAGGGCAAGGTAGACGAGGGTGATGGCACACGAGTCACGTGGGCCCCACAGCTTCGGCCCGGTCAGCCCGAGCTGAGCCCCATCATCGCCACCCTCCCTCCCCTGCCCCTCACACGTCAGGAGGTGGTGTCGGGGCTGCTGGCGAGGCGTGAGCGGGGCGACGCAGCGGCACACTGGATCCGAGGGCACGAGGGCACGGGCCGGCCGAGAGCACGGATGCGGTGGCGTACACGTGAGCCCCATGCGTCCGCGGGGAGGCGGGCTGGAAGGCGCGCCGGTGTGGGCGTTGAGGGGTCCCCCGAGGCGCGCGTCGGGTTGGCTTCAGGGTTCATACGTGTAGGCTGGGTTGCAGGGTTGCACGGCAGGCCCGACATTGAGAATTTCGCTGCGCTAGCTGAGCCGAAGCAAGGCGTGCGTGTTGCGAGAAGCGCCTTACCACCTGCGGGCCAAGGAGGAGTGCCCCAGCTTGCCACGCACGTTCGCCTCTTCAAGGCGTGGCCGTTATGTTACAGCCATGGTCGACGCTGGCCGGGCACGCCAAGAGAGCGGGCGTGCGGGAGGCCCGATCTGTGAGACTTCTTTATGCTGCTGACTTCAACCTAAAGCGTGTTGCCTCACTTTGACATGTGCCTCCCTGCGTCTGCTCCCCATGCTGTGTCCTCCGCCCCCCCCCCCCCAGGCTGCACGGCTCCCGCTGCGCCGCCACCGCCGCGCTGCACATCGCCCTGGGGACCGACTGGCGCTGGACTGCGGAAGGGCAGAGGTGGGGCCGAGGCCGGCTGTGGGGGCAGCGGGGGCAGGGTCATGAGTAGAGCAGGGGGCTGCGTGACCAGCAGGCCTGGGTCATGGTCTTGGAGAGAGTGTGGTGCCGAGCCAAGGGGACAGCAAGGCTGGGTCTATGGGGGCATGGTGCCAGAGGAAAGCACTCGCAGTCTGGGTTGCCGGTGACAGTCGCACAGTTGAGCTTCTAGACAGATAGACTGCAACTACCGGTAGTCTCGAGGCGTGAGGCCCAAGGACTTGCTGTTTCCCAGTGCTAAGCCCACAGTCACTGCAAAGGGCCCTGCCCGTGTCTCGAGGCGCAAGGCTCAGGGGCTTGCTGTTCCCCGTCGCTAAGCCCTTGTGCTCTATGCCTCAGCAGGTGTCTGACGGCGGCGAGGCCCGAACGTTTGTGTGCCAGGCGGGGTACGGCTTCATGGGGGACGTGATGCGCTTCAGCGAGCGACTGCGGTGCATGGGGCCGGTCAGGTGTGTGTTGGGGGGGTGCTTGCTGGCGGGGCTGTGGGGTATGCATGCCAGAGGCGTGGGGCGGCCGGGGCCACGGGGCTGTCGGGGAGTGGAGCTGGAAACAAGGGCAAGTGAACGGTCCGCATTGAGGATGGGTAGCTGGGGGGAGCAGCCTGCAAGGTGGCGAGGTGGGGCAGGGAGAGGCAGCTCTCAGCCCCTGATGGAGCCCACCCCTCAGCCTGCTTACGCGCTCGTAACTCCATGCACCTGGCCGCCCAGGTACGACGGGCGCGCTGCAGTACCTGCGGCTGGCGTCGTACCGTGTGGCGCTGTCGTACAAGGAGGCACCCAGCTTGGCGGATGCGCAGCAGATTTGTACGGCGCAGTGCCAGGTCTGCCGCGCGGCAGGTGAGGCGCGGGCGGGCGGGGAGGCTCGCGGTGGGGGCCCGTCTGACCCGTGGGAGACGGTTCCAGAACCACAGCGGTTCTTCTGGGCGGCAATGGGAGGGCACGATGGTGCGTGCGATGTGACCGCCTCAGCTGTACCGTACGGCACCCTGTTCGCCCCCCGCAGGCATCCGCATGGAGCACGCCCCGCCGTACGCCCGATCCAGCTCCAGCTTCAGCCACCAGAGCCACCCCGTGCTGGGAGGCAGCAGCCCCCGCGCGCCGCCGCCGCCGGCAGGGGCAGCGACGGCGACGGCAGGCGCTCCCGCCTTGGGCGGCGGCGGGTCCCAACAGTCACTCACTGCCGCTAGCGGCGGCGGCCGGACGAGCCCCGTAGCGCCCTCGCCCTCGGCGTCGGGGCACCTCGGGCACAGGCTGTACAGTCTGCCTAGCGCCCCTGTGCTCCCGCCGGGCCCGGGTGGGCCCGGTGCGGGCTCGTGTGGGCCCACAGCGGAGGCCACGCCGTCGCAGCAGCCCGGAACGCCCGTCGCCTCGGGCCCCGGCGGCGTCGGCATTCCGCCTAGCGGTGGAGGCGGCGGCGGCCCGCTGAGCTGGCTGTTCCCCGTCTCCGCTGACGGCCGAGTTGACGGCACAGCAGGAGGTGGAGGTGGAGGCGGGTCTGGGGCTGGCGGCGCCGCCTGCGGCCCCGGCGGAGTCGGCACCGGCGGGGGCTCGGCCGGCGCAACGCTAGCCCGGGTCCATAGCGCTCAGATCGTGGGTCCGTCTGTCGCCTACGGGGTCCCGGTACTGGGCGGCAGCTCGCCCCGATCCGCAACCGCAAGCGGCCTCGCAGCTGTCCCCATTGAGCCGCCCTCGCCCTCGGGAGCCCCCACAGCGGCAACGGTGCAGCCGCCGCCCTCGACGCCCGGCGGCCGTGCTTCGCCGCTGCCGCCAGCCGTCACGCCGCTGGGCGGCGCGGGTAACGGACCCTCTGCTGCCTCCGGCGGTGGAGGTGGCAGTACGACCGGCATGGGGCCGCCGGCTGCTGCCACAGCGGCTGCGGCGGGGGGCTCGAGCGAGAGCGCGGGGCAGGGGCTGCTGGGTCAGCCGTGGACGGACGCGGAGGGGTGGACGCACCTGGAGGGGGAGTTCGTGTCGGTCAAGTGCGTGGTGACGCCCTGCAGGAGCGACAAGAGCAAGAACGGTGCGTGCGCTGTGGGAAGGTTGATGAGGCGGAGGGCGTCTGCCATGGTCACTGGGCAAAGTGTGCCAGGGTGCCAGGGTGCCAGAAGTAGCCTTCTTTTCTCTGTGCCAGTAGCCTCCTCTCCTCTGGCGGCGCTTTCACGATGGCTGCTTCTGATGCCTCCTAACCCCCCCCACACACACACACCCAGGCATCATTCCGCACGGACACCTGTCCGACGGGCGCATGTACCTGGTGCTGGTGTCCACGTGCCACCACCTGGCCATGCTGAGGTTCCTGCTGCGACTCAGCACCAGGGGGCTGGTGGACAGGTGCCTGCCGCACGTGAGGGTCATACCCGTCACGGCGCTGAGGCTCAGGTGCGGAGCTGCTGGGCAGGGTGGCAGAGGGCGGGTGGATAGCCGAAATGCGGCGGCGCAGTGTACGGTGGTGGTCGGTGAGGTAGGCTCGGGCATGCGGTGTAACGAAGGGGGGCACGTCTTGCCAGTCCGCAGGCGGGCCAGGGCCAGGCGGTCAGCACAAGCGGAAACTTTGGGCACGGTATACTCGACGCGGCGAGCGCAGCCAGCTCGTGCACTGCGCTAGCTGCACTGCGCTTTGCTTGAAACCCAGCTCAAAAGACACATGCTGTTGACCCCGACTCTTTCCTTTCCATTCCCTCCCTGCCTCTCCGCCTCCCCAGCCCCCTCCCCGGAGGCCACACGCTGGGCGGCTGCCTGTGGGACGCGGGGGCTCCCGAGAGCGCCTGGAACGTGGACGGAGAGCTGCTGAGCGGCGCTGACGTGGCGGTGACGGTGCAGCGGGGGGCGGTGGAGGTGTTCGCGAGGGGGCCGGAGACGGCGGCGTCTGCGGGCGTAGGCGTGGCGCCGGCGGGAGGCAGCGCCAGGCTCAGGCGCTAGGGTAGGGGCGGGGGTTGGCAGGGTAGATAGTGGCATGCTGCACACGGCACGTGGCTGGTGCGGGAGCGGGAGGCGGTGGGGTAGTTGTACGTGGCGCACAATCAAGTGAGACCATGGCAAGGCCCGGTCTCAGAAGGATGAGTGGTGCGCGGGTACTCCATGAGGCAGACTGGCTGAGCCCGGCGATACCCGGCACGCACAGGGTGCAAGTGCAAGTGATGTTTCAGGAGCAGGGCCTATACATGTAGCAAGGAATCTGATATCACCGACCGAGCATTAACTATTCAAGTGTGCCCTTCGGAACGGTCGGAAGCAGCACTGATGAACCGTGCCCCTCGGAATCTTCGGAGTAATCATGCAAGTTCACAATACAGCAGTCTGGCGGCGGCAGACCAGGGCAGACAATCTAGGGACCGCATGAGTCGATCCTGGGGGCGTTGCCCCCATGCAGTACAGAAGAACACAGCCGCATAAGACACGTCTCCGCCACGCACACCTCCGCCACGCAGGGCACCATCAGCAAAATCTCCACAAAGCACCCCATCACCTGGTCGGCTGGTCAGAGCCGGCACGGGGCACACGGAGCGCATTCCTTGCATAAACACTCACACGCACGTTGGAGTATTGGTCCTCCAGAAGGGGCATCGCCCCCCCGCACGGCATCCGGCGGCACAACAGTTGCAGCATGGCAGCTCCCCCAGTCGCAGCCGCGCAGCCACACGCAGGGATATCCACCCGCGGGCAACAATAGGCACGCACGCACCTGGCACCAAAACCAGATCAGAAGTAAAGAAGTAAAAGGCAGCAAGATGTCCGGAATGAACCCTTTAGAAGAAACGACATCGGCGCCGGCACGTCTGCCTGCTTGAAGCAACCCTCTGCCCTGTGCCGCAAGCGAGCAGGTCACAGACAAGCGGGGCGCCCCCACCCGAGCAGGTCACAGACAAGCGGGGCGCCCCCACCCGAGCAGGTCACAGACAAGCGGGGCGCCCCCACCCGATCAGGTCACAGACAAGCGGGGCGCCCCCACCCGATCAGGTCACAGACAAGCGGGGCGCCCCCACCCGATCAACCTCTTCTCTATTGTGAGCGCAAACTCTGGTCACGCACAGAACTTAAAGCAACAACGGGACGCCCAGCGCCCTGCTTGCAATCTGAGTGATGGAACATAGGAAGCCATCCAGCAGAAGGAACCACAGCGCCGAAGGTCTACACTAGCACTTCACACACGGCTAGCAGCTCCTTTGCTCTTAGGAACCAGCTGGTTGGACTGCTTTACTCTCATCGATGACTTGCTTGCTCTGTGCAAGATGGGGCGGGAGGGGGGGCGCCCGGGCGCACACATGAGCAGTCAGTGTGTGGGCGTCGTGTAACCCAGTGTGTGGGCGTCGTGTAACCCAGTAGTCAGTGTGTGGATGACATGCCTCCTATGTCACCCAAGCCCGAGCCTCCCGAGATGCTACACGGGCATGACCCGAACCCGAGCACACCTGCACCACCAGGAGGTACTTCTTGTTGAGCAGTTGCTTGTCCCGCCACGACACAAGCCACCCGGGCATGAGCTGCTCAACCTCGGCAATTACAGACGCCTGCGTCACGGGGATAAACGCGCAAACGGCGGGCGGGATGAGTGGGCGGCTGGAGTAAAGCCATGTCGCTAGGCCAAGTATCTATAAAGGAGAGAATGCGCTGTAGCCCTACCTTGTGCCGGATTCCCGTGACCTCCTCCTCGGCCTTGACACGGGAGTACACCCCGTTTATAATGGCAATGACTGTTCCTCGTATCCAGGAGGTAGGGGTAGCAGCAGCAGCGGCGGGCGGGATGGGGTGAAACGGTTATGGGGTGAGGCAGCGACGGCGGCTGGCTAGGGTAGGATAGAGTCCATCCCTGGCAAGTCACTTACGCAGGTTGAGCAGGAGGATGGAGACGAACATGACGTAGACACCCAGCACCGCGGCCGTCAGAAAGCCGATTGGCGGAGATGATATGTCTGGATAGTGACAAGCGGCGGGGCGCCACGGGCAGTCAGCTAGCAGGCAAGGCAACACACAGATGATCCATTTAATCCATTCAGACCCAGTGAGCTGTCATATCACCTGGGTCGATCAGGAGGTCCATGCTGAAGTCTCCGCCGTACATCATTGAGTAGAGCTTCAGGAACACGCCCCGTACAATTTGTGAGCGGCTTACAGGCTCATTATCCTCGGCGGAAACAAGTCCCCAGCCTGCATACGTAGCACGGCGGGCAGAACGAAATGAGAGGTGCCATGCATATGAGCGCGCGAGGGCATGCATCCGCCTGATGAGCATTATGCGCAGCATGGCAAGCAGACTCACGTGGTGCCACCACCAGAAGGGAGAAGGCGAAGCCCAGGTAGACGATGCTAAGGAAGGTGAAGAAGGGCCACAGTTCCCATGTCACCTCAAGGACCATCCTGCACGCACAGGAACGAGGCGTGGGCGGGGCAAGTCAGTTGAGTGTTACACAGAGCGCTGAGCAAGCCACCCTCCTGCCGGGGCTATCTACCAGCGCAATGTTTTCTCACCTGACGAACGTGCCTAGGTCACGGGACGTTGATGCGTACTGCATGAGCCGCCAGAAGAGCACCAGCACCTGAACCTGAGCCAAGCACAGAATGACGTCCAGGCTCACGCTGCAGGACCACTGAAGGCCCAGCTAGCCCAGCGCAGTCGCCATGAGGCCCATCTCCAGGAGATCAAACAGGTTCCATGGCTGCGACCAAATCCAGCGTGGCCCGCCGGCTGCGAGGAATTGGCGGAACTCCACAACAACGTACTCGGCCGTTATCCAGGTCAGAGCCGCCATCAATCGGGTCTGGTAGTCAGTCGGGCATGCGTGCTGGATCCCGAACGTGTCCTCTATCTCCTGTGTCGGCTGCAGATTGGACGGTATACGACCGAGACCCTAGGATTAAGGTGGTCTTCTCAGGGGCGGACGAGGGCTGGGGACCGATGCCATCTCCGGTTGCTGCTTCTGCGGGGTAGGTGCGTGGCAGCAGGAGGGAGGGTATGTGTCATCGTTGGGGCGTGCGAGGGCTGGCCTCCTTAAAGCTACACACCGTCCGGTCACACTCGTTCACATGGTTGCCCGTACCTCCCCTGCCATAGGCGTTCCTCACCATAAAGGTTCAGCGCATACACGATGAAGATCACGGTGTAAATGATGCGCAGCATCAGCATTTGGAGTACCACGTGCCTGCGGGAGGGGTGAGCAAGGGGGAGCATGCTTGCATGTCAAGTCCTCCGAGCCCTGCAGAGCGTTGACCCTCCTCCAAGCGGCTAGATAGCAAAGTAGTGTTGCCCCATCATAAGCCCGGCGGTACATGCACGCACGTGATGACTCACAGCGTAAAGCTCCTCCAGTGCACTGTGACCAGAGCAGTCACTGTGGGAGACGCCCAGACGCGCTTGTAGACCGGTGCAGCGGTGCTCCTGAGCATCTTGCTGATGTGCTTGACGAACTTGGCCAGAAAGGAGCTGGCCCCAGCGCCCGAGCCGGGCATAGCTGGTACTGGAACCTTGCGCACAACTATATATATATTGCGTAGCCGCTGCTGCTGGGTATGCTGCGGCGGTTTGCCGGCGGCTGCTGCTGGTTTATAGCTTTTCCCCTCCCGCACGAGACAAAGCAGGAGACAAAGCAACAGTGGTATAGCGACCTTGTGATGGCGCGGATGATGGCGAGGGCCAGAAGGATGAGCAGGTAGATGAGGAGGTAGGTCACGCCACAGCCTACGCCCACGAGGGTGCAGCCCTGAAAAGCCATTGCGAGGACTGCGAAAAACACAGGCTGCAGGCGGGTGACCAGGGCCGCCACGAATGGTGTCGTATAGATGCACCTCAGCACGTCCGTTACGGCTTTCAAGAAGGTGGCCATGCAGCTCTTGACGCTTTTCTGGGCAGCAGTTGATAAAGCACGCCTTGGCTGCCTTGGCCCTTTGGCTTATGAAGCCAGCCGGCGGTGTGGCTGCCGCTGTCGTCATGCAACCCTCATCACCGCCGCTGGGGGATGTTATTACGGCCCCGTCGTCCTGCCGCTTTCCACCTGCTAACGACGGGCTCTGCTTGCCGGGCTGACAGGTGCATTTTTCCGTATCGTCCTGCTGGTGCTTGTCGCTTTTGCCACCTGACGTTCCTGCCCTGTCCTCTTGCTCTCGCGGCATTGCCTGATCGAACCAGCTGCTGTAAGACATGGGCTGCGTGAGCGCCATCTTCACCTCCGTCAGTAGGCTGATGGCCCCGGGCCACACTGGATGCACCACCCGGCTGGCGTCGACAGGCGATGAGACTACCTGCTGCTGCTCGGCACTACTGTCGGTACCGCTTGTGCCTGCTGCTAAAGTAGAGCCCGCGTCTGGATTACTGCAGCAGCAACTCAAACAAGACTGCCAGGTGCTGGCTGGGGCCGCGTGGCTGGCGCAGCCGGCTGCCGTAGCCTCCGCGGTTTGTAAGCGCCGTGCTGCATTGCCCAGGTTTCTGACGCCGAGCATCACAGCCTCTGAAAGCTCGCTGTTACTGCTTGGGTCGAATGCAGGCAGCGGCATGGGGCAGGACGTCCTGAACACGAGCCTGCCCTGGGGCACCCCGGGCAGCTGACCAGCGTCCACGGTTTTCCATACGTGCAGGCTGCTGGCCGCCAACACAGTTGCCAGGCGGTCGGTCCAAGCTTTCCTGTCCGCAAGCTCAGACAGGAGCTTACCAAGCTGGCTGCCCTCAATCCAAGGGTCAAATCCAAGGATGCCTGGCTCCTGCTTTGGTAGCGTTGCCTGCTGCTGCAGGCTGCGAGCGAGGACGGCGACGCTTTCACACACCATCTGCCGCTCGTCGTTGCTGTCCTCTACCGGTATGCTGATAGCAAGGCGGCAGAAGAGTGCCGCCACCTCCGGGTGAGGAGGTGGTGCCTTGGGCTGCTCGCACCAGCTCAGGTAGCCCTCTACCAGGCCACGGTAGTCCCACAGTGTACCCGTGGCGGCGGTACGTGACTTGTCGCCATCTACGCCATCGCTGCCACTCTTCTGGTCGGAGACGACGACTCGACTGGCTCTGGCTGCCCCATGGTGGTGGTAGTGGTGGGCTGCGAGGCAGGTACCGTACTAACAGTGTGGGCTGCCAGCATGCTAGCAGTAAAAACGCTCTCCGCAGGCTCCTAGCATGCTAGCTAGCTAGCATGCTAGGAGCCCATGCTAGCGCGCGCCGGCGGCCAAGCTTCATTCAAGCCCGCCTTCTTCACCTAGCTGTTGCCGTACAGTGTCGTACAGCCACCACACCTTAGCGGCTGCACCAGCAGTTGTCCGCCAGCAACCACCGTGTTGTTGTCATGTTATCAAAATGTGCCACCAAAAAGGGATACAAACCACTTCGCTAGCTGTGCAGCAGTTTTGAGAGTAGGACTTGGCGTTGTGTATGCATGGCCGCAGGTGGGTCGCTGGTGGGTTGCTGCTGGAGGCGCAGGGGGCCACGTTGCAGAGGGAAGCCGTGTGGCGCGAGCGGCGGCACTACTGCACGTGCACCCCGCACTGCAACACTGCAACACACGTAGACGACACATGCCCGCGGGGGCCTGCACCAACCAAACCTCATGCCTCTTGACTGCCCGACCAATCGCATCGCTCAATCTTGTGCGCACTGCCATCGTTGCCGCACACGACCAGAAATGGTGGAGCCGGTCACCTTGGTTCATCGCCTGCCCACACGGGCACCTGGCTACCTCACTCGTGCCCAGCTGGGCTCGATGCATGCCAAACCCTGGATATCCGTCCATGGCAAGTCGCCACAGGGGCTCCTTGTTGCTTGCTTCTCACTTCAACTTCCACAAACGGGGCCAGACAGCCTTCAGCCGCGTAACTTCAGCCTCCGCGGCCCTCCCCCGTCCCCAAAGCCTCCCGAATAAACTCTGTATGCTTGTGCGCCAGTCGGGTGCGCGCTGGGCCCAGCTGCAGCTGGGTTGCAATCTGGACCGACAATTTGCTCAGAGCGACGTCCCCCCACCCCACACTATCTGCTATTCTGCCCCACGCCTCGAGCTCAGACCCCGCAGGGCCGCCTGCAGCGCGCGCCGCGGCCACCCACCCCTCGGGCAGACGACCCAGCAGGTCCTGCAGACGCCTGGCCATTTCTGTCCCGTTTCTCAGTGCCAGGGGCAAGTCCTGTGTTTCTGTCCTAAGTATGTCACGCAAAATTCTCTGGCCATACTCCCTATTGCACGCAGCGCGCGCCCGAGCGTGGGCCCTCCCAGCCACACCCCCGACCCCACTCTCGACGATAATACTGCCTAGGGCATCTGCACACGTGACTGCCATGCCCACGGTCGTCAAGCCCCGTACTGCAAACAGGTCCCTAAACTCTGCCTCAATTCCTGTACTCACGTCTGATGCCGCCCGTGCGGGCAGGGCCGGGTTGCCCCACAGGGGCGCGTGGCGCACCCAGGGGCCCGCTAGGCCCGCCGCCAGGGCCTCCGCGTTGATCACCGTGGCCGGGGGCAGGAAGGCCAGGCTGCCTACCAGCCGGGCCAGGGTCGGGGTGGTTGATGCCGGGACCGGCACGCCCAGGATGCGGGGGTGCGCGGTTGGGTCCGGCCGCCGAACCGTCAGCAGGCTCAGGGGATGGGCAGCCGGGTGGAGGTGCCGGAGCATGGCCAGTAGGGCAGGGGTCCACTGCGGCTTGTACTTCAGGCAGCCGCAGGCGCCCAGGATGCCCCTAATTGCCGAGATTGCCTGCCTCGCCTGGGTGTGCTCTGTGAGGGGGAGCAGGCCAAAACCGCCGCTGCTGGGGGGGAGGTACATGCAGGTGACCGGGGCGCCGGCTGGGACGGAGTTCCTGTTGTTGCGGTACTGGGCTGGGGTCAGCCCACTGTCCACAAGGGCTGCGGCCACGCCAATCATCTCCGCTACCGCTGGTCTTGGGGGCAGACCGTTGTGCTGGAGGTGGTACAGCAGTGTCGACAGCCCATAGCCGGAGAGGCAGGAGGCAGAGCCAAATGCCGAGAGGCCCAGGGAGGCAACTACGGTGAGGCGGCGGCAGTACTTGTCCATCAGGGCGGGTGGGACGGGATTGCTAGCGGGGGGCTCCGAGGTGAAGGTGACACCGAGGGTGCGGGCGGAGGAGACGATGCGGAGGCCAGCAACAGACGTGGCGGGGTGGTCTGGCCCTGGGGGTGGGGCAGGCGGCGGGGCCCCGATGCGGAGGAGTTCCGACTTGGCGGCGTTGAGCTGCTGGCCAGAGGCGGCGGCAAAGCTGTCCATGGCGGCGATGAGGGCGGGCACCTGGGCAGCGCTGCGGAGGAGCTGCCCGTAGTCGTCGGCGTACTGGCTGGCGGTTAGGCGGGTGTTGGCGATGATGAAGCCCAGCTCCAGCCGTTTGAGGAAGGACAGCAGGGCTTGGCCGGGGGCCAGGTACAGGAGGGGGGCCAGGGGGCAGCCCTGCCGCACCCCGGCTGTGATGTCCTTGTATGCTGAGAGTCGCCCGTTGACCAGTGCTGCTGCCCGTGTCCCGGTGTGGAGCAGGCGCACCCAGCGCATGAAACCTTGGCCGACCCCTAGCTGCTCCAGGCACTCGTACAGGAAGCCACGGTCTACAGTGTCGTACGCTTTGTGGAAATCAAGGAAGGCAACGAGCCCGTCCTCCCCCTGTTGGCGCAGCCGCTCTGCCAGCAGCTGCAACAGGAGGATGTTGTCGGCAATGAGGCGGAGCCGGAGGAAGGCGGTCTGCTCGCAGTCGATGGCTTCCATGAAGGCGGGGAGGAGGCGGCGGGTAAGAACACGGGCAAGGAGGCGGTATTCCGTGTTCAGGAGGGATATGGGGCGGTACATGGCGGGGAGTGTGGGGTCGCCAGCCTTGAAGAACAGGGAGAGAACGGCGTCCAGGAAGCCGGCTGGGGTGGTGCCAGTAGCGCCAGCTGCTGAGAGGACGTCAGCCAGGATGGGAGCAAGGGGACCTGCGTAGGCCTTATATAGGTCCATCGGTATGCCGTCCGCGCCGGGGGCTGTGCCTGGGCGTGCACCAGCAATGGCGGCTGTCACCTCCGCTGCCAGGACTTCGGCTGCCCCCATCTCGGTCGCTTGGTCAACCGGGCAGCGGTTGCCTGCTGCCCGGAGCGCGTCAAGGACCTGTGCACGGGCATCTGGGTCGGTGGCCGCGGCTGTGCTGACTCTGCTCCAGAACTCCACCACCATGTCTGGGAGCTCGGTGGGGTCGGTTGCGTGGGTGCCGTCAGGGCGCTGGAGGCAGGCGATGGTGCGGTTGGACGCTGGGGGCCGGATGAGGCGGGTGATGGCGGGGCTGGGTCGTTCCTTTGTGCGGAGGCAGGCGTGGCGGGCGATGGCGGTGACGGGGGCAGCGGCACGCAGGGCTGCTGTGGAGGCGGCTGCACGTGCGGCAGCAGCTTGTTGGGCGGCGGCCAGGTTGCCAGCGGCGAGAGCTTCAAGGGCTGCCGCCTCGGCTGCGGCGGCTGCTTCTGCTTCTGCGGTGGCTTCGAGGCGTCGACGCTTAGCCCATCTGTTGAGCCTGATGCAGGTGAAGCGGAGGCGTCTCTTAAAATCGTCCCACCAGCTGGCTTGCTCGGCCGTCGGGCTGGGGGGCCGGCCCTGGCCATGGTACAAGATCCACTCGGACAGCTCCTCTCGCAGGTCGCGGTGGTCGAGGAAGTGGAGGCGGACGCGGGGCAGGCCACGCCCTGGCGGCCGGGCGGCAGCGGTGGGGGCAAGCCGGATGGTGACCATGCGGTGGTCGGAGGGTCGGCCGGACTCAACACGGGCGCTGAGGGCAAAGGGGGCAAGGACAACGGCGGCGTGGAAGCGGTCAAGGCGGGCGGCACTTGTCCCGTTCGTAAAGGTGAAGGCGTGTTGATCTGGGTGGAGGGAGCGAAAGACGTCAACGAGGCCAGGGCAGGTGCTGGCGAAGGTGGCGGCGTTGCTGATGTCGCCGTGGCTGGCCCTGTTTCTGGTGTCGATGGCGGGGTTGGGCACGAAGTTGAAGTCCGCCGCCAGCAGGTGGGGCCCGGGTGAGGCGAGGCGGGGGCCCAGCGTTGACTCCAGGAAACGGCGGCGCGCGGCTGTGCAGTCGCATGGGAGGTATGCGCTGGTGAGGGTCAGGGAATGGCCGCCCCATTGTATTGGGACTTGCACCAGGCGGCCGTCTGCGTCCGTGGCTGAGGGAGAGTCGGGGGCTGTGAGGCTGCCAGATGCGATGAGGGCGCTCCTGATAAAGACGGCAGTCCCCCCCGCGGGTCCGCCCCGTGGCCCTTTGCCGGCTGGGCTCCAGTACGTCTGCCAGTCGCTCACATGTAGTGCAGCCGCCACGCCGCTAATGCTGGTCCGGGCGGCGTTGACCCTGTCCGCCGGAAGTTTGGTCTCCTGTACTAACACTACGTCCAGGCGTTGCCGCGCCCACAGCTGCATGAGGGCTGTGAGCCGGTCAAGCCCTCGATTCGTTCCCCCAAACAGACCTCGTACGTTGTGCGTTGCAAGACGCAGCGGCGGCAGCGTTGCCGCCGCATGGTGGCGTCGCCCCGGCACTTAGATCTTGGGGCCTACCGAGGCTGCGGCATAGGTGAGGTGGCGCCGCGCGGAGCCGCTCACCCATCCCTCCTCCGTCATGTCCGTCTCCGACACCCCCGGGGTCGGGGACTGAGGGAGGCACGGCCTCTTTGGGTCGCCCTGGTCTGCCGGGCTTCCTGGGCTGCGGCCGCGGCCGGCGCCGCCCAGGCCGCCGCCCAGGCCGCCGCCCCGGCCGCCGCCCCGGCTGATCTGCCCCCCTCGGCCACCGCCCGGGCGCCTGTAGCTCGCCTGCACCAGGGCTACCAGGCTCTCCGCCTCCTCCCCGCTGCCCTCACCCAGCACCTGCGCCGCGGCCGTGAGAAAGGCGGGTGGCGGGGCTGTCGGGTCGCCCGTGCCCCGAGGGGCCGGGGCCGGGGCCGTCGCCCCCGCCGCCACCACCTCCCCAGCTGCCGGAGCCGTGGACGTCTGCTCCCGCAGATTGGCCATTGCCCCCTCAGTCAGCCTGCGCAGGCGCCCCGAGGCCTCCTGCTCCTGCTCCAGGCTCGCTGCCGCTGCCGCTGCCGCCTGCTCCGGCTCAGTGCGGTCTGCCGCCCCCTGCTCCTGCTGGCCGCCGCCGGCCGCCGGCTGCGCCTGGCCCTGGCCCTGGCCCTGGCCCTGGCCCTGCTCGGCACCGGGCTCCCGCTCGGCCCCCTCCTCCTGCTCTGCGCCCGCCTCCACCGCGGCGTCCGCCGCCGGCTCGGCCCCGGCCTCCTCCTCGGCACCCGCCCCCTGCTCGGCGCCCGCAGCTGCGGCGACCGCCACAGCCGCTGCTGCAGCCGCTGCCGCCTCCTGCTGAGCGCGCGCTGCCGCTGCTGCCTGTCGCTCCGCCTGCGCCGCCCGTGCCGCCGCCACCTGGTCTGCGACGGACGCCCTGATGCCTGCCTCGCGCGAGCCTGCTCCTCAATGTGCGCCTTGAGCTCCGCGTTGTCCACCTCATCCGCCCAGCGCCCAAGGGGCTCCTCCTCGTCCTCGGCCGCAAGGCTGGCCACGAAGTCCGCGTGCAGGCGCTCTCCCGCCCTGTAGGCGCGGATGTAGTTCCCCTGGTTCAGGGGGCGGCAGCGGAGGTCGAAGGCGACCAGGCCCGGCGTCGTGGAGGCCATTGGGAAGATCCAGTCAGACTGGGTGGATCTGTCAGACGAGGACGGCGGGTTGTTGAGGTTGCCCGGCAGCGTAGTCCCCGCCTTGAAGTACAGGATCCACCGGTCTGCCGAGGGGAGGCCCGTGCAGCCGTCCGTGTGCCAGTGCGCGTTGCAGGGGTTTGTGCCCAGGGCCTGGCGGGCCACGTCCAGCACCTGCTCGTCCTCGTACCGGCCGGGCCAGCCAAAGCTGTCCAGGGCGGTGAGGTCCTCGATGACTTCGGGCTCCCAGTTGAGGGCGGGCAGGGTGGGGCCGGTGGAGCGTCGGCCGGGGTCGGAGATGGCGGGGGCACGGAGGGCGACCGGGGCCCCATATGGCGTGTCCTCGTCGGCCTCCGCAGCAGCGACCAACGACTCCAGAACGGCCCGCGCTTTGTCGCCGATTTCCAGCGTGACGGCTGCCTCGCACCCCGAGTCGGAGTCCGTGAAGCGGATTGTGCCGATGGTCATCAGCGTGTTTGGGTTTTTTTCTGTCGCCGAGTAGCTTGTCGGTGATCGTTCCAAAGGAGAGCTTTACCAGGTGCAGGTAGTCCTGTTTGAGTTGGGCCGCGGTGAGGCCCTCGATGTTGGCGGCTAGTCTCAGGCGCGGGAGGCGCTCAGCGCGCGGAGGATTCCTGAGGACATATGAAATCTTAGGGCGGGGAGCGCTAGACGCTCCCCGCCAGGCCGCTGGTCGCGACATGTCGCCGCCGACCACACTACGCGGTGTGGTCGCGTCCCATGGTGGGGGTTGGGGGGGTGTTCTAGTGTTCTAGTGTTCTTGCAGCAGTTCCCTTGCCCACCTCCCTGGGCTGCCTCTGCCTCGAGCCAGCCAGCGTGCTGGCAGCCCGCTGTTCCTATTGCAATAATGGTCATGCTCTGACAACTGACAATGCTACAGCTTAGTGCTGCTATGCGTGATTCTACTTGCCTGCAGGTGGCGCTAAGCAAAAGGCGTAGATAGCAGTTATGGCCGCCTACGGCCGGTGCGGCCCCCCCCTTGGGCTCCCAGCATGCAAGCCAGCCAGCATGCTGGAAGCCCGCTGTCCCTACTGCAGTAATGGTCATGATCTGACAACTGACAATGCTGCAGCTTAGTGCTGCTATGCGTGATTCTACTTGCCTTCTTGCTGCAGGTTGCGCTAAGCAAAAGGCATAGATATCAGTTATGGCCGCCTACGGCCGGCTCAGTCCCACACCCGGGCTCCCAGCATGCGAGCCAGCCAGCATGCTGGAAGCCCGCTGTCCCTGCTGCAATAATGGTCATGCTCTGCCATACAACTGACAATGCTGCAGCCTAGTGCTGCTATGCGCGAATCTATTTGCCTTCTTGCTGCAGGTGGCGCTGATTGAGCAAAGGCGTGGATGCGGCCGGTGCGGCCACCCCCCTGGGCTCCCAGCATGCGAGCCAGCCAACATGCTGGAAACCCACAGTACGCCTTGATCCCCAGCTACGCTTGCGATTGAGCTCCATAGTAGCAGCATATTTGATCCTGCACGGCATTCCATGACACTGCGACGGCTTGCATGGCCGCGGCCTGTGGCGGGACCCCAGCAGCCGCACGATCGTACTGCGGCTTCAGTATGCCCGAGCCCTGCTGGCCTTGCCGACCATATATGTCACGCTGAATACAGTACATGCCGGATGCCTGGTCAGAAGGGCCGAAGTGGCCGCAAGCCGAAACGCTACCGACGCTTCATTGGGCCTAGTGGCGAGACAGTTGTTCCCTTAGACCGGCCAACCATTGAAAACTCGACTCCAGCAGCCGCTGTAGCTCGCGGCAGTCCCGCAACGTCCTCATCCCCAGGAGCGCAAGCGCTTAGCGAGGACCTGTACGCTGTAGACCCCCATGTGGACTACGACTCCGAACCTGGAGAAGAACTTGTAGCTGGCGATCAGCAGTCACGTCGCTACTTGGTCGAGCTCCAAGCGTGTCTTGACCAGCAAGGCATCCCGCCCATCCCCGTCCTTCGGGTGGATGGCGTCAGCACATACTGCTTTCCCGACTGGAAGGAGGACGGTGGCCTCCGTCGGGACCGGTTCGCCTTCCCGGCCTGCAAGCGTGTGGAATTTCGGGATGGCGCGCAGGACGTGTACTGGTGCGACTGCTGCCCCGAGCAGCAGGTAGCACAGTCCACGTGGGAGCGGATAACACCCTCGCTGGCTAAAACGTGGGCCAAGGCGGATGCATCAGTGCATCATTGCCTGCACGTAGGCACACTACAGGTCAGATTGCTTGCCCTTTGTCCAAGGATACCCCTTCATAGCAACCAAACCGTTTTGACACTGTCACGCAGGCCTGGAAGCGGTGGACCGCACACCATCCTACCCGTGACCCGCTCTTGACGGGGCATGTGCAGCAGCTCACGATGCGCACGCTGCGGCCAGGCACCTCCTGGTACCTCGCCAGGTGCTCGCATGGAACCTCTACGCCACTGGTAGTAGTGGCTGTGAGGGGCTCACAATGCTCCTGCACCAGCTGCTTCTCGAGGACGTCATGCACACGTGCCAAAGCGGTCTGCAGCTGCATAGCGCCAGACCTTGAGGCGGCTGCAGCTGCTGAGGAGGAAGCCGACGCGCAGCACGTCGAGAGGGTAATCAGCAAGCACCTTAACGCGGACGGACTCCTCTCGGCATGGTCTGTGTCGCAGGTGCGGACTCCAGAGGGAGGGGGAGGGGGGCGGGAGGGTGCCACAAGACTGACTCCCTCAAACCCCCGGTGTGTAGATGCCGGTCCCGCCCATCACCTTCAAGCCCGCCGTAAGTACTGCGGAGTTTTGCCCAACTCAAGGACTTGGGAGGCGTGGGGTGTGATAGGGGTGTGCTTGCGTGCGTCCCTGCCCCTCCCTATCACGCGGTAGTGCCTCACCGCTCCCTGCCGCTCCCTTGCCCCTACCCTTTCCCGCTCAGGGCAACTCCGGCGGAGGTGGCGCTGTGCCTGGGTCCCAGCCGTGCCGCGCCGACGCGGCCGGCGCTGACTCAGCCCCTGACCGGCAGGCAAGCGCCTGGGAGGCGTGCGGGGCTTGCTCTGCAGGGGCTTGCTATGTGGGCTGTGCCTTGCACGTGTCCCTGCCTCTCCTTGTCTCGCGGTAGTGCCCCACCGCTCCCTGCCGCTCCCTTGCCCCTTGCCCCTTCCCGCCCAGGGCAACTCCGGCGGAGGTGGCGCTGTGCCTGGGTCCCAGCCGTGCCGCGCCGACGCGGCCGGCGCTGACTCAGCCCCTGACCGGCAGGCAAGCGCCTGGGAGGCGTGCGGGGCTTGCTCTGCAGGGGCTTGCTATGTGGGCTGTGCCTTGCACGTGTCCCTGCCTCTCCTTGTCTCGCGGTAGTGCCCCACCGCTCCCTGCCGCTCCCTTGCCCCTTGCCCCTTCCCGCCCAGGGCAACTCCGGCGGAGGTGGCGCCGTTCCTGGGTCCCGGCCGTGCGGCGCCGACGCGGCCGGCGCTGACTCAGCCCCCGACCGGCAGGCAAGCGCCTGGGAGGCGTGCGGGGCTTGCTCTGCAGGGGCTTGCTATGTGGGCTGTGCCTTGCACGTGTCCCTGCCTCTCCTTGTCTCGCGGTAGTGCCCCACCGCTCCCTGCCGCTCCCTTGCCCCTTGCCCCTTCCCGCCCAGGGCAACTCCGGCGGAGGTGGCGCCGTTCCTGGGTCCCGGCCGTGCGGCGCCGACGCGGCCGGCGCTGACTCAGCCCCCGACCGGCAGGCAAGCGCCTGGGAGGCGTGCGGGGCTTGCTCTGCAGGGGCTTGCTATGTGGGCTGTGCCTTGCACGTGTCCCTGCCTCTCCTTGTCGCGCGGTAGTGCCTCACCGCTCCCTGCCGCTCCCTTGCCCCTTGCCCCTTTCCGCCCAGGGCAACTCCGGCGGAGGTGGCGCCGTTCCTGACGCGGCCGGCGCTGACTCAGCCCCCGACCGGCAGGCAAGCGCCTGGGAGGCATGCGGGGCTTGCCCTGCAGGGGCTTGCTATGTGGGCTGTGCCTTGCACGTGTCCCTGCCTCTCCTTGTCTCGCGGTAGTGCCCCACCGCTCCCTGCCGCTCCCTTGCCCCTTGCCCCTTCCCGCTCAGGGCAACTCCGGCGGAGGTGGCGCCGTTCCTGACGCGGCCGGCGCTGACTCAGCCCCCGACCGGCAGGCAAGCGCCTGGGAGGCATGCGGGGCTTGCCCTGCAGGGGCTTGCTATGTGGGCTGTGCCTTGCACGTGTCCCTGCCTCTCCTTGTCTCGCGGTAGTGCCCCACCGCTCCCTGCCGCTCCCTTGCCCCTTGCCCCTTCCCGCTCAGGGCAACTCCGGCGGAGGTGGCGCCGTTCCTGACGCGGCCGGCGCTGACTCAGCCCCCGACCGGCAGGCAAGCGCCTGGGAGGCATGCGGGGCTTGCCCTGCAGGGGCTTGCTATGTGGGCTGTGCCTTGCACGTGTCCCTGCCTCTCCTTGTCTCGCGGTAGTGCCCCACCGCTCCCTGCCGCTCCCTTGCCCCTTGCCCCTTCCCGCCCAGGGCAACTCCGGCGGAGGTGGCGCCGTTCCTGGGTCCCGGCCGTGCGGCGCCGACGCGGCCGGCGCTGACTCAGCCCCCGACCGGCAGGCAAGCGCCTGGGAGGCGTGCGGGGCTTGCTCTGCAGGGGCTTGCTATGTGGGCTGTGCCTTGCACGTGTCCCTGCCTCTCCTTGTCTCGCGGTAGTGCCCCACCGCTCCCTGCCGCTCCCTTGCCCCTTGCCCCTTCCCGCCCAGGGCAACTCCGGCGGAGGTGGCGCCGTTCCTGGGTCCCGGCCGTGCGGCGCCGACGCGGCCGGCGCTGACTCAGCCCCCGACCGGCAGGCAAGCGCCTGGGAGGCGTGCGGGGCTTGCTCTGCAGGGGCTTGCTATGTGGGCTGTGCCTTGCACGTGTCCCTGCCTCTCCTTGTCGCGCGGTAGTGCCTCACCGCTCCCTGCCGCTCCCTTGCCCCTTGCCCCTTTCCGCCCAGGGCAACTCCGGCGGAGGTGGCGCCGTTCCTGACGCGGCCGGCGCTGACTCAGCCCCCGACCGGCAGGCAAGCGCCTGGGAGGCATGCGCGTCCCGTCCCTCCTCATTACGTGATGGTGCTTCGTCGCTCGTGCGTTGACTGAAGTCATGCCTCGTCCCCTTTCCTTCCGCCTGCCTCGTAGCCATTGGAGTTTCAACCATGCCTGTCCTCGGGGGCTTCATGCTACACGTGTGGCTCGCCATGGTCACAGGCCCGGCTGGCTGTGTGCAGCGGCCGGTCCTTCATGTATGGCCTGACCGCTGTGCTGCCCGTAACCGTGTACAAGCGCGTGTGCAGCTGTGGTGGCGAGCTGCCCTTCGACGGAGCCGAGCATGGGGTCCTGAACCTCAACAACCGCGACCTGTTTGCCCACCAGGCCCTCAGACAGTGGGTCCTTCTTGGTTCCTACCGGCCCAGCTCCCAGCCCTGTAATCGCGTAACCTCTCCTTGCAGGTATTGCTTCCTCCTCGCGACCTCTGGACTGACGTTTCACGGCTTCTGGCAAAGCCGTGTCGCGTCTTATGCAGACCTGGGCGCCTGCGAGGACGTGGACTACCTGATGGGCAAGCGGCTCGAGTGCGTGAAAGTGCCAGGATCGAGTCGTGGCTGCTCTCTGGGACTGATGATGACTGACTGCCCCATGCGCAGGTTCCGAGAGGCATGGGTGAATTACGTCATCCTGCAGGGCATCGACTACGCCAGCGTTTTTGCCTGCAAGTGCGCCACGCCACACGACGCGGTACTTGTCGACGGTATCGTGCTGGGGCCCAGGAAGAGCCAGGTGCGTTATGATGCTGATTATCCAGCGTGCAAGTGCCGTACCTTCCGCCTTACATGGCCCACGTTGCTTTATCCACCACTCAGGTCCGCCAGCATGTCCCCTGGGTCCGTCCCCTCCGCACGGATCCTGTCTCTGGCTCCCTGCACTCACGGCGCGTGCTCATCCCCAACGCTGTCCTCCGCACCCAACTCCGGCGCTTCTTCGACCCCGGGGCGGCCAAGGTCCCGGGGCTCTCACGTGATGAGTTCCGTGCCTTGAAGAGCGCGGCCGTCATCTCGAGGAGCGAGGCAAACTGTCTACATCCATACCTGGTGAGGCACACGGCACGGCTCTCCATTGCATCACACGTGCCCCATCTGATGTCTTTGCGTACGTGTTGAACGACCTCAGGGCCACCACGCAACCATCCAGGACGGGCGGCTAGCGACCTCGCTCCGGCCCGAGCTGAGGCGGCTGATAGCCAGCCTGTTGTCTGAGAGCCCGGTGTGCAGCATCCTCCCAGCGCACCTGGTTTCCGTCGTGGACAGCCTGGCCAACGGAGGGGCTCTGACGAAGGCGAACAGCGACCTTCTTGGGGTGAGCTATTATGTCCTGCACACGTAAGCAATGCCAACCCCTCACCCAGTCCCCTCGTCCGTGTGACCTTGCCCCCCAACCCAGGAGCATGCACCGTGCATGCACCGTGCTGTGCGGACCCCCCTTCCACCCCGCGGCCCTCCTGCAGCTGCCGGGCAGCCCAGCGCCCCAAGAGCAGGCCGCGGAGGCGGAGGCGGAGGAGGAGGCGGAGGCGGCTGTCGGCCGCGAGCCGGGGGCCTCGAGGAAAGGGGCCAAGGAGGTACGACCGAGAATAGCGTGCTTGTCTGCATGCTCCATGCTGCAGGGGTTGAGCAGCCACGGGACATTCCGTCACGACTGGCCGTGACGTGTGCACTGCGCCTCCGGCTCCCCTGCCCGCACAAGGCTTCTCTGCGCGCGTAAAGCTTCTGCTTCCCCGTTGCCCTATCCCGACCCCAGGAGGCCAAGGTGGCGTCAGGCGGGGACGCGCGGGCCGCACGGCTGATGAGTGGCCAGGCGGCGGGGGCGGGGGCTGGCAGCGGCGGCGCGATGTCCTCTGGGAAAGCGGCCGCCGAGGTGTGCTGGTCTGCAATGTGAAGCGCTCGTAGCATGGGTGCCGTGCAGGCCTTCGTTGGCCTGGGACCAATGGGCGGTGACAGCCTGCTGTGCCTGCACCCCGGCTAGCGCTCAACCGCAAAGCTGACCGTGCTGTGCGGACCCCCCTTCCACCCCGCGGCCCTCCTGCAGCTGCCGGGCAGCCCAGCGCCCCAAGAGCAGGCCGCGGAGGCGGAGGCGGAGGAGGAGGAGGAGGAGGAGGCGGAGGCGGCTGTCGGCCGCGAGCCGGGGGCCTCGAGGAAAGGGGCCAAGGAGGTACGACCGAGAGTAGCGTGCTTGTCTGCATGCTCCATGCTGCAGGGGTTGAGCAGCCACGGGACATTCCGTCACGACTGGCCGTGACGGGTGCACTGCGCCTCCGGCTCCCCTGCCCGCACAAGGCTTCTCTGCGCGCGTAAAGCTTCTGCTTCCCCGTTGCCCTATCCCGACCGCAGGAGGCCAAGGTGGCGTCAGGCGGGGACGCGCGGGCCACACGGCGAAAGAAGGGCCAGGCGGCGGGGGCGGGGGCTGGCAGCGGCGACGGGATCTCCTCTGGGGAAGCGGCCGCTAAGGTGGGCTGCGTTGTCAGGTGCTCGTGGCTTGCCTGCCGTGCAGGCCTTCATTAGCCTAGGACCAAATGAAGGGCGGTGAAAGCCTGTGCCTAGACCCAGCAAGCGCGGGCGGGCTGAGCAGCCAGGGGACATTCCGTCACGACTGGCCGTGACGTGTGCACTGCGCCTCCGGCTGCTCTGCCCGCACAAGGCTTCTCTGCGCGCTTAAACCTGCTGCTTCCCCGTTGCCCTATCCCGATCGCAGGAGGCCAAGGTGGCGTCAGGCGGGGACGCGCGGGCCGCACGGCGGATGAGTGGCCAGGCGGCGGGGGCGGGGGCTGGCAGCGGCGGCGCGATGTCCTCTGGGAAAGCGGCCGCCGAGGTGAGCTGGTCTGCAATGTGAAGCGCTCGTAGCATGGGTGCCGTGCAGGCCTTCGTTGGCCTGGGACCAATGGGCGGTGACAGCCTGCTGTGCCTGCACCCCATCTAGCGCTCAACCGCAAAGCTGACCGTGCTGTGCGGACCCCCCTTCCACCCCGCGGCCCTCCTGCAGCTGCCGGGCAGCCCAGCGCCCCAAGAGCAGGCCGCGGAGGCGGAGGAGGAGGAGGAGGAGGCGGAGGCGGCTGTCGGCCGCGAGCCGGGGGCCTCGAGGAAAGGGGCCAAGGAGGTACGACCGAGAGTAGCGTGCTTGCCTGCATGCTCCATGCTGCAGGGGTTGAGCAGCCACGGGACATTCCGTCACGACTGGCCGTGACGTGTGCACTGCGCCTCCGGCTCCCCTGCCCGCACAAGGCTTCTCTGCGCGCGTAAAGCTTCTGCTTCCCCGTTGCCCTATCCCGACCCCAGGAGGCCAAGGTGGCATCAGGCGGGGACGCGCGGGCCACACGGCGAAAGAAGGGCCAGGCGGCGGGGGCGGGGGCTGGCAGCGGCGACGGGATCTCCTCTGGGGAAGCGGCCGCTAAGGTGGGCTGCGTTGTCAGGTGCTCGTGGCTTGGGTGCCGTGCAGGCCTTCATTAGCCTAGGACCAAATGAAGGGCGGTGAAAGCCTGTGCCTAGACCCAGCAAGCGCGGGCGGGTTGAGCAGCCAGGGGACATTCCGTCACGACTGGCCGTGACGTGTGCACTGCGCCTCCGGCTGCCCTGCCCGCACAAGGCTTCTCTGCCCGCTTACACCTGCTGCTTCCCCGTTGCCCTATCCCGACCGCAGGAGGCCAAGGTGGCGTCAGGCGGGGACGCGCGGGCCGCACGGCGGATGAGGGGCCAGGCGGCGGGGGTGGGGGGTGGCGGCGGCGGCGCGATGTCCTCTGGGAAAGCGGCCGCCGAGGTGAGCTGGTCTGCAATGGCAAATGCAATCAGGTTGGGTGCCGGGCATGCCTTCGGTGGGCAAGGACAGGCCCACTTGCTTTGTATGGCTTTCATACTCAAGTGCTGGCTTGCCCGCCCCCTATTTTCAGGCGTCGCCACGACCGCCATCAGAGGACAGCGAGGGCGATGACGTGCCCATCGCTTCGCTTGGCAAGGTCTGTTCCGTGGTTTCAGTGGACACTTGGAATGGCCTCAATTACCTGACAGGTTTCCTCCCCTTGACCGCATTGTAGCGCCCGCGCCCTGAAGACGACATGGACAAACCGGGGGAGGGGGGCGAGGCGGCTGGGGACAAGGGCACCGAGGTGGGTGTCACGCTCGGACGACGGGGGCTAGAGTGGAGTTGGATACATGTCTGAAGTCATAGAAGCTCACAGCCGCCTGACCAAGTGTTGACCTTTCTGTTGTTTACGCAGCCCATCAAGCGTACCCCCCTCACGCACGGAGTTGAGGCGAAGCGACGCCGGCGCATGGCGGACATCTACGACAATGAGGGGCCGGCACTGCTGCTGCCGGACAGCAACAAATGCCTCGTTTGCAACAGCGCGGCAAGCCGCCACCAGCTGCTGGTTTGCGACGACTGCGGCATGTGCATGCACACGTTCTGCGGAGGCATGCTGCCCCTCATCCCGCCCGGGAAGTTCTTCTGCGGCAAGTGCGCTGTGGGGCAGGGTGCGCAGCCGCCTGTGCCCATCACGCTGCGCCCGGACCTGGCGCTGGTCGACGAGGGTCGCCTGTTCCCGGACCACGCCACGGTGCACAGCCGTGTGCTGCAGACTGGGCCCCCCAACGCCCGCCTGGTACGCATCGTGGACGGCCGCAGCTTCACGTTCAACCTCAGCAGGGAGAAACTGCAGACCCTGGCCAAAGCGGACACGATGCTCCACTCGTCCATCATCGACGGCTTTGTGGAGTACTTGCGGGCGAGTAGAGGTTGAAGGGCGCAGGGGACAGGGCAAGGGGCAAGAAGGGAAATGCACGGACAAACACACGGAGGGAAGGAGTTTGATAGGATGCGCACATGCCCCTACCACGCCCTACTGATCTCTTGTCCCCACACCCTCACAGGAGCGAAACGACCTCCTGCGTGGCAAGGTCCTGTTCCTGAGCGTCGGGCTGTACAACAAGATCCACCTCGACAAGGGAGGGACCGACTTCGCGGAGGCCACGAAGTGGTTTGAGCCCAAGGGCCTAAAATACGCCGGCGTGGTGAGAGTATGGGGTGTATTGGTTTCGCTTGATGAAAACTTTGCTTGTGCGTCACACTGCAACTTGATCTTTTTAACGACCGTGCCCACAGGAGGCGCGCGCCTTCCTGGACTGGGACTGCATTGCCGTCCCCATCCACCTGCCGGACAACTGGGAGCCGGGTCAGAAGGAGCTGCCCGAGGTCTTCACGGGTCACTACATCTGGGCCAACACCATGCCCGCCGAGCGCCAGATCGTCGTGCTTGACCCCTACCCGTGGAAATCTAAGGCAGGTGTTTGGGCTGCTGGACAGGGAAGGGCGTTTACAGCAGGGGTGAACCCACAGTGGGGGTTCGGGGTTTGCGCGGTGTACGGTGTGCGGGGCTGCACTGCGGACTGCTGTGACATCACGCTGGCATCTTGTACGAAGCAAGTGAACTTCTGCCTTGCTACCCCTTGCGGTGCAGGGCGTCAACAAGGAGGTGGGCGACCACCTGCTGGAGCTGGTGGAGTTCGAGTCCAGGAAGATGGGGAGAGCATTTCAGAAGGAGGAGTGGGAGGTGGTCGAGCCCGTGACCCTGGCCAAGCAGCGGGAGGGATCCCAGGACTGCGGGGTCTTCGCCATGCTGTACGGCTACTGCACGGGGCTGGGGGCCCCCATGCCCCAAGTGGGCAGCGACATCGACGTCATGGAGCTGCGGAAGAGCTTCCTGCACATGCTGATGACCAAAGCGGTTGACTGGCCAACATCTAGGGGCCGAAGGGAGAGGAGGATGGGGAGCAGCGGCCAGAGGGGCATCACCGGGGTCCCCAAGGTGAAGAGGGGCGCCGTGGAGGGCGGGGTAGGGGGGGAGGCGGGCGAGGAAGGGAAGGCGCCCTCCAAGCGCCGCAAGGGGGCTGAGAGTGCCGAGACGAAAGAGAAGTCGAAGGAGAAGGGGGCGGGCAAGAAGAAAAGCAAGAAGGAGAAGAAGGAGAAGAAGCAGAAGGAGGAGGGGAAGGAGGGGATGAAGAAGAAGGAGGAGTGACAGGAGAGCATGGCTGAGTGAGGGGAGAAGGCGGCGGGGAGGCGGCTGGCTTGCGGAGGGAGGGGTTAAATGGATCCAATGTGCAGGGAATCTGTTGTCTTAAGGGTGGCATAGTGGTGCTGTATGCAGTCGTGGTCAACCAGGGGCTCACGCACTAGAGCTACCTGCACCTTCGGTGCCCTCACTGTCTAGCAGTGACGTGCTCAACGTGTAACACTATGTTGGCAGATTCGTCTTGGCAAGCACGCTCGGAGGGCTAGCTGGACAGGACCGTTGCTGGTTGTCAAGGATGTGGATAGGCTGCCAGCACGCTGGCTAGCTAGCATGCTGGGAGCCCGGGTGTGGGCCCTGCCGGCCTGAAGGATACGAGCAAAACTGCACCAAGCATGACACCCAGCACCAGCGGTTGGCATGCTCATTGGGAAGTAGCTGGACAGGACCGTTGCTGGTGATCAAGGCTGTGGGCTGCCAGCACGCTGGCTGGCGAGCATGCTGGGAGCCCGGGTGTGGGACTGCATGCGTCGGCCCTGCCGGCTGCTCCATTGCGCAATCCACGCCGCCTGAAGGATACGAACGACACAGCACCAAGCCTGACACCCAGCACCAGCGGCTGGCATGCTTATTGGGATGCAGCTGGACAGGACCGTTGCTGGTGATCAAGGCTGTGGGCTGCCAGCACGCTGGCTGGCGAGCATGCTGGGAGCCCGGGTGTGGGACTGCATGCGTCGGCCCTGCCGGCTGCTCCATTGCGCAATCCACGCCGCCTGAAGGATACGAACGACACAGCACCAAGCCTGACACCCAGCACCAGCGGCTGGCATGCTTATTGGGATGCAGCTGGACAGGACCGTTGCTGGTGATCAAGGCTGTGGGCTGCCAGCACGCTGGCTGGCGAGCATGCTGGGAGCCCGGGTGTGGGACTGCATGCGTCGGCCCTGCCGGCTGCTCCATTGCGCAATCCACGCCGCCTGAAGGATACGAACGACACAGCACCAAGCCTGACACCCAGCACCAGCGGCTGGCATGCTTATTGGGATGCAGCTGGACAGGACCGTTGCTGGTGATCAAGGCTGTGGGCTGCCAGCACGCTGGCTGGCGAGCATGCTGGGAGCCCGGGTGTGGGACTGCATGCGTCGGCCCTGCCGGCTGCTCCATTGCGCAATCCACGCCGCCTGAAGGATACGAACGACACAGCACCAAGCCTGACACCCAGCACCAGCGGCTGGCATGCTTATTGGGATGCAGCTGGACAGGACCGTTGCTGGTGATCAAGGCTGTGGGCTGCCAGCACGCTGGCTGGCGAGCATGCTGGGAGCCCGGGTGTGGGACTGCGCCGGCCGTAGGCGGCCATAACTGATATCTATGCCTTTTGCTTAGCGCCACCTGCAGCAAGAAGGCAAGTAGAATCACGCATAGCAGCACTAAGCTGCAGCATTGTCAGTTGTCAGAGCATGACCATTATTGCAATAGGGACAGCGGGCTTCCAGCATGCTGGCTGGCTCGCATGCTGGGAGCGAGCCCAGGGGGGTGGCCGCACCAGCCGCAGCCTGACACGCGTTCCCTTTCCCGCAGCTGCCAGTTTTGTTGTCCAGTGCGCTTGGGTATGACCGCTGGCCCGAATCACCAAATGGTGTTTATAAACACCGCACGTTAGACTGGATCTGCACCACCTTCCGGTTCAATCAAGCTTGCGAAGCGCCAGGGACAGCTAGCGGGCTGCTAGCAAGCTCCCAGTGGGAGCCCGGGGCGTGAGTTTAGTCTGGATGAGTAAAGCCTTTGTACAGGGACGACAGGCTGCCAGCATGCTGGCTGGCTAGCATGCTGGGAGCCCGGGGTGTGTGTCCGCGGAAGCTGTGCCCCCCACACCCACGTTTCCATCATCAGCACCACCTGCAGCAAACAACCATCAGTAGCATCATGCAGAAGAGGACGAATCTGTTTCACACTAGCGTGGAAGGAATGTGAGGAGGGAGGGCCTTCTCGGTGCAGGACGACCGGCTGCCAGCATGCTGGCTGGCTAGCATGCTGGGAGCCCGGGGCGTGTGTCCGCGCAAGCTGTGCCCCCCACACCCACGTTTTCTCAGCACCACCTGCAGCAAACAACCATCAGTAGCATCATGCAGAAGAGGACGAACCTGTTTTACACTAGCGTGGCAGGAATGTGAGGAGGGAGCTCACTGGCAGCATGCTGAAAGCCCTGGGGGAGCGTGCAAGGGCGATGCGTCCGTGTGGCATCCTGCCTGATGACCCTAATCCTGCACTGCATCAGGTCATGTGGCTGCGTCTTGCTTTACACTCCAACGGCCCGGCTGTGCTGTTGGCGGGTAGACGCAGCAGCTACGGCAACAGCACGCTCAGCCGTGGCCATCCGCTGGTGTACGACACCCCACGATAACGTACGACAGCAGGTTACAAGAGTACCAAGAGGCGGGCTCGTATGCGGGGTTGGCGGCCGGCGCATGCAAGTGTGGGCTGCTAGCATGCTAGCTAGCTAGCATGCTAGGAGCCTGCGGAGAGCGTTTTTACTGCTAGCATGCTAGCAGCCCACACTTGTAGTACGGTACCTGCCTCGCAGCCCACCACTACCACCACCATGGGGCAGCCAGAGCCAGTCGAGTCGTCGTCTCCGACCAGAAGAGTGGCAGCGATGGCGTAGATGGCGACAAGTCACGTACCGCCGCCACAGCCTCTGAAAGCTCGCTGTTACTGCTTGGGTCGAATGCAGGCAGCGGCATGGGGCAGGACGTCCTGAACACGAGCCTGCCCTGGGGCACCCCGGGCAGCTGACCAGCGTCCACGGTTTTCCATACGTGCAGGCTGCTGGCCGCCAACACAGTTGCCAGGCGGTCGGTCCAAGCTTTCCTGTCCGCAAGCTCAGACAGGAGCTTACCAAGCTGGCTGCCCTCAATCCAAGGGTCAAATCCAAGGATGCCTGGCTCCTGCTTTGGTAGCGTTGCCTGCTGCTGCAGGCTGCGAGCGAGGACGGCGACGCTTTCACACACCATCTGCCGCTCGTCGTTGCTGTCCTCTACCGGTATGCTGATAGCAAGGCGGCAGAAGAGTGCCGCCACCTCCGGGTGAGGAGGAGGTGGTGCCTTGGGCTGCTCGCACCAGCTCAGGTAGCCCTCTACCAGGCCACAGTAGTCCCACAGTGTACCCGTGGCGGCGGTACGTGACTTGTCGCCATCTACGCCATCGCTGCCACTCTTCTGGTCGGAGACGACGACTCGACTGGCTCTGGCTGCCCCATGGTGGGGGTAGTGGTGGGCTGCAGCAGGTAGTCCTGGTCCAGCCTAAAAGCCGTAGCCCAAGACCTCAGCTGGTCCAGAGAGTAGGGAGGGGCGCCCGCCAGCAGCCAGACGGCGGCCTCGTCGTCAATGATGGAGCTGTGCCGCTCTAGCAGTATACCCAGCACTGCTATAACCTCCGGGGCTCGTGAGTTGGAACAACTCATCAACTCTTGGCGGGTATTCGCCACAAACGTCCGCATGGTTGCCATCAAGCTGGCTGTCTCCTCCTTTTCGTCACACAGGCTCATGAGCTTTTGTACTATGGCCACCAGATCAGCTGACGTCACTGCAAGATTGGGGCAGTTGGTGCGGATTCCCTCTGCTGGGGCTGCTGGCGTAGGCATCTTTTCACCCTCTCGCGGCGGTACATGGCTGCATGCTAGCAACTCCAGGACTCGTAATAAGCAGGCGTCCGTGGGCCAGGGCTTCGACAGCACTCGGTTGAGGCTTGAGCAGGCGTACATCAGTCCTGCAGCTGCCAATGGACCTGGGCTCCTGATAATGGCCTTCTGCAGGGCATCAAAGCCTGCTGACGGCGGTGTGGGCGGCGATGGCAGCGGCGGCGGCTGTGGCGATGGCGATTGCGGTGGCAGCGGCGGCGGTGCCTTTGCTACCGCCTGCATGCGGTCGCCATAGCGGCGCAGATACGCTGTGAAGAGCCTGTGGTCATCATAAGACTGATTACCTGCAGCCTCCGCACCGCCGCTGGCTTGGATATGCTGCATCACTTCTTCAATTTGTTTTAAAAACTGATCAGGGCACTTAACCCTGGTTACTGCCTCCTCTAAGTAGCCGGCTCGCAGGCAGGCCGCCATGATAGCGGGCAGGGCCTCGTAGCGAGTGCTGAAGGTGGGCACTACTGGCGCTGGCTCCGCCCTTGCAAGTGCCTGATCACCTGATGACACTGGCTGTGCAGATGGCGTAGATGGCGAAGTATCAGCTACCGATCCGTCCGTACCCAGCCTGGGAGTGCCCGCCGCCTGCTGCGGCGGGGCCGCTGCGGCCACCTTGGCCTCCGTCCCAAGGCACACCAGGGGGTAGGTATCGACTGCCAGCTGCATCAGCGCCGCCGCCTCCAGCAGCGTGCAGATAGTGCAGACGTCCTGAGTATACTGAGCACCGCTATCGCCACGCGTGTCTGAAACACAGAGGCCAGTAAACTGCACTGCAGTCGCCACGCTTTTGCCTCCAAGCCGCACCCACAGCTCTGCAAGCCGTGGGTCGGCGGCATGTAGCAGCCAGCAGCCCCTCCAGAGTGACTGAAGGAAGGAGTCGTCGCCCGCGCGCACCCATCGTGGCTGTGGCTGCGTTGCCGCCACCCAATCTGCATCGTCAGCTGCCAGCCTCTCAATCATGGCCACAAGCAGCGGCCCGGCGTGGACTACAAGCGCAGGCGTAGGCCAGACTGGCATGTCTGAGTCGGTAACTGTGGATGAAGCGGAGAGCGACAAGGGACCAGCTGCTCCGCATTGATAGAGGTCCTGTACCAACTCCCAGCTGGGGCCGAGCAGTATCGCCGGGAAGCGAGTGCCACCGACGCATGATGAGTGGCTTGTGGCCTTGGCTTTCTTGCGGATGCTAGATACCGCCGATGATACTGATGAAGCGCTACTGGAGGTGTTGCCCGAACTCTCCGTTGGCAAGTCTTGCAGCTGTTTGACGATGACGTTATCACCCCAAAGCGCTGCTGCTGCCAAGGGGGTGACCCAGCAGGCCCAAGGCGGGAGCGCCTGTCGTCGCCGCCGCTGCCCCTGCCGACGGCGGCGGCGCGCGGGGGCTGCTGCCTCCCAGCACGGGGTGGCTCTGGTGGCTGAAGCTGGAGCTGGATCGGGCGTACGGCGGGGCGTGCTCCATGCGGATGCCTGCGGGGGGCGAACAGGGTGCCGTACGGTTACATTAGGTGAAGGAGGTCCTGGGGGTGGGAGCATGGGTTGGCGCTGAAGAAGCTCTTCAATGAAAATTCCGACCAAACGTTTATACGACCCTGCCCGCCCGGTGCCTACCTGTCGACGGCGGCGGTGGTGCGCGACTGCCAGTACAGCAGGACAGCGCAGTAGAACAGCCCCGCCGCCGCTGTCAAGGCTTTGGAGGGCTCCCGGTTGGCGAAGGCGGCTCGTGTGGGGCGGCTGCAAGGCCGATACCAGTGGCGTGTCAGAGGCTGCGCCGTCAGGGCTGCTGGCGGCGCCGTCAGGGCGGCTGGCAACGCCTTCAGGTTTGCTGGCGGCGCCGTTAGGGCTGCTGGCAACGCCGTCAGGTTTGCTGGCGGCACCGTCAGGGCTGCTGGCGGAGCCGTCAGGGCGGCTGGCAACGCCGTCAGGTTGCTGGCGGCGCCGTCAGGGCTGCTGGCGGCGCCGTTAGGGCTGCTGGCGAAGCCGACAGGGTTGCTGGCGGCGACGTCAGGGCGGCTGGCAACGCCGTCAGGGTTGCTGGCGGCGCTGTCAGGGCTGCTGGCGGCGCTGCCGGCGCCAGAGACGTCTCCAGCGCCCCAGCGCCCAGCCACCTATGACGTCGACTCGATCATCGGCAGAGACTGAGGCAGGAGCACCGATGCCGCATGGCCCGAGGCGACAGGCGTGCCGGGCTGCTGCGAGGGCGTGGCTTCCGCGCGCTGTGGGTCGTCCCAACGAGCCCGCACCGGGCCCACTCGGGCCCACAGGGAGCGCCAGGGTGCAGCTGTACATACAGCCGATGCCCTACGGTCCCGGATGCCAAGCGAGGGCGAGGGCGCGACGGGGCTGGTCCGACCGCCGCCGCTAGCGCTCGCTGAGCGAGTGGCGTGTCCCGCCGCCGCGCACAGGCAGGGGTGCCTGCCGTCTCCACCGCTGCCCGTGCCAACGCCGGCAATGCAGAACTGCAGCTGACGTGCATGCGCCTCCGCCATGGCTCACCCACCGCTGCCCCTTACGGCGGCTGGGCGGTGTGCGACCGCGCGGGGCGCTTCCGCCCAGCAGGGGTTGGCCCAGCGTACGGCGAGGCCTGCGGACGGGCAGGGTATGCCGTACCAGTACGACAGGGCGCATGACAGTGAACTCCCATCTTCCGTAGGCGTTCGTATGGTGCTGCGTGGTGCTATGGTGCTATATCCCCATGGGTGGTCCCCTTCGGACGCCGCGGCCGCGCATGGACGTTACCCCTCAGCATTCCATCCACGCGGTTCACCTGCCGTCGTGCTCCTTGTATGGCAGATCCAAATGGTACGACGCCACCAGTCACAGGTACTGCAGGGCGCCCATCACGTCGTACCTTCAGACGTACAGGCACATGAGTATCGGCACACATGAGCAAGGCTGCGGGGTACAACAGAGAGAGCTGCTCCCCCCAGTCCGGCCGTACGAGACCCGCCGCCTCGCCCCCAGCCTCCACGGACCCCCGCCCCTCTGCACCCACCTGTCCCGGATGAGCTGCACGCGGGCGTTGATGGCAGCCGCCCACTCCCGCGCCTGAGAGGGGTGGAGTGTGGCGCTGGTGAGCCTAGCTCCGGGTGCCAGGTCGGCAACTGGACGGCGCCTTGGCCCCCAAGCGGGAACCACCCCCTGCCTCCCTCGCCGCCCACCTGCTCGGGCGATGCGGCCGAGAGCGCGAAGTCCTCGCAGCGCCAGGTGTTGGGGTCGGAGCGCGCCCGCGTGAAGGTGTAGACCATCCACAAACTTGTGGTCCTGGGGGTGCAGGGGCAAGAGAACCCTTCCATGGTCAGTGCTTGCCCATGTCTCGTTCGTGCATGCTAGGGGTCAGTGCTTGCCCATAACCCGCATGCCCATAGCACAGGTCTTGGTCTGAGCACGCGGCCGTCCGTTTAGGGGGCGGGACTCAGAGCTCAAGTAGTAAGGCAGACTCGAAGTTGCGGCGGATGGGGGGAGGGGCGTGGATGCGCACCAAGGGCAACACCGCATACCAAAGACGACAGTCGTGGGCCGCGCAGGCCCTCCGCCCTTGCTCCGTGGAAGTGGCATCCGGTGGGGCGCCAGCCGTTCCCGGCGTCCAGCCCTCACCGGCATTCCCTGCCCGAACTGTACTGCCCAATTGCCAAGCCGCAAGCTACGGCCCGGCCCAGCTTACTAGCTTGTCAAGGGGGCAACCGGCAGCATCATATCGAGACCACGAGTCTCCAAACTCACCCAGCATGGCCGCGCTCCGCTCCTGTACTGCTCCTGAGCTAGCCATGCCGCAGCATGTCCATGGCTGAGCCGCCCGCGCTCGCCCCCCTGCACAGACACGTGGATAAACGCTCTGCCATGTAAGCGAGATAGGGGATGGAGGTGAGGGGAGAGGCTCTTCCTCTTAGACAGTGTGCCAGCCGGGGTACAGACAGTTTGTGCCCCATTTCCAGCATCCGCGGGAGAGGAGCCAGGCGTTCCCCACTGTGGCCGTTGCCCTCTGCAGAGCGCACTGTGCACCCGGGGCCATCCAAGGGCCGTCGCACCCGGGAGCGAGCAGAGAGTCACGGCTGCCTACTGCCCTCCCCAGGCCCCCCTGGTCCTCTTCCTCCTGATCCTTGCCTGGGGACGCACAGCAGTGACCCAAAGAAAGGTTGGGGTGCAGAAGCAAGCTTAGTGGCCGTGGCGTCAGCCCTCATTGCCCTGTGTGCTTCCCCAAGTAGCTGCGGCACCCTTGTCGTACAGCTCTTCGACAAGGGCGGCGACACGGGATTGAGCTCATAGGCTGGGGGAGCAGCAGAACGTCCGGGGACATAGGGGCTCGAGCATGAGAGTCACGGGGCTGGAAGCTGGGGAGGATGGAAGCGAAGGCTAGGGGTCGCTCTGTCTTCTGTGGTGCCGTACAGGTGTTCGACCCAAAGGTTCGACACACTGACATGTCGCACCCGGTTCAGCCTGGTTCTTTTTTCAGTCGGTTCAGCCCCGTTCTCCCAGGTGTTGCCGCTCTGCTGCGTGTTCTTTGTGCGAGGGCTACGTACAGGCGGTGGCCGTGTTGGCGAAAGGCCGGAGAGCGGACAAACTATTTTGTTCCCCGGTTCCAGGCGCTTTGGGCCCCTGCATAGCTTCTTCTTAGCAACGCTGAATACCCTGAAGCCATTGCTGAAGCGTGGGGGCGCACTCCGGTGAAGTTCCTAGTCGGGGCCGCAAGCAGGTGCGGCTGCCCTGCTCATCAACGCAGCGCCCAGAGATAAGCGCTCAGTAAGGTGATGCCACCGCAAGAGGAGGAGTTGAGCGCGCCCCCAGGGTCGAAGCCTGGCCACAGCCGCAGGCAACGCGCTACTGCCCAGCGCCCCACCCGCCGCACCCCCCGTGTATGCATAGCGCACCCCTAGCTCAATGAAGATGAGGGCAATGTGGAAGCGCGCTGGCGCGTTCCGGAACGCCAAGTTCCTAGTCAGGGCACAAAAGGCGCCGCGGCCCCGAGCTGCCCCGAGCCCCGCTCATGGTGCTAGCTAGGCATGCGCAATGCTACGCAAGAGAATACTGCAAGCCCCGCCCGTCCCCGCCCGGCGACGCGCTGCTGCCACGCAGCCCGCTGCAGGAGCCTTGCGGCCCAGTTCCCGGCCCCCACTTCGGGTCCCCAGCCCCTCAACCACCTACCTCTCCAGCCAAAACGGGCACGCTCTGGAGGAAGCGCCCGGCACCGCCTCCCACAGCACAATGCCAGATGCCCTCATGCGCCACACTCTTGAGTCTCAACCCACGCTCCCACCTGCTCCCACCCCCGGCCCCAGAGCCCGCACGGCAATGAGATGCCCGGCGCCCCCCCGCCCACTCCACTTACAACCTGCCCGAACTCCTGTCACCTCACAGCGGGCTGCTGGAGACCAGGCTCCCGTGCCCACTGATGACCCGGCCCCGGTGTGAGTCCCTCACCTGCACCCCAGCCCCCCGTCCCCACAGCACCCCCGCACCGGCGCCACCTAGCTAACCCGCGTGACACGCTTGCTTGGAGCTCAGCTTGCTGAACCCCTCGACGAAGCCTGCAACCCCACCGAAGCCTCGCGCAGCTGTGGCCTCTGCAGCGCCACCGCACACGCGCAGCCTGCCTCACAGCCTTCCGACAGCATCTCAAACATCGAAAGCGGCCCGGCCGGCCCCCTTGGCCTTCGCCTCCTGCCGCTGCCCAACCCACCTGCCGCCTCCTGCCGCCGCCCACCCCTTTGCTCCGTTGGTGTCTTCACGCCCCACACCAAGCCCAATGGACTCCTGCGCCCAGCCCCCGCACGCACCCGGCCCCCGCACCAACCCTAACGCACCTGTGCGCGTATGTCACCCACGGGCCCCGATGCTGGCTCGCCGCCCCTTTGCTCCCTTCCTCACCCCACACACAAACCTCATACCGAAAGCTCCGGCTCCGACTCCTTCCCCGCCCCCCTTTCCTTGCCCGCCGCAACCCCACGCAGCTGTACGGACGCCACCACACTGCTCACTGCCGCAACCCGAACCTGCAGGCATTCCTGGCACCTGCCCCTCGCGGACTCCCGCGCGGCTCCTGCCCCACAACACCCATAACGCCACGAGCCGAACCCTCCTGCCCCATCTTGATCGCCACGGACGCAAGCGGCACACGGACACGGACACCCTCGGACCAAACGGCATCGTCAACTTCGCTTGGCTGTGGTTACACCCCGGTTCCGCCCGCTGCCCCGTGCCTCAGCACCGCCGACCCCATGTGCCGGGTGGTCACATCGAACGGCCTCAGGTTGGTGGGGTTGGGCAGGGCCTTGCATCCTTGCGCTGCATACTTCCCCGCATCCTTGCACTTCACACATAACTTACAGCTACTGCACCACACCGCTACCATGGACGCCAAGCGCAACGCACGCCCGCGGCCCAGTCTTGGGATCAAGCCCTATCAGTGGCCCTGGCGTCGACCATGACGCCTATCAGTGCCTCACGCAAGGACCGTTGATCTCTCTCGCCAGCCCTCCCGCGTGCGGATTTGCAGCCGCACCGAACACACGCGCACCCCGCACCGACGCTTGAAGCGCCCGCAACGGCCCCTCCAGGACCCCATTCCCCCGGATCCCCCCCACGATCCCGTTCGATTAGTGCACAGACCTTACCTCCACACACACACAAACACAACTATCGCTTGCTTGGGCTTACCAGATGTTGCAGGGTCCGCACCTGTCCGCACACCCAACCGCCCTCAACACCCAACCGCTGACGGCGCTACCCATGTCCCCCTTGTGGCCTGCACCTCCCCTACGTGATCACTAGCGCTGCAACCGATGTCAACGGCGGTATCAGTTTTTGTAAGACGGTCTTGTGTTGAAAGCTGAGCGCTGCGCGTACTTTGGGCGCCATCTGGCCGCAAGGAGCCACGGGCAAGGTTTACCCGTATTCAACTCACCGTAATCACCAACTTGAAGCCCTCGCTCGTTCTCCTCGGCAAGGCCATCCGCTCCTCCTGGCACGCAAAATGGCTGCTCCTCGTCCTCGCGTCTCCTCCCACTCCTCGTGCAGAATAACGCTACGCTATAGGTTAGCTGTAAGTTTGTGGCAGCGAGGTTGCTGGGCGCGTCGCGAACGGTGGCGTGACATGAGGTGTGTCCAGTTAGAGTAGAACGCAAGCTGGACATCTAGTCCAGTGAGAGTAAGAGTTGAGGTGCTGGGGTGGCCTCCTCGCGGTGCGCCCTCGCGCCGGAGGACGTTCATGTGGCGGTTTGCAGCAGCACGAACCCGCCCGGGGAGGCTCCCCCTGCCTCCCTGGCTCGACGCCTGCGCGAACCCCTTGAGCCATACCCCGTCGACGTTGATCCCCCTCACCCCACCCCCCCTTTCCCCCATTCTGCAGGAGGCTGAATCGACTTCCACAAGCCCACAAGTGCACTCCACCCCTCACCATGCCGCACGTGCGTACCGCACCTCCACCGCCAAGGCCGGAGCGGGACTGCGCGCTGTCTGCCGCAACCTGGAGCCCTCATGGTGCTCCGCGAGCTAACTTGAAGCCCCGCCAGTACCGCAGTTGCGGGCAGGGGACGGCGCGGCTCGCCTCCTGCCCCCGGCCCGCCCCAGCCCCAGACCTGCCCAGAAGCCGACCTACCGGTACCCCCCAAGCCATTCCTGGCCGGCAGGTCGATGGGGCGAACCCTGTGCCGGCATTCGATGAAAGCCGAGGTGGCTCAGGGCATGAGATAGAGTCCGTCCGGCCCTGACTTTGGAGCTCGGAGGGTGTCGAGGAGCGGGCCGTGAACGCCGTGAACCTTCACGGCCGTGAGATCTCGGTGGAAGCGCCTCGCACCTGCAGAGCTGCATGCAGAGAGCAGGACACAGGTGCCTGCATAACGCATACTTGACGCTCGCGTGTTGTGGGTCGTGCCACAACGCCCTCGCTTGCCATGGCCTTGCACCGCGCGACCGTTCCGCTCGGCAGCGCGACGGCCGGCGACGTGCACGGCCGCCGCCGCGTCAACTCCAACTGGATCTGTCGCAATGCGGGCGGCAACGTCAAGGTGAGGAGGCCCCTTGGGAGCGTCGGAGAGCGCGGAAACCCGTCTTGTCCCGGGGACCCTACTCGAGGGGGACCCTTCTTGAGCCGGCCGCCTCCTCCTCCTGCCCCCGGGGCTGCGCCGGTGACCTGCTTGCGTGCCGGCCGAGTGGGCCCTTGCTCGCATGCCGGCCGCAAGCGTCAAACCGTGCACCCAACTCGTCTTAGCGCTGTTACTGCGCTTGCAGGTCGAGGACGGCGTGGCGGTGTTTGAGGGCGACAGCGCTGCGTCGGTGCAGCGGGGGGCGGAGCTGCTGCGGGATCAGCTGGAGGCGGCCAAGCGGCTGGGTGGGGGAGGGGGCCTGCATGCAGGCGGTGTAGCTGGGGCGTGGTTTCTCTGCGTGGGGAACTGCTATGAGGGCATGAGGGGCCGGTGGGCACGGCCGGGCGTGATTGCTCTGCGTGGGGGATGCTCGGAGGGAGCGTGGGAGGTCGCTGCAGACAGGGGAACTAACCCAGCCACCTCCGCCTTTCCCTGCATGCCCGAAGAAGAGGGAACTAACCCATCTCCGGCTTTCCCCTGCACGCAGCGAGCCCCGCCTAACCGCACCCCCTGAGGGTCGACAAGCTGCTCATGCCGTCCGCCTACGGGCCGGAACCCAGGGCCGTGCGCTTCCAGCCAAAGGCCGGTGAGCGGGAGGATGGGGCATAATGTCTTGAGGAAGAGCGGAGGCCCCTCCATGCACCGGCGGCAGAGGCATGGCATGAGACGGGGGCAATCAATATATCGTCAAGGCCCCTTCGCGCAACCCTGCTGCCCCTCGCCCTCGCGGCCCTCACGCAGCCTACTATGATGAGACCTCGGCGGCCGGCACCCGCAGGCGCGAGCAGCAGTACGTCCTGGCACCGGCCTCCGCCGGTGGCGCCGCTGGCGGCTCTGCGGGGGCGGCGCTCCCCAAGACGCGGGTGCGGTGGCGGGCGGGGGAAGGGCTTGGGTTATGGGAATTTCAGTTCCCGTTACCTTGGAGGCAAGCTGGTGGATGTGCTATGTCAGGGCACACGCACACCCCTTGCACACCCCTTGCACCCCGCCCCTCGCAGCTGGGCGCTTTCTTCACGGCAGGAGACGCCGCCCTCGAGCCCACGGGGCCCCTAGCGGCGGAGTTGTCGGCGGCGGCGCGCACCGCCGCCGCCCACACGCCCCGCTTCTCGGCCCTCAAGCTGATGTTCAACCCGGGTAGGTGGATTGGGCCTGCGCGGGTTGCAACCTGCGAGGCCACAGCGCAGTATCTGAATCCGCCTCCTCCCATGGCCAAGCAACCTCGGCTAGCTCATCCTGTGTGTCATCCTCGCCTTTACTCCCCTTACTTCCGTCCCCCGCCTCCTTCCCCGCCCTCCCTGGCCCTCCCAGGCAAGCAGCTCTTCTTCAACCTGCCCTCCACGGGCCTCGTCACGTTGGGGCAGCTGCAGGTAGGCAGACCTAGGACGTGAGCTTGACGGACGGACGAAAGGCCCTTGCATCTCGACGTTCACGCCTTCGTTGGTCGCTTGTGACCGCCCCGCCCCGTCCCACACACCCCTGCCCACGGCACCCCCAGGACGTGGGCTTGACGGAGGGCCGCTCCCAGACCACCTTCTCCAACTCCTTCCCCGCTCGCCTGCTGGGACCGATGCAGACTGCTGCCGCTGCCGGGCCCCGACGGAGGCATGGGCCTCAAGGCCGCCGGGACGCGCTCCGCCGCCACCGTGCACGTGATCGACCAGGTGTGCGCGTACGGCACCGTACCCGTACGGCAGCGTGCTCCGCCGAGATCACCTACCTGCGCCCCGCCTGCCTTCCCCTCACGCCCCGACCGCTGAACCCATCCCGCCGCGAACCCTCTATCTCCCCAGCGCCTCAACATTCACTACAAGGTGGTCCTGGGCTTCGAGGGCGAGTTAGCGGGGCGGGGTGGCCCAGTCCCGAGGATCTGTGCCAGACCAGGAAGCGTGTTGGCGCCGCGAGGGGCTGAGAAGCCCTGACCCCATATGCGCCTTCTCCACCCTGTCTCTGTGTGTCCCAGTCATGGTGGCATTAATTTATGCCGCCCTGAATGCCTGGGGTCCTTCCCCTACCTCCGCCCCCCATGGACCTCCCCCTCCCCCGTGCGCCCGCACGCAGGCGCGCGGTGCTGCGGCGCGTGGAGTCTTCCCTCAGCCGCTTCCACTTCACGGTGCTGCTGGGCGGACCGCTGCAGCTGGACCTGAGGGCCAAGCTCGTGGGAAAGCACGCCGACTGGCAGGTTAGCGCAAAGCAAGGCGCTGGGTGGTATTATCGGGGTGCAGCAACCATTGGCGAGCACCAGCATGAGATTAAAGCCCAGGGGCTCGAGGGCGGGACGGGCATCCTCGCTCGGGCCCTCCTCACCTGAGCAAACTTTCCCTAAATCTACCGGTATCCCATGCGAGCCCCGCCCACCTGCCGCCGCCCCACCTATCAGTACCCACCCCCCTCCCCCACAGGACGAGGGCGCCCAGGCGGTGGCGCGGGCGGTGGTGGCTGCGTGCGGCGGCACGCCCCAGGGCTACGCGGCCTTCGTGGCGGCCCGGGGGCGGGGCCTGCTGCCGCCCGACCTGCGCCTGGACACGGCGCGGCGCAAGACCAAGACGGCGTACGAGGGGAGCCTGGCGGTGAGCGAGCGGAACGGATACCGATAAGAAGGAGGGACGGGTGCCCACGGCTGGTGTGCGCGGCTGGCCGGGCTGGCTTGGGGGCGGGGGCTGGGCGTTCGCGCTGCACGAGAGAGTGCCGAGTCATGCAAGGGGTGGGCCTGCCTCATGTGCAATTGCGTGCCAAGGCGGTGACGGCGGCGGCTGGGCCTGCCCGTGCATGCGCGTGCCCCCGCCCAGGTGGGCGGCGGGCGCGGCCCCGTGCCGCTGCGGCTGGAGGTGGAGGAGGTGGAGGACGAGGCGGGGGTCCACACCGAGGTGACGGGTGAGTGCTGTGCCTGGGCCTGCGCGGGGCAGGATGCATGGTGCGCGCCATCCACAGGCGCTCGCCGCAGCTCCGACGCTCCGTGCGGACCTCAAGAGGCACGACCTCTTGGCGGGGGGCTCGTGGCTCTCGAGACTGCCAACTATATGCTCTCCCTCGCCCACCGTGTGGTGTCTGTCTCCTCGCTTTCTCTCCACGGCAGGGTCGCTCCCGGAGGTGGACGCCGAGCTGGCGCAGCTCCTGCTGCAGGCAACGGCTGGCGGCGGCGGCGGCAGAGGCGGAGGCGGAGGCGGAGGCGGGAGCGCGCTGTGCGGGCCCGAGTGGGCGGCGGGGGCGCTGCAGGCGGCGGCGGCGTTCGCGGATGCGGCCAACGCCGCTCTGGCGCTGGCGGGGAGTGAGGCGTGAGCTGTAAGCTGCATGCTGCACCCACGCAAAAATAACTGCAACGCAACTCGAGCAAGCCCTCCGGAATGCAGGCTGGTGGCGGCCAGGGTCGAGGATTCCTGGGGAGCCGAAGGGCTCGGGGCAGGATTTCTGGCAACCATCGACGTTCGTTGCGGCTACTCAAGTGCTTCCGAATGGGCCCGTGTGTGTGTGAGTGCCGTCCGTGCCAAAAGCTGAGCGGGTAGGTGTGCCAGAAGCGTACAAGAGGTGCTGTCATAACACCGCCGGATGCCAACCAGGGCTGCCAGCCCTGGCCCGGGTGCTACATACAAGCAAGAGACTGTGGAGGGCCCCTCGCTCCACAGTCCGGGGCGCTTGTTGTGGCTCACATCCCTTTGGCCCACAGAGGGTGACGGCAGAGGGTGGCGACGAGAGGGTGGCGGCGAAAGGGTGGCGGCGCCGTTTGGCTCTGGCGGGCGGACATTCTGGGATGCCTCCGGCTCGTCCGGAGGGCATGGGGTGAAGTTATCTGGAGGGATGCATGTGTGTGCCCCCGTCCGGGCAGCCCGTCCGGGCGGCCCCATGTAAGTCCCTGTGTGCGTCCTAACAAGCAATGGGCTGTGGACGGGGGTTGGTCGGTGGTCTTAGGAGCTGAGCAGCCTGTGCTGTCTGGGGGACGGTCTTTGGCAGGGGCGGTCCGCAACAAACAACAGCTGGCCGGGGCTGACTGGGAACGGGGGCCCGTGCAAGGTGATGAGTCAGAGGCTCACGCCGACCGCATCCCCGTCGCGCATCCCCACAGCGTGGCGCGGGCCGAAATGCTTAATGGCTGCGAAGGCCACACCACGTAACCAGCGCCTGCAGCCTGCCCGCCGGCCGCTCCACCCCATCGCCTGAACTGAACCGCTTAGAGCACCCTGAGTCCCGTGTCCGTCCGTTTAGGGGCAGTGACAACTGCCGGTTGTGAGGAATGGTTGCAATACGCATGAAACGTCCTGAGCAGCACTGGGGCGGTGCTCCGGCCGCCGCAGAGGATGCGCACTCCCCTGTGTCGGCGGCCTGGTGTCTCCGGCGGGCGGGCCGCCGGACGGCACCCCTCGTCGCTGATACTGGAATGGGGAGGAAGAGCGGGAGTTGTAGACGTTGGGCCCCTTCTTATCCAGCTCATCCCGCAACAGGAGGGTTCGGGTTCGAGCGAAGGCCTGTACGCACCGGGCACAGAACCACCATTGCGTCATGCGTGCCCCCCTTGTCCCGCGACTCAACCTCCTGACCCAGGTCCTGTCTGACAGCTGAGAAATCTATCAGGGACCCACCTAGCTTGCCAGCTAGCAAGGGGAACAGCCGCTCTTGCCTTGGTAGTCAGCAATCCTTCACTCAGCTCCGACCGCCGCTGGAGAGGCCGCGCCGCTGCAGTCGAGCTCCAAGCTGCCCGTGACCGCCCGCGTGCACACGTGCCGGCACACTCCCGCTCCGCACGTGGGCAAAGGCGGCGGGGAAGGGCGGGGCGCCCAGGCCGTTGTCGGCCGGAGCAGGGTCACCGGTACGGGGGCAGGTCCAGGGCTGGGGCGGGGGCCTCCCGCTGCTTTCCGCCGCCCTGCCTGTGGAATGCAGGTGTACGGAGGGCAGGGTTGCCAGGCCAGTGCTAGTGCCTAGGCGGGCATGGTAGCGCCGGGAGGTCCGACGGTCTCGCGCGAATGGAGGGAGGGTCGGCGGGGACAGGGGGCTTTCTCATAGGTCAGGAACGGCGGCCAACTGCGCTCCTAGCTAGGTGCACAACGGCCATGGGGCCACCGGCAGTCGCGCCCCACCCAGCCCCCACACATCGGCGCACCTGTGGGGAACGGATGCCGCATAGTGCAGCCCTGACAGAAGCCGTCGGCTTCCACTCCATGCCTTCGCCACGCACTCCGCCGGTACGCAGGGCCCTGAGGACGGCGCATTAAGATCTGCCGCCGAGAGGGGTTGGGGCCTCAGCGCCTGTCCAGGCCTGCTCATGCAGGGGTGCACTCGAGTGTGGGCCCACAGTCCAGTCTTTCCGTTCCTTGCCACAGCCCACCCACCCTCGCCCCACCTCCACCCAGGCTCTCCCTCTTTGCTGCCTTGTGCCTGGGGGCCAGGGGGGGTACAGCTGTGACCACAGGACCAGGTTGCATAAGGGCGCTCAGGTGGGCGGTGGCGGAGAGCCTCCAACAGCCCCGTTTCCTCCTCCAAGGAGTGCCCGGACCCCTGGCCGTACAGTTGTTCGACAGGGGCATCGACACGGTTCCGAGCTGGGCCCGGGGGCAGCCGCTCGGGGACCCAGGGACTCGAGGAGGCATGCCCTCGGGACCAGCAGCTGGGGAAGGGGGGCAGCCAAGGCCGGGGGCGGCGGCTCCGGGCAGCGTGGGGCCTTCTCTCAGCACAAGGTGCCGTACAGGTGTTCGACGCAAAGGTTCGACACACTAACATGTCGCACCCGGTTCAGCCCCGTTCTCCAAGGTGATGCCGCTTTGCTGCTTGTTCTTTGCGCGAGGGCTCCGTACAGGTGGTGGCCGTTTTGGCGAAACTGAGTGCCGCCTGAGTGCGGCTGAAACTTTCGATTTCCCCGGTTCCAGGCGCTTTGGGCCCCTGCATAGCTTCTGTTTAGCAACGCTGAACACCCTGAAGCCATTGCTGAAGCGCGGGAGCGCATTCCAACAGAGTTCCCAGTCGGCACGCAAGCAGGTGCGCCTTCCCCCAGCCCTGCTTATAAACACAGCCCCCAGAGACAAGTGCTCAGCAAGCATGGTGCTACGCAAAGTGAGAACAACTTGCCCGCGCCCCCAAACGTGTCGAAGCCTCGTCGAGGCCCGGCCCACAGCCCGCACAGCTTCGCGCTACTGCTCGGCACCCCACCCGTCTTGTCTGCATCCCCTAGACTGCATAGCAACCCTAGACTAATGCAGGAGAACGAGGATTGAGCACGCCCCCACAAGTGTCGAAGCCTGTCGAGGCCCACAGCCGCAACGCGCTACTGCCCGGGCGCCCCACCGGCCCCACTCGGCCCCACCAGCCCTGTCTGCATAGCTCAAAGCAGCTCAAGAAACTCGAGGCCGGATTGCGAAGCGCGCTGGCACATTCCGGCCAAGTTCCTCGTGGCACCACAAAAGGCGCCGCGGCCCCGCGTCCCCTAGCCCCGCTCATCACTCGACAGACAAGGGCTAGCGTGATGCAACGCAAGAGGACCACGGCATGGGCGCCGAGCCTCCACGCACCCATCCGCACGGCGACGTGCTACTGCTTGGAAGCAAGGCTGTCGGCCCCCATCCCACGACCCCGTTCGCAAGTTCTAGAATCGCCAGCCCCCCGCACGACGACGCGCTACTGCCCCACAGCTGACCTGCTGGCGGCCAGGCTTCTGTGCCTTCTGCCCCAGCCCCTCACCGCGTGCTGCGTGTAGCCCCGCACCCGACATCCCCCGCACGAGCCCCCGCACCCGACATCCCCTGCATGTTGCCTTATCCCCTGCACGAGCCTGCCACTCAGCCCACAGACACTCCCTGGGGAAGCCCCCAGCAACCGCCTCCGACAGAAGCTGAGCGGCCTGATGCTCATGGCTCTGCTGGTCATGGCCCTTGGCCCTGCACAACGCCCGCGACCCTGAATGCCTAGTGCTGGGCTTCAGTGTTGACCCTGCCCCTGCCACCCTGCGTAGCATTGCACGCACGCAACCCACAGCCTACCGGCTCGGTCTCTCGCTCGGAATGCCCGCTTGGCGGCGCGCTCTCTTCTCCCAACCTGCTGAGGCAATACCGGATGCGCAGGGCTCGAGCACCCGGACAAACCCTCAAGGCTGCAGCCCCAACCCGAACGCAGCGGCAGGACCCTGGCAGGACCGCACCCCCCAGCCCCATAGCTTCAAGTTGCATTGGCCCTCCAGTCCACACTGGATGTCCCCTCCCGCGCAGCCGAGTTCTCCACGGCAACCCGCCCCGTCCCAGGGCAACCGGAACCGTTGGGGGGCCGGAGGCGCAGGCAGTCCCAGGCCCCAGACCTGGCCGCAACCCCCGGCGCCCCTGTCCTCCCACCCCATCATCTTTACCCGGCGGTTGGCGGTTGGCGACGGCCGCACGCCCATGTCGGCACAGCCACGCACGTGCACGGGCAAACACTATCCCCGTATCGTTATGTTGTCACTTGTGAAGCCCACGCTCACCCTGAAGGATATCTTGCGCTCCCCCCCCCCGCACCTGCTACGTGTGTGCCCACGATCACCGCTCAGGGCCCTCCCTTGAGCCCCGACCAGCCGGCCCCCGAGGCCTCCGCCCCTCCCTGCTCCCGGCATAACGACAGCCCGCTGATGGTCCCGGCACCCACCCGCAGGACCGCCGCCAATGGGCCCTGTGTCCAGGGGGACGTGCTCGCCAGCCGAGCTACAGCTGCCTCCATTCCCCAATCCCGACCTGGCCCGCGCCGCCCGTGTGCCATGCTCACCCCAATATAGGACAGCGGTGAGCGCCCCCCCTCGGCGTCACCCACAGCACCCTTGCAAGAGCGGTGCTCACCTCGGTGACGCCCACGAGCCCCGATGCTGACACGGCACCCGCCCCACCGAAGCCTGCCGCGTGCAGCTGCGTGTCCACCCCCCTGCCCCTTGCTGGCTCTCCACCCCTTAGCCTCCCCCCTCAAACCAAGCCCCTCACCCTGAACCCCATAGAGCCTGCCGCGTGCAGTTGGAACTGCCTGCCCTTCCCCCCCCCCCCAGCCCCTCAACTGATACTGCTTGAGTTGAGAACCCTGCCGGGGCCTGCAATGGTCACGCAACCCCCCCCCCCCCCCAGCTATACGGACGTTCCACATGGGTCGCCGCCACAACCCAAACCGGCATGTTCCCCTGGCCAACCCTTGTGGACTCCAAAAGGGCGCAGCCCGGTCCCTGCTACATAACGGCCCCCACCCCATCCCTACCGCACGCCAAGCCGGGCGCTCCTGCCCCGGCGTTACCGAAAGCCACGGACGCAAGCGGCACCCCCGGCACGCAGACACCCCCGGACCGAGCAGTGCCGTCGAACGCTCAATGCCCCGTGACGCCACACGCTCCGCAGCAAAGGCCACCAAATGCCTCACCGCAACAACAAAAGGCTTTACCCTTCCCGCGCCATGTACGGGCGGCCCCCCTACCGGCACTCAAAGCCCCCGGCTCAGCCCGCGTCTCGCCCCCCACCGCCGACCTGAACTGGCCCTGAACTCCTCGCTCTTGCGAGCCTGACGACCCCGCGAAACATAGTTCCTCGCCCTAACCAATGCGAGTCGGCAGCACACCAGGCACACGCTCACTGCCTGCCGAGACCTCAAACGCTCAGCACAGCCGTGGCCCCTCCCCCCCACCGCCGTCCTACACGAAGGCGACCCCAGCAGAACCCAGTCCTCGCCCTGGTGTCCGCACTAGTCCCTGCCCGAACCCTCAGGTGTTATCTCTATCAAGCAGTGTGCACTGACGGATACATGCCTAGCGCTCCGCCTCAGCACGTCGGCCTCTGACTGCCCCCCGTGGCTGACGGCCCCCTGTGGATGACTGCCCCCGTCTCGGCAAGGCGGCCCGCTGCCCCCGACGACGAGCGCCGCACCGATTACAGCAACGCTATCAGCGAAAGATATGCATGGAACATTCCGTGCTGCGAGGTGAGCTCTATAGAGCTGGCGCCAATTGCCCGTGGCGACGGGCAAGGTTAACTCCCGAACGAATTCCAGCCTACCGACTGCAAGGGACTTGCTCTTGCTCCTCGGCAAGGCCGCTCCTCCTCCTGAGTCCTGGGCACGCCATGGCCGCTCCGCGTGCTCGCTCCTCCTCCACACTCCTCGTGCAGGGGTACACAGGCTCTGGTTACATCTCATTATCACAACGACTACCGTGGCGCGTCGCGAACCCGGTTAGTGGTGGCAATGTGAGGACGGCAAGTCGAGAGTGCGACAGCGTGCAGCTATGGGACAAAGCACGGGCGAGACAAAGTATGTGTGAGGGGACCGAGTTGTGTTGCATCCTGGCGCTGGAGGACGGCAGCACGAACCCGCCCGACGGCCGGGTCGGCCCTCGCAGTGCCACCCTCCCCCGCCTCGCCGCCAGCGCCAGCTCCCTTGGACCTCGCCCTGCGGCTGCCACTGCTGCGACGTGATGCGCGTAGTCACCACCAACAACCCGTGCAGCAGGCTCTGCCCTATCTGACTTGCCCTTGCCCAGACGTGCACCATCTGCACCCATGCCACCGCGAAGCTTCCGAGCGCCTGAGCACGCCGCCACGGCCACCTCATCACCGCACGCGCTGCGGATGGCACCCTGTCAGGCTACGCACATACTACCACCACCTTCAGAATGTGGCCGACCCTAGGTCAGCAATGGGTCACGTGCCACAGCGAGCTTAGGCTTGGACCACGCTAGCTAGGCTGTCTGCCGCAACCGGGTGCCCCTGCTCCTCGATATCAGGGCAGGCCGTTGCAGGCCCGCAAACCCGGCTCGCAGGCCCGCAAACCTCGCCTCCTTTAACGCTGTTGAGGGCAGGGGCTGGCGGCACGCTCCGTGCCCCCTGCCCCAGAAGCCCCGCCCCCCACACACACCGTGCGGTTCCTGCCTGGGCGGCTACAGACAGGCATGTCCAGCGCCCTTCATCCAAGCCAGACAGCACTCAGCCCCGGGGTGAGTCATAATGAAAGTTCAAGGGTACCCTGGGTCCTCTGCAGGACTGCTGCAGTGACATGATTACGAACTTCGCAGTGCGCGGCCACGGCTTCACACTGTACGTCCGCACATCAGGTCTACGAAAGGGCCCGGCGGTTACCGCCTGAGCGTGGCCTGAATCGGCCCCACCCTTGTAGGAAGCGGCCATCATACTCATCAGCTGAGCTCCTGGGCTGGAGTTACGCCCACTCGGTGCTTCCGCCGTGTCCGCCCAGGCCTGTGCACGACAGTCGAAGCGTCGGAAACCGGCGCGCGAGCGCCCAGTACCACAGCGTCGCACCGCGTGCATCTGCGCTGTGGAACAGTCCGTGCATTTCCTCAGCTCAAACCACCTGATCTGGAGCGTTTAGCGGGCGCAGATCCAGGAGCCGCCAGCGATGCAGGCTGCTGCCAGCAGCCCGGGGCTGGCAGCATGGACCGAGGCCGCTGCAAGGTGGCATTCGTGGCAAGCGGGCAACACACGCGGGCTGCCGACTGGGCCCCTAAAACGCCCACGCTGGCGGAGAAGCATTTGCTGATGGCTGCGAAGGACACCACACGTAAAACCAAACCGCCCCTGCAGTCTGCGCCCGCCGGTCCCTCCGCCCCATAGCACGAACTGCGCCTCCACCCGTGGTGGAGGAGTGACACAAACCCTCCCATCGTAACTCATGCCATGGCGCGAGTTCGTGTCCGTCCGTTTGGGGGCAGTGACAACTGCCGATTGTGAGGACTTGATGCAGCAATACGCATGCAACGTGCTGAGCAGCACTGGGGCGGTGCTCCGGCCGCCGCAGACGATGCGCACTCCCCCTTGCCTGCGGCCTGGAGTCTCCGGGCGGGCCGCCAGACGGCACCCAAGTAGACGGGTTTGAAAGGAGGAGAGGGGGTCAGTGGGAGGGAGGTTTTGGAGCGGAAGGGCTGTTCGCAACGGGCACAACACCAGCAGGGCGCTGAGAGCCCCCTCGAGATTCAGCGGCGGTGCTTTCATCGCGGCAAGAGCGGTATGTGTGCTGCTCGCCTCGAACAAGCTACCGCCGCCCCCTTCCCCCATGCCTGAACCTGCTGGGTTCCTCCCCAGTCCCCCCCCCCCACCAAGTTCTGACAGCCGAGCTATGAACCAAAGCCCGCGCGAGCTTGCCAGTGCGCCAAGCAGAAGGCCGGCGGCAGCAAAGGCTTGATGTCCAGACTCACCTTGCTTGCCCACCCTCCGTCGGGCGGGGTTATGATCCGTCCTCTGGCAACGACGCTGGGACCGCCAGGGATCCACCGCGCCGCTGCCGCGCGCTGCAACGGAGCAGTCCGCGCCCGCTCGTCTGCACGCTGTCGTGTCGGTCTGCACCCCAGGCAGTGTGTCAGCCCGAGTCTGGATGCGGGGCCGGGGCAGGGCACAAGGGCCAACCGCAGGAGAGGCACGTGCGCCTAGGTGCTGTGGCGATCCACCAGTTGCTCCGCTGACCTCTGCGTGAGCTTGAAATGCGGTCGAACGGAGGGCAGGGTGGCTAGGCCAGTCCTACTGCCTAGGACACACGACATGGCGGGACGGGGCGGCGGGGACAGACCTGGTTACGGGTCAGGAACGGCCGCCAATGCCCCAGCTACGGCCCCCGGCTACGGCGCGGGACTGTAAGGCCGGTGACAGCCGCACCCCGCTCAGTCCCAACGCCCCGGCGCATCCTTGGGCGGTGGACGCCCCATGATACCCATGACAGTATGGCTTGGCCCTGACAGAAGCCATCAGTTTCCACTCCACGCCTTAGCCCCGCCACCGGTATGGTGGGCCCTGAGGACGGCTCATTACGCTCTGCCGCCGAGAGGGTTTGGGGCCTCAGGCCTCCCTAGGCCTGCTCTGCAGGGTTGCACTCGAGCATGGGCCCACAGTCCCGTCTTTCCGTTCCTTGCCACAGCCCACCCACCCTCGCCCCACCTCCACCCAGGCTCTCCCTCTTTGCTGCCTTGTGCCTGGGGGCCAGGGGGGGTACAGCTGTGACCACAGGACCAGGTTGCATAAGGGCGCTGAGGTGGGCGGTGGCGGAGAGCCTCAAACAGCCCCGTTTCCTCCCCACGAACACCCCACAACTCAAGGCCGTACAGTTGTTCGGCAGGGGCATCGACACGGTTCCGAGCTCAGCGGCCCGGGGGCAGCCGCTCGACGACACAGGGACTCGAGGAGGCATGCCCTCGGGACCAGCAGCTGGGGAAGGGGGGCAGCCAAGGCCAGGGGCAGCGGCTCCGGGCGGCGTGGGGCCTTCTCTCAGCACAAGGTGCCGTACAGGCTTCGACGCAAGTTTCGCACTTGATATTTCCAGGTCCGATTTGGCCCCGCGCTCCAGGTGATGCCAATCCTCTCTGGCTCTTTGCGCGAGCGCCCCGTACAGCCAGGGGCGAGTTGACGAAGGCCCGAGTGTTGACGAAAGTCTTTTTAGCTCATGTCCGCTTCCAAGCTCGTCGGGACCTTCCCTTGCCGCTATAGGACAGTGTAGGCAATCCTGAGGCCAATCCCGAAGGGCACCGGCGCATTCCAGCCAAGTTCCGATTCGGAGGATACAGGTGCCGCGTCTCCTAGCCCTTCTGATTAGCTTATAGTGATCAGTGCTTAGCTAGCATGAAGCGATGCTAAACAGCGAGTTCAGCGCGCCCCTTTGGCCGCGTCGCGCGATGAGGCTTGCGATGCGGGAAGGACACTTCAACTTTGTCGTGGACGCCCCCCTCTGCGCTCAATACACTGCACTCACTCACTATTTCTGAACGCGTCACTTAAGTGGAGCGGCAATAGAGTCAGGACAGAGAAGAGCCTCGGCGGGACTAGAGAGCGCGCTGCGCCTCTGTCGACCGCCTTTCATTCTGGGAGCAGTTCTGCAACCAGTAAGTAGGGTTGTGCTGCAGTATGGGCGACGGAGCGCATAGCGGAAACCAGGAGATTTGTTGAAGGTCCCAGTGCCGCACCGGTCGTGCGAGGAGACTTCTCCTGATGGTCTGACATGGCGAAAGTATAAGGGGGCGACATAGAGCGCTTGCAGCGACCGCTCTTCCGCGCCGGCCGGTTGGTGATGGTCGGACCGCGTCGAACGATGGGTCCAGCCAAGCGTCCGGGTTTCGGGCCTCGGCCAGGCAGGATCGACACATCAACCTTGTTGCATGTCCGCGTGCCCTCGCTCATAGCATGCTCATCCGTCTTGCCCTGCCCGTGCTTGCTTGCAGGCAGTCAACATCTGCGGCAGCAGGAGCTAGAGCACGCAACTCGCTCATCGTCTCCGCGGTTCCAGCCTAGCCCGGGCGCAGAGGCATATACATAGCATAAAGCAGCTGGCAGGGTAAAAGTCTGCGGCTTCACGAGGAGGTTTTGCTGGGCTTCCGCAGCAAATTTCGACGTACAGCAGCGGCGCCGCAGCACCGCGGCGCAAATTTACAGCTTCTCGGGTCTATTGGGCCAATCTGCAGCAGGGGGCGTTGGGCCACTGTCTTGTGCGGCAAATACAGGACCGTAAACGTACCCAGCGCGCACGCAGCGCACATATAGGCAGCTCACAGCGGCAGACCGCCTCAACGTGCTGCTTCGTTCCCTGCAGCACCTGCTGTGCATACGAACCCACCGCAGCGTGATCGCAGTAGTAGCGTCAGCCGACTCAGCCCGCTTTCCGCAGGCAGGAGCCTAGGCCGCCCAGGCCCCTTGACCCGCACCGCCCGTGGCAGCTAAGGGCAGCGCGCAGCAGCCCACTGCTGCGCCTGCTGCAGCTGCTGCCGCCGCCAGCGGCGGCAGATTGCGGGCTACACCGGCCGCCACTGGCAGAGCCGATGGTGACCGACAGCGAACGGAGGCACGGCGGAAGTCGGGTCGGCAGCAGGAGCAGCAGCGTCATTTCCGAGCGGGGGGTCGGCAACCGGCCCCTGACCCACCCGGCGGGGAGGCGGCATTCATGAGCTCGCCCTCGCCATCCTCGTCAAGCGATGAGGAAGATGGCACAGCAGACACCAAAGGTGCGTACATACATCATGACTGCGCTCGACAACTGGGTTTCTGCGGCGGTTTTTGACGCTGATAGTGTGCGGTAGCACATGATTAGTCACTGGTTAAGATCTGGGCCGTGGATGGGACTAATGGGACTGTGGAGGGTTGCTAATTAGAGAGACGTGCATGCTCAGAACGTTGGTAGCAGGTCGATATACTCGATAGCTCAAAACCAGCGCACCGCCGTGAACGTGCAATTCGAGATGGAAGTAAATTGGCCTGGGGTACTAGCGCCTTTGCATGCACTGCGAGCCAGCCGCAGCCTGCACATACCGGTACCTATCATTTAATGATGTCCGCCATTACGGATTTATTATCGATGGCCTGGGCGGGGGGAAAGGAAATAGGGTTCGGCGGCCCAGAGGGCGCGCCAGTTGGCTGCTGTGTTCAGCCTGCTAAAATTCGATCGGCGGGCGGGAGATCGTATAATGCAGCAGCGCAGGGGGCGGGTAGATCGCTAGCAGCTCCGCACCAATTTAAACTTCAGCCAGCGGTCCGTTTTTCCCGGATTTGTTGGCAATTAAAAATAGCAGAACTATATATAGCGTAGGAGCAGCAACCCATTCAGGGCAGCCGTACTAGCCGTATGCCCCCTTTCAGGCCATGCTCTTTATGTATAGATATCTGAGTCATTCCAACTCACAGCGGCAGACCTGCCAGGCAAGCGAAGGCGGATCTGTCAGCGGGGAAGCACGCACATGCGAATTGAGAGCGGGCTCGCTGCCGTTGCGCGAAGTGTTAGCTAGAGCGAGCGAGCGAGCTGCAGGCCTGCCTGCAGGTGCGCACCAAGTACCCAAGGTTATTGTATATATATGAAAGACCTTGCTGCTGCAAGCTGTTTTGCAAGCATCCTTGCATAAAACCGGGAATGAACCGGGCTAGCTAGGCAGGGCTCCGTGCTGCGTGCATGCGTGGGTACGTACGTGCGTGCTGCTGCAAGCAGACCAGGATGAACGCTCGTGCATGCAAGCATGGACGAAACAAGCCCGCAGTTAGAAATACAAGCGTGCTGGTGATGAGTAAATAGGTCACGTGGAGTGCGTGCAGCGCACGGCATCTGCATGCATGCCATCAATGACGATATAATATAGCAGCGGGGACGTCCAAACTTCCGCATTAAATTGCGTTACAAAGGAGCAGGTGGCCAGGTCGATGCGATGCGGCCAGTGATCAATAAAGATACTCATCTGTGCCTCTCACTCACCGGATCTTGCGCTGCACAGGCCGACACTCCGACATTGAGGCTGGAGAGGGCGACAGCCCAAGCGGCGGCGGCGGCAGCGAGGAAGGCGGCGACGAGGGGGAGAGCTCCGATTCCGGCGGCGAGCGCAGCTCCCGCCGACGTCGGCGTCACCAGCTGCAGCAGCGGCCTCTCCGCGGGCGGGAGCCCACAACCGCAGCGACCGCCGCTGCCCCCGCCGCCAGAGGCGGCGATGGTGGCGGCGGTCGTGCCGCCAGCACGGGTCGTCAGCAGCGTGGCGGCCGCTCTGGCCGCCGCACTGCGGCGGCGGCGGCTCCGAGCAGCGGGACCAGCAGTCCACCGCCGCCGCCGCGACCAGCACTCGAAGCTGACGGTTTCGGGCGCCAGGCTGCCGGCGGCGGCGGCGGGAGCAGCAGATCCGCGGCGCCGCCAGCAGCGGGTAATAAGAAGCCTCCTGCTCCTGCGGCGACGGCGGCCGCCTTCGCGGTTTCGGCATCCGCCGCCGCCGCGGCCAGCGGCGGTGCCCCGGGTGGGCGGAACGCCGCTGCCGTGATTGCGGCTTTGGCGGCGGTCGTGAGCGTGGCACGTAGCGGCGGTCTGGCGGGCGCCGCCGCCGCCGCCGCCGCTAAGGCGGCCGCCGCAGGCCCCGGCAGCCCTGCTGGCAGCCCGCCGGACAGTAGCGCGAGTAAGCGCGCCAAGGTCGGATCTGGTCAGCAGCAGGCTGCTGCAGGCGCAGGCGGCGGCAGCGGAAAAGTAGCAGCAGCGGCGGCGGCGGCTGGCGGCGGCAGCGCCGCCGGTGGCGGTTCCGCCGCCGCCGCTGCCCAGACAAAGCAAGCCGGCACCAAGCACGGCCGTCGAGACGTGGCGGCAGCTGTCGCACGGCTGCCGCCGCCTGAACCACCTCCGCCACCAGTCCCGCCGCCGCCGCCGGCTGCCACCGCCGCTGCAGGCAGCGACTCCGTTCTGCTTAACACGGACTCCACGCGACGCATCGCGGCCGGCCTAGCGCCCGTTACCGTGCGCTGCACTCCGCCGCTGCGGAAGGGAGAGGATGCGGACCTCTATGCGCAGCATGTGCGGGGCGCAAAGTCCGGGGGATCCGCCGGCGGCCTCCGCAGCGGCGAGAGCGGTGGAGAGGATGCCGAAGGGACAGGCGCCGGCGGCGCGGCGGAGGAGAATAAGAACGCCGCCGTTAATAGCGGCGGCGGCGCAGGCGATGGGGCTGGCGGTGCCGCCGGCCGAGGTGCGGCCGCCGCCGCTGCTGCTGGCAGGGCCGCCGCGGCGGCGGCGGCGGCGGCGGGGATCGGTGCTCAGGGCGAGTTCCACCCCGGGCGCTACGTTATGGGCTTGCCGTGCATCCTGTACCAGGGAGAGTACATCACTCGCTCCAGGTTTGAGAAGGTAAGCCCCGGCTGTTGCTTGCGTATCACCAGTACCGCTAGGCGGCGCAATTTCGGCATGCATAGATCAGCGTGTGTATGCACTAAATTTTATGTTATCCCAGCCCATAGCCCCAGCCACGGAGATCGATTTCCGCTGCAGCAGGTGCCCGATGGGAGGTGTCGCATGCATGTGCCACGGAAGAATGGATAGATGCAGCATACACACTCCGCCTCGCCGGAGTAGCTAGGCTTCATTTGCCAGCGTATTGAGATGACGGCCCTTACTTTGCTTGCTTGCTGACCGATGACCACCCAGCATGGACCGCTCGTTCGTTCGGGCTATTCGGGCGACCACCACCGCTTGCACCAGCTGAGGCTCTGAGGCTGTACTGCGCGCCGATAGAGCTCGCTGGAATTGCAAGTTGCGGTTGCAACAAGAAAGGCTGCACGCAGCGCCGCCGGGCTGAACCATGCGTTGCACACGTTGCCCCCGCACACAGCCCCACGCACGCGGGTTTTCAAGACACATCACCCTCCCTATCATGCATGTTGTCTGCTGCATTTCGCTAGCCAGCGGTTAGGTAGCTAGCTTCAATAATCGACGGGGCATGGCCAGGCAGAAGTTAGCTCCCATAATTCCGGCTTCTCAGCTGCAACGTCCCGGCCCACGCCTGCCTTCTTCCGTGCGTCCAATAATACCCAGTACCTCGACCAACTCGTCAGCTTTTAATTTGACGGGTCATGGAGCACCCATTCCGGCCTGGCAGCTGCAAGGGCACGGCGCGTGCTGCAAACATGCATTTATGATCCGCCTCATCAGTTTACGTAATAAGATTAATAAGCACGCATGGAACCGATTCACGCCTCTCCAGCCCACGCATGCAACTTGAGACAACGCACATCAATAATGGCTTGCCTCTATCCACCTCTGCATCCTTTCTCCTTGCAACCACTTAATTGCCTCACGCGCGCACACTCAGCGAGTTTCTTGCTAATAATTAATTAATCTGAGGCAAGGAAGCATGCACAAGCGAGCGAGCATCTGCTGAGTGTCCCCTGCCGGCGGCTGGCACCCTGCTGGCTACTGGAATCTGCCAGCACACCGCACGTATCCATGCTCCTCCCTTGCCCTCCCCCGCCCCGCCCCGCAGCTTGGTGGATCCATGATGGCAAAGTGGTATCGCTCTATCCGAGTCGCCGTCACACCGGACAGCGATGAGGCGCTGGGCGCCTGGCTGGAGCGACACGGCCTCCCGGTGCGTGCATTTATTTGCTAGGCAGCTAGCGCGGGGAAATGCATGCGGTGCATGCATGCATAGCTAGCGGGCAGAGGGTGCATGCATGCATGAACCCTTGTGGGCGAGCCCAACTAGGCAGCGCAACCTGGGCTAGCTCGCTTAATTAGCTTGTGTTTCTTGGCTCTGCTGTTATGCATGCTTCGCGCTAGCTTGTGATGTGCAACTTGTCCGCATGCTGTTGAGTGTCCCCTAGCTGCGCAATACGCAGCAGTCCGCCGGGTCGGTGATGAGCGAGCAAAGTCGCGAGGCGCAGCAGCAGCAGCAGCAAGGACGTGTGATACATGCGCGACATCTCAAACGAGTCCTCGTTATCGCCAATCGATGTGTGCGGCTTTCCTAGTCCGCAAAACCACCTTCCTTTAGCGCTCGCTAGCTAACTGCTCTTTTGCTGCTTGCTGCCCTTCTGCCCTTCAGGTGATGAAGGGCAAGCCGCGCGCTAGCAAGCCGCGCCGCCGCGGCGGGGCTGCAGGGGCGGTCTCTGCCGCCACGACCATCCTTCCCGGCGGCTCTCCCACCCGCGGTGCACGCGGCAGCGGCGGCGAGGGTCCTCCCGCCGCTCGGCGGCAGGGCGGTGGCCGCCGGCGTGCAGCAGAAACGGACTCTGCTGCTGAGACCGAGGAGAGCTCTGAGGACGAGCCCCAAGCAGCCGGACCTCCGCACAGGCGGACACAGCCGGCCAAGATTGCTGCAACCGAGCGCGGCAGGGGTCGCGGGCGGGGCCGGCGTGCCCCCTCTGCTGACGGCAGCGGGAGTGGCAGCGGACGAGGCACGACCGGGCCCTCTCAGTCGCCGCCGCCGCGTGCGCTCCCGCCCACGCCCGGCCGCGGCGGGGGCCGAGGCACCGCTGCTGGCGGCAAGTCGGCCCTGCCGCCGCTGCCGCCATCCTCAGAAGCTGCCCAGAAGCACGCCGCCGGCGCCTCAACGTCCGCCGCCGCGGCGGCGGCAGCGGCTGAAGCCAGCGGAGGAGCGGCCTCGCTTGCCTCGGCGGCGGCAGGCGGCGGCAGGCAGCCGGGTGCACTGCTCCTCGACGGCCTGGCGGCGCCGTCGCGACGCCCGTCGGAGCCGTTCCCCGAGACGGCGGGAGCTGCAGCGGGCCCCGGCGGCGGCACCGTCTCCGCCGGCCTTCACTCCTCTCGCTCCGCGCCTCCGCTGCCGCCGCCGACGTGGTCTGGCGCTGGCGGCGCCAGGCTCACCGCCGCCCTAGCGGCTGCGCTCGGCGGCGGCGGCAACCCAGCGGCGGGCGGCCTGCCACCGCCGCCAGCCCACGGCCAACAGCTGACCCAGCAGCAGCGGCAGCTCTTGCAGCAGGCCGGGCTTGCGGGGTCCGGCCGCGTTGGCGGCGGTGGGCCCAGCACTGCTGCGGACGGAGCAGAGCTCGACTCTGCGTGGCCGGAGCATGCACAGGTGCATAACCAGCACCAGCAGATGCTAATCCAGCTGAGGCAGCGGAGCCTTCTGGCCTCGCTGCAGCCGACTAGCGCCGCCGTCGGCAGCGGCGGCAGCGGCCCCGACGCTGCCGATCTGTCGAACCGGTTCGAAGCGCGCATGCAGTGCATGCGGCAGCTGCTGAGGGCGGACAGCAGCGACCAAACCGGCGGGCAGCAGGTCTCCGGCGGCGCGGCGGCGGCGGCGGCAGGAGCGGCGGCGTCAGCGGCAGGGCCGCGGTTGTCGCGGTCGCGGTCTGGTAGCGCCGACATGCTCACCGATACGGAGGCAGCAGGCGGCAGCGGGGGGCCGCCCGCCGGCGGCGGAGCTGGGGCGGCGGCGGCGGGTTTCCCGGCCGTCGCCCGCTCTGACGGCCCTGCCGCCGGCGGGGGCGCTCGCCTGTCCGCCGCCAGCGCCGCCGCTCTCTACGCCGCGGCCGGCGATAGCGGCGGCGGCGGCAGCAGCTCTGTCGTCGCTGACGGCCCCAGCGGCTACTACACTGGCCCAAGAGGAGGCACCGGCGGAGGCGCAGGCGCAGGCGCAGGCGACGGCACTCCTCCTGCATTCGCTGAAATCCTGCGTCATGTCCGCGGCGCGCAAGTCGGCGGCGGCGTGGCGGCGGCGGTTGACGCCCTGCGTGGGTACGGGCGCGCGCTCTACGCTGTTGGCAGCGGTGCCGCCGACGGTGACACTAGCTACAGCGGCATAGACGCCTCGTACTATGCAGCCCTCGCATCGGCCGGTGGTGCAGGCAGCGGCAGTGGTGCGTATGGAGACCGCCGCGGCAGCGGCGGCGCTGCTGCGTACGGCGCCGATGCGTCGTACTACGCCGCTACCAGGGCCGCCGCCGCTAGCGGCGGCGGCAGCGGCGCTGGCTCTGGCGCGGCGGCCTTCCAGCTTCCCGCGAACGTCGCCGCCATGTACGGCGATCATGCCGGCGGCGGCCTGGGCTACGCGCTGGGGGAGCAGTACTATGCCGTACGCCGAGTCAGCGCGGGCGCGCCACAGGCTGAGGAGTACTACGCTGCCCGGCGGCTCAGTGCTGACGTCAGCGGGGCCGTGGGCCCCTATGCGGGGCAGCGGGGTGAAGCTGGCGGTGGCATGGACTATGCCCCTGACGGAGACGGGTACTACCAAGGTGGCGCAGGCGGCAGTGGCGCCGCCGGAGGCGGTGCCGGCGCCGGCGCCGGCTATGGCCAGTACGGTTACTCGCAAGGGCCGTTTCAGCAGCTGGCGGCTCCGCCGCGTTCGGCAATGCCACCCCCCGCTCCAATTCAGGCGCCGGCCTCACACCAGCAGCAGCAGCAGCTGGGTGGGATGCAGCGGCTCTCGCTGCAGCTGGAGGGCTTGGGCGGTTGGCCGAGAGTGGACTCGGGCGGGATCGTGGGAGGCGGCGAGGGCGGGAGAGTGGGCGGAGGAGGCGAGGCAGGCGCTGGAGGCCCGGGGCAAGGCGCGAGGGCCGGCCAGCAGGCGGCGTCGTACACGTCGTGGTACGGTGAGGAGATCGAGATGGCGCCGGCAGATGAGGATGATTTTTGAAGTTCGATGGTCGGCGCCCTGTCTGGGGGCACTGGCCAGTAGCCAGAAGTAAGTGCCAAAAAATAAGCTAGCAAGAGAGAGAATGTGCTGCGTGAGAGATGCATGACAGGGTTTCATGATGATTCTACCCCGTGAGACTCGGCTTGGGCTGGTGTCTTGCTCAAGCGCTTTGATGTCGGGTTTGTGTCGGCGGCGGGATCAATTCTGTCTCGTCGCAGCTTGCAGCGCCGACCGTTTTGCTCCGAGATGTTCCTGCTTCTCTGTGCCAGCGATGCTGACGACGGAAATCCATGATTGTGTGACGGGAAGGACGGTGGCTGCTTTGATACATGCTGAACTCGTGCGATGACTTAAGGTATGGCCCCGGGCCGATCTGCTCTTGCTACGGACCGACAGACGGCAGGGGCCTTCTGGGTGGGTGGGCACCTGGTCAGGCAAGGACTGGTGCGCTTTGGCTGGGATAAGGACTGGGTTGCCGTTATGTGCGCTAGCAAGCTCGGAGCGACAGGCTTGTGTCTTCAGGTGCCACGCTCGCGTGCCCGCGATGCCATGGGAGTCGAAGCTAGCGAGCAAGGAGCTCAGTTCAATTGACGCTGGCTGCTCCTTAGCAGCCCGCGGCTAGCATGGCCGCGCGCACGTACATACGTGCGCGGGCTAAGTGCGAAAGGGCCAGGAGTCCTGGTCCAGGACCGTTCATCAATGCGTGACACGCCCTGCCGGAACCTCCGGACCTCAATCTGGTCTGAACTGGTCTGGTTTTGGAGTTGTGCTCTCGATGCGCGGATGCGGCTACCTGTCCGGGCGGGGCAGTAATTACCTTGTTCGTTGAGGGATTCTTACGCCATGTCTTTTGGGGTGTCATACATGGGCCGGAAGGGGCCTGCACTCGTCCATGTCGGACTTTCCGCAGTTCCCCGCAACGGCCTAATATGCAGCAAGTGGTGGGCGGCGGGATGAACGACAAGCAAGGGTAGCGGCTCAGATCTGAGGTGCAGAGGAGTCGTGGCTGGGGGGAACAGGAGGATTCGGGGTCATATCGGCGGGTAGCGAGGTGTGGGGGCGGAAAGGTAAAGCGGCGACGGACGGCGGTTGGCTTTTGGGGGGATAAAACGTACTTGCTTGCCGGCGTGCCGTGGAGGCCTGGCGGGGGAGGGGTAGCGGATGTTTGGAGAAGTTTGGTGCGGGTTTGATGGGGCTAATTTGATAGGAGTGGGCATTCAGGACGCTGAAGCCCGGGGGCCAGAGCCTTGCTTGCAATGCAAATGGTCGTCGTCACGGGGCCTATGCCCCTGGTACAGCCCCTTTCAAAGTTGGTGTGGTGGGTCAAACGGTGACAACGTTACCCATTCAAACCCTCCCCAAAGACTTGGTGTCGTGGTTTGGCGTACATTTCTGTCGGTCGTTTCGGTGCTGTGGTGTTTGCGGACATTCGAAGGCTTGCATTTGCAGGTCTGTCTGGTTTGCGTCTGGTGACGCGTGGTTGATGTGGCGTGCGTGCGTTCCGGGGCCTCCCTTCATGATAAGGCTTCGCATCCTGCACTTGGCAATGCTTACGCAACCCTGAAGCTTTTCTGTGACACCTGCCGTTGCCGCCGAGTGAATCACTCGTCGGCTCCGGTTCGTTCTCTTTGCTTGCTGCTTCGCTTCGCACAGTATTTGATAAGTTTGCCATTTCATCGCCTCCTGAGGCGTTGAGGCGTGAGGCGGTGCTGGCTGGCGCAAGGGGAATGGCACGCATGCACAGTGCCTCCCTGCATGCCGCTACGCTTGATGGGGCGCACTTTCGAAGGCGTAGACGGCTCCTAGCGGGAGGCAGGATTGCTGACCATGGTTGACGAGCCATAGCACCGTGCGTGTCGCACCAAGGGAGCTCTAGGTGTTGGCACACGGGTCCGACCTGTAGGGGCTGACCCCTGTGTTGGACGCGGGCCGTGCAGGGTCGTGGGAAGTGGAAGATTGCAGGGGCAGGCTGTGGCAGCGGTGCCGGCTCGCTCGCCTGCAGAAAGATGTGGAAAGTTGTGGAAGGGAAGGTTACACATGTCACGGCAAAGTAGTAGAACCGATATGTAGGGGCGGCCCCACGGGGCGGCCCTGGCGGCGAGGGGCGGTTGTGTAAGTTGCGGCGATGCCTTTCGTTGTCGAACTGGACTCTGTGCAGCTTAAGTTGAAGGCAGTCCACCCAGCGCTTGGGGGATGTCCCCGCGACAAGCCGACAACAAACACATGAAGCCCTACTCCCTGCCCGCATGCCGCTGGACCCAGGGTGGCACGTGGCTGGGCCTACTAGCCTACCGGTACTAGGCCAGTCCCCTAGTCAGCTGCCAGCTGACCAATGGGTAGAGGATACCATTGCTCAACAGGACGCTTCTGCCTCTGCAGCGAACCCCAACGTGCCAAGTCGCAACGCAACCCTTGCCTGGGCTGCACATGGCCAGCAGGGGTGCAGGCGGCAGGGCCATGGTCCGCTGCTGGGTCATGCCTCATGGACACAGGCGCCCATTGACTGGCCCACGAGCCCTTCGACGCTTTCTCCCCTTCGACGCTTCCTCCCCTTCGAAGCTTTCTCCCCTTCGACGCTTCGTCCCCTTCGACGCTTTCTCGACGCCCCCGTGTCGAACGGCTTGTACGGCGGTGCCCGGTTATTGGAAACTCGGGCACTAGCAGCTGGCTCGTGCTGTATCCAACGGCGCTCCATCCCAAACACGGTAGCACGCTGACAGCTTGCGCGCGTACCAGCCGGCGTGGGCGGGCGCGTAAGGTATGAAGTCTGACTAATGGGGCTGGGGACGGCGGGCTCCGCCGATGACCGGTAGGTTCTGGCGAGCACACCCCATCCTGCCCCCGACAAGGCGCGCGCCAGGTGCTGCTGGAAGTTCCCCCATGAACGAACCGCTGTCCGCTTACCGAACGTCTACATGCCCGCTGCCATGCTGCTGCCAGATCTGGGGCATGAACCCGGAGACTTGCCCCCAACGTGACCCCTCCCCCGTACCGTGCCCTGTACCGTCAGCCACCAGCGCTTAGGAAGTAAATTCAGCCCCTCCTCTTAGCGACTCTTGCGTGACCTGCGCTTATGGTTGCGCATCTACCGTCTTACATTGGCCTCAGCGCCTTCAGGAGGCACGGATGCCAGACACACGCCCCACACATACAGCAACGCGCCCGCTAAGTGTCGCACATGGCACTTGCACAGCACACACATGCCATCAACATGGCCCCTCGCGTGCCTCAGGACAAGTATCGGCCATAGTGGCACCCTTGTCTAGTCACCCATCAGTGTTGTATAGAAGAGCGAGTGGTCCACGGAGCGAGTGGCTAGGATCGTCCAGAGACGCCTACAGAACAGATACAGGTACAACCTTGCCTGCCCTAGCCCCGCCGCTTCAAGAGCAGCGCAATGGGCTCCTCCTCCTCCTCCTCCTCCTTGCGCTTGCGCATGTAGACTGCGCTGCGGCTCGTGCCCGGACCCAGGGCGCGCTTCTTGCCCAGCGGCGCCCCGCCCTTGTGACCCACGGCGAGAGCGCACTCCCGCCGATTGCACCAAGGGCAGCCGACTGTCCATGCAGGTCCGCCCATGGCCTCTGCAGAGCCCCTTCCCCCCACACACACATAGGGCTGGATGGGTGGGGCTTCGAACTCGGGCCTCGGTTCCGTACCTACGGCCGGCCAGCTAGTCACCGCGCCTGAGGCTCTCCGGCTCATGCGAGCAGCCCTTCACACATAGGGCTGCTGCTGCAGCCCCGCGTGCAGCTCATCACAGGGCATGCGGCCGTCGCCCAACTCCCTTCTGCTTCCTGGACAGCCCAGAGCTCCGCAGCTCCGCTCCGACGGCTAGGGCAGTGCGGCGTACTCCCCGCGGGACCACGCACACAAGAGCTCCGCTGCTGCGCCCAGCTCAGGCTGTGCACTGCGGACTGCCCGCGGGGCCACCGGCGTGCCGACCCGCCCGGCCCCCCACCGCCGGCGCCTGGACGGGGCCGCGGGGGCGGCTTGCGCCCGCGCCTCCGCTGCCAGGGAGCCGCAGCGGCAGCGCAGCGGCAGCGCAGCGGCAGCCCAGCGGCAGCGCAGCGGCAGCGCAGCGGCTCTGGGTCCATCCGTTTGTTTGACGCCAGAGGGTCCGGCGGCCAGCCAGCTTTGAGGACTCAAGTAAGCCACTGCTGACGCCATGATAGCAGACCGGCGCAGCCCGCCTTGCCGTCAGTTGTTGGCACGCAGTGCCGCCACGGCGCGATGCGCGGCGAGCCCTTGTGAGGTGCCGTGGCTGTGCCCGCGGCTGTGCGCTCGCCCGCCTCCGTCTGCACTTCTCCCCGCATCACCCACTGCAACGCGCTCGTTGCTCCACCATATCATCCTTGCAGCTGCCTTCCTGCCAACAGCAGCTAGCCTCGGCCTGCGAGGCCGGCTACATGATGCAGCATCCGCCCTGCTTGTTGTTGGGGTCGATCACCGGAGCCTGCGGAGGGAGGGACGGAGGATGGAACAGTTTGAGTGGCTCAGGCCGGGCGGAGTTTGCCGAGGGAGCGTTTAAACCAGCCCGCACCTCAGAAGCGAGCCAGCCGTCCAAGTACACGCCTCGGCGTGTTTGCCACGTGCGCCTGGTTGCCTGAATCCAACTGGTGTGGTCTCCCTCACCCTCCACTCCTACCCTACCCGCGGTCCTGCCTTTCCCGCCCAGCGACCGAGCGCCTCCACCCTCTTCTGCACTAGGCTCCAACTCCAAGTCCCCTTCCTTCCGCCCACCTCCGTCTCCCCCCTTCCCCCACCGCCTTCTACCCCGCTCCCTCCCTCCCTCCGTCCATTCCCCAAGACCCCAATTCAACCGGTGCTCTTTCCACGCACGCGGTTCCACGCTTCTTCCCGCCTGCCTGGCTCGTTACTCAGATATAGTCAGCACACGGGCGCACCGCGGCTCACCATGTGCTCTTGCTTTCAAAGTCTGCTATGCTCGTTTCGGCGGCGCCCCTTGCGCGCACCGCCGCCCCTTACGCACCCAAGCTTTCATATTTTCTTACTTTCGCGCTCGCCTTAAACCCCGGCTCACCGGCGGGAAAGCGGGCGCGGGCTCAAAGGCGTCGGGCGAGACCTTGACTGCTGCCGAGGCCAGGGCGTCGGGCATCTCCTTGGGCAGCGGCTGGTAGGTCACCCCCAGGCGGTCCTTCTGGACGGGCGCCAGGAGCGCAGCCACGGCCGCGCGCTGGGCCTGCGGGGGCGGGGGCGGGGGCGGAGCGGGAGGGCGGGGGCGAGGGGCAGCAAGGGGGTAAGACGGGGGGCTTGCGAGGGGCCGGAAGGGGGCTGGGGGGGGGAGACCGGAAGGGATCCGTACACGTGAAGCCGTACAAAGCAACCGCTCCGAGCCCTTGGGCTGCCCTTGGCCCCAACGAACGGTAAGCCGATTGGGCATGCATTCACCCCCGTTGCGCCGGGCCCCGACCCACCGCCACGGCCGCCGCCCAGCTGGGAGGGTCGGAGCGGTCGAGGCGCTTGGAGGCGGCGTCCAGCAGGCGGTTGCACTCCTGGGGATGGGAAGGCAAGGGTGCCGGGCAGGTGGGGGGAAGGTGGAGGAAGATGGGGAAGGCGGGGCCGGGTAGGGGGACCAGGAGACGGCGCGAAGACGGTCAAAGCGACGCGGTGCGTGGAGCAATGGGCAATGGGTCTGGCTGGACCACGACAGGCACGCCCCATCACCAAAACCCCACCCCGCCCCACCAGCGCACTCCACCATCCCAACCGTTCCCCAATTCCATGGCCCCAGGCCCCACCCCCCAGAATACGCACCCCACCATCACCCCAAGCCACCCCAGCCCACCTCTCCTTCGCTCGTTCAAGTATTCCACCCCAGCCCGCGACCCACCTCCAGGCAAGCCTCAACGTCCCCCAGCTCCATGGCCCGGTGCCGCTCCCCTGCCCCACCCAACCATCCCACCACCACCCCAACAAGCGTATAGTACCCCACACACACATACACGAGCAGCCGTCCACACACCTCCAGGCACGCCTCCGCGTCCCCCAGCTCCATGGCCCGGTGCCGCTCCTGCGCCAGGAGCAGGAAGCAGCGCCCGCGGTGCAGCGCCCCCGAGGTCCCCAGCAGCCGGGGCAGGCGGTCGGCGGCGGGCAGGCCGCTGGGGGCCGCGGCCGAGAGCTGCCGCGCCGCCTCCTCGGCCTCGGCCAGCAGCGTCACACAGCCTGGCGGTTGGCGGTTGGGAGGTTGGCGGAGGGGGTGGTTGGGTGGAGAGGGTGAGGGCGGGAACGGAAAGGTGGGGGCTGGTGAGGGGGCGGAGGGCTAGGGAATGTGGCACGGTGGTGGCGCGCAACCTAGCGCACCAGGCACTACAGTGGAGGGGGGATGGCCGGCCCGAGCAAAGCTACGAGACCCCACCTCGGCCATGGGCAAGGGGTGGAAGCCACACCCGCCGACGAGACCGAAGCGCTCTCCGCACCGTCGCGCGCGCGCCGCCACCCAGCCACCTCCGCAGCCACGCCCTCCACCCACCCAGCCACCCGCAGCCACGCACGCACCTCCGTGCAGCGCCCGCTGGGTGCCCGCCGACATGCCCCGCGCCGCCGCCGCCGCCGCCGTCAGCGCCTGCGCCTCCGCCAGGCACAGCGCCCGCAGCGCCCGGGCAGAGGGCAGCAGCAGCTCCAGCGGCCTGCGGGGCGGGGCGGAGGGCAGCAGAGCACAGAGCGGAGGCGTTGGCGCACGTCGTGATGCTGCAGGGTCATGCTTTTCGAGCTCGATCGATAAGTCTAACCGGCAGTCACTGCAGCGTCAGAAGATGTGCCCAGGATGAGCAGGCCCGAGGGAGAGTCACCAGCTGCCATCCTGGCACAAGCGCTACTTCGGCGCTATCGCTGTGGCCCCGCCGCAATGCGCCCGTGTGGTACGGCACACGTACGGCCACACGCACCTGTCGATCCCCGCCATGATCCCCGCCAGCTCCGGCAGCATCTTGTCCGCCAGGAAGCCGTACACGCCAGCGGCGCGACGGAGCGCCGCCACCGCCGCCGTCAGCACCGCCTTGACCGCCGCGGCGGCGCCGTCGCCGTCGGCGGGCGCGGCCTCCGCCGCCGCCGCTGCCGTCGGGCTGCCGCCGCCGCCGTCAGGTCCGGCTGGCGGCGCAGTGGCGGCAGCGCCGGCGGCTGCAGCGGCGGCGGTCGCGGCGGCCTCGGCGACCCGGCCGTGGGCGGACTGGCGGAGGGCGGCTGCGTAGGCCGTGTAGACCTGCAAAGGGCACACAGCGGGGCGGAGGGCAGCACACACCGCACGAGACGTGCGTTTTAGGGTGCAGGCCACTACGTGTGTTTAGGATGCGAAGGGTCGGCGCGTGATAAGTATTAGTGCAGTCGTGAGCAGACAGGCCGCGGGGAAGAGGCCGCGGCCAGAGACCACGTGTGTATGTCGCGGGCCATGCAGAGGCTGGTCAGCGGGGGGTAGCTGAATAAGTGGTGGCGCCATGCAGAGCCGAGGGCAGGGGAGAGCTCGGTGTGTTGCTCGGGCTCGTCTTGCTGCTTGAGAAGGTCCCAGGTTGACTGTAAGGTACACCGGAATCGGCGCGGCATGGCACAGGCCCTTTTGGCGGAGCCATGATGCAATCGCGGTACCGCCTGCCCTTTCAGCCTCCTTGCTCCGCAACGCAACGCCGACACACGTTACTCACACCCTGCTCCCCAGCCTCGTGCTGGGGGAGATCTCGTCGATGGCGCTTCGCCACGCGTCTACGGACGCTATCAAGGCCAAGATGTCGGCCGCCAAGGTGACTCAGGGTGTGACTAAGCGAATGAGTCACCCTGATATGATGCGCTCAAGGGCAGCAAGATGCTGTGCCACCAGTGCGAGCAGACCAAGGCCGGCACCGGCTGCACAGAGATCGGTGAGCTGCGGCCTAAGGGCCGGCATGGACCGCTTTAGCCCTACAACACCCGAGCCTTCCACCGCCCTATCGCCCATAGTTTGACCCTGGACCCTCATAGCCACCCTGTCCGCGCGCTGTCCCCACCGCCCCGCCGCCCCACCATGGCTAGCTCCTGGCTCAGGTTGTCGAGGCGGAGCATGCGCTGCGGCCTGCGTGGAAGCGGACAAGGACCTTGGTGCGAGCGTGGTTGGCGCAAATGGTGCGTGAGGAGCTGCATGGTACATACTACGAGCCCGGAAGTGATACTGGGCACCGCCAGACAGCAGGACCCCAGGTGCACCGCCCGAGCCTCACTTGCTAGACAGCGCAGACGTCCACTCTGACCGGACCGACCCAGCCGTCAGCGCCGCCGCTGCCGTGAAGGCCGCGGCCGCTGCGGGTGGCGGCGGCGGCGGCGGCCCGCCCGGCCCACCTCCGCCGTGCCCGGCCCCGGCAGGCCCCGCTGGCGGAGCCACCGTCGGCGCCGCCACCGTGGCCAGCAGGCCATGCAGGCCTGACGCCAGCGCCGCTAGGCCCTCCAGGACGCCGTCGGGCACTGTGCCCAGGCCGCTAGCGCCAGCGGCAGCCTCCGTCCCCAGCCATGCGCTCATGGCCCCGCGACGGAACGACAGCTCGGCCAGGAAGTCGGGCCGGACGGAGGCTTCCAGGGTCGCCACGAGGGCCGGTGGTGCGCCGCCCTGAGGCGAGGACGGGGTTTCGTGGTGGAGGTTGGGGGAAGGAGGGTCTGCAGGCAGGCCGGTACTCGGCAGGCAGCGCAGGCAGGCCCGATCCCTCGAGGGGCCTGTCCGCGAGAAGGGCCCGGGCTTCCTTTCGCACCTTGCCCGTCAGTGCGCCCGCATAGTCGTAGGGCTTCGTTGCGAGGCCCTGGAGCGGGGCGCGGTAGTCCAGCACGTCTGTCCCCGCCATAGCCCCTCAGGCTCGGGCTCGCGCGATGCACCCAACGCGCGCTGATGTCACTCCCGTTCCGCTGCCCGGAGCCTCGCCGTTGGTGCTGTGAATAGACTACAGGTCACTTGTAACGCTAAGGAGGCACCACACCAGCGAGCGACGCCCTAGCTGCGGTTCCGGACCAAGGCCCAGACGCGGGATTGCCAACTTGGGTTTGCCTAAACCCTCCTCAACAAGCGAGCGTTTGCCTTTGGTGCTGTGAATGTATGTGCACCGGACGGGGACATCCTCAAGCGCCGCTTTGCAGTCTGAGCGTTGCCGCGATCCAGTTGCCGCGCGTTTGCTCTGTCCGGGCACAATGCGGCCTCGGCCCACACCCGGCAGGTGCAGGGAGTCTGCAACGCTGCAAGGCGCAAGTCAAGGACGAGGTGCCCCCGCGACCCGTGGGACGCGCAACACCGAACTAGGCGAGCTCGACAAGCAGCAGCCCCCTCGTTTGCTGCGCGGTGCCCTGTCCTTCCCCCCCTTCCCCCCCTTCCTTCCTTCCTTCCTTCCTTCCTTCCTTCCTTCCTTCCTTCCTTCCTTCCTTCCTTCCTTCCTTCCTTCCTTCCTTCCTTCCTTCCTTCCTTCCTTCCTTCCTTCCTTCCTTCCTTCCTTCCTTCCTTCCTTCCTTCCTTCCTTCCTTCCTTCCTTCCTTCCTTCCTTCCTTCCTTCCTTCCTTCCTTCCTTCCTTCCTTCCTTCTACATAACACACAAGCCACACGCCTGGGGTAATTGGGCCGTTCTGCAGCTTCACGGCTTCGCGGACCGGTCGCTCGCCTACGCGGACACTCGGGTCTACGCCGCAGCGAGGCGCCAGCGGCAGCAGCTGCGGGAAGCCCGCTTGGAGGAGGAGGAGGAGGAGGACACCGAGGAGGAGGAGGAGGAGGACTCAGCTGCCCGTGTGGGGTCGTGTGGGGGGCGCGCCGCTGCCGCAGCAGCCGGGTGCGGTGATTGTGGGTGGAGGGGGGTGGAATAGGTATAATTCGCACTGTCTTCTGTGGCGCACAAGTGTGGAAACGAAGCTGAGCAGCAACCTGCATGACTGCGGCCCTTGCCTCTGGACGACACAGCCGAGCTTTTAACCGTGCCAGACCCGGTGCCGCTGCCAGCCAGCCAGCGCTGTGTTATCTGCTCAAACGTCGTAGTACCCCTGAGGTCGAGACTGGCTTGACAACATGCGAAGGCGCCGGGGAAATGCTCCCCTGCGATTCCTGCACCTCCTCAACCGAAGAATCGAAGACACCTATGAAGCCCTCTCTTATGATCGATAAAGCCTGACGTTGAAAAACGGTCGCTGTGCACGAGCGGGCGGCATGCGTGCCCTACATGCCGGCCCCCTGGTATGGAGCTTTGCGCCGTAGATTGAGTGATTATGATGCACGTATCCAGAGTATGGAGGTTATGCGGTTTTGGAGACGCGGCGCCTGCGGCCCCGGTGGCGCCATGCAAAGTCGAGGGGGGGGAGCGCGGTATCCTACTCGGGTTCGCGGTGTTGTCTTTGCCTGCTTGACACAATCACGCCGGCCGCCGCGTCCGCACCGGACGGGCCGAAGGTACACCGGAATCCGCGCGGCATGGCACAGGCACATGAACACCCTTTGGCGGGGGCCTTCATGCAATCGCGGTACCGCTTATAGCTCCGCACTCCGCTACGTTTCCTTATCCACCCGTGCTCCATACACTCCTGTCCCAGGCCCCGACCGCAACGCAGCGCCAAACTCGAACCCGCCCGCGACTGCCTTAGTGGTGTTGCTGACAGTTCCGACACCGCTCGCGGCGACCATGTTCGCTCGCTGCGCTGCCCTCCTGGGCTCAGGCCTCCAGGGCACGGTCCTGGGCTCGGCCAGCACCGGCCTGCGCCTGATGCGCGCTGGCGAGGCGACTGCGGCTCGCATGCTTCCGGCATTGAGCCTGCTCCCCAGCTTCGTGCCGGGCGAGACCTCGTCGATGGCGCTTCGCCACGCATCTACGGACGCCATCAAGGCCAAGATGGCGGCCGCTAATGATGCGCTCAAGGACAGCAAGATGCTGTGCTACCAGTGCGAGCAGACCAAGGCCGGCACCGGCTGCACCGAGATCGGTGAGCAACTTGTCTTTAGAGAGCGTAGGGCGCGTCGGTCAACGCGCCCCTGCAACGGTCTTATTACAGCCCGACCACCGCAACAGCTCGGTTTTTGACACGTACCCGACCGACAGTCCCCGTGACTAATCCCCTGCCCCGCGCTGCTTTTTGCCTGCTCCCCTTTAGGCGTATGCGGGAAGACACCGGAGACCGCGGGGCTGCAGGACCTGCTTGTCTACAGCGTCAAGGGCCTGGGCTCGCTCGCGCACCACGCCCGCAACGTCGGTGGCATCGAGGACCAGGAGATTAACACCTTCGTCAACAGTGCCATCTTCTCCACGCTCACCAACGTGAACTTCTCGGACGAGCGCATGGTGGAGTTCATCAACGAGTCCCGCCGCCTGCATGCCAAGCTGGCGGCCCAGATGGCCGCCAAGGGCGTCAAGGCGCCGGCCTCTGCCTCCGTCGCCCAGCCGTGGCACGGCTCCATGCCCCACCCCCTCGAGTGGAACTCCCAGGCGGTGGCGCTGGGCGGCGTGGGCGACATGATCGAGGTCTCCGCACAGGTGAGGTGCTCGGCCGGGCCACCCCTGCCCGCACAATGCGTCATTCCTGCTTACACGCCTGTTCGAGTTACCAGGATAGCAGTCCCTCTCGCCGTCACGTTCGCTCTCGCCGCTGACCGCTTGCGCCTGTCCCCGTTGCCTTGTCCCTCGACCGCAGACCGGCATTGCTGAGCGCCAGAGGGTGCTGGGCGAGACGCTGGCGGGCTTGCAGGAGCTGCTGGTGTACGGGCTCAAGGGCCTGTGCGCCTACGCCCACCACGCCGAGGCGCTGGGCCGCACCGACCCCCAGGTCTACGCCGACATCCAGGTGCGCTGGTCTGGAGCGGGGAGGAGCCTCCCTCCAGCAGCCTTCATTCCTGCAGCCCCTGTGATAGCGTTCTGCTTGCACGGCGGTCCTCAATTGCTCTAGGTGATCTAGCAATAGTGGTGCGGAGGCATTTGCGCCGAGTTCTAACCCGACCCACATCGGTCCGCACTCGACCCACATCACAGGAGTCGCTGTACTTCCTGGGGACCCCCGACGCCGCTGATGTGGGCAAGGTGCTCGCGCAGTGCTTCAAGGCCGGCGCCACCAACTTCAAGGTCATGGAGATGCTGAGCACTGCCCACTCGGACACCTTCGGCCACCCCGTGCCCACGTCCGTGAGCCTCAACCCGGTACCCGGCAAGGCCATCCTGGTAACCGGCCACGACATGCACGACCTGCACATGCTGCTGGAGCAGACCGCCGGCATGGGCATCAACATCTACACGCACGGCGAGGTGCGTGGGGGCGGGAGGGGGGGTTGGGGGTGGCAGACTGTATGTGCGGATTGCAGGGCAGGGAAGGTTGTACGGCTGTGAAGGGGCTAGTCAGCTCTTATGCTGATGAGGCTAGTCTATGCCCTACCTGTAGCCTCAACCTTGCCTGGTACACGTGCCCTCGTGCCCAACATCTCACCTCCTCCTCCCTCTCCCCTCGCCGCGCAGATGCTGCCCGCTTTCGGCTACCCCGGCCTGAAGAAGTACCCGCACCTGGCCGGCCACTTCGGCGGCGCCTGGTACCGCCAGAAGATTGACTTCGCCAAGTTCCCCGGCTCCATCGTGGTGACCACCAACTGCGTCGTGGACCCGCTCGAGTCGTACCGCGACAACATCTACACCATCAACGAGGTGAGAGGGGGAGTTGGGATGGTGGGAGCTGTAAGGGGAAGGCGGCCACGAAGGGCACGGGGAAGAGCGGGACCAACTTTCTCGCATGGCCTGGAGGCTGGAGCGCATGCACTCTTAGCGTGTATGGCAGAACCTGAAGGGGCCGTTTGCCTCACGCGCTTTCCCGGTGCTCTCCCTCAGACCGGCGTCAATGGCGTGCGGCACATCAAGGCCGACAGCAAGGGGCACAAGGACTTCAGCGCCATCATCAAGCGGGCACAGGAGCTGCCCGGCTTCACGGAGGAGGACATCGCTAAGATGCCCAAGAAGAAGGATGTGACGGTGGGTGCTTGGGGGAATCTGGGACGGGTGGGTGCTGCGGGGCATTTGATGCAGTGGATGATGCGGCGTGCGAGGAACGAAGCATTTTGGGTGGTGGGGGAAGGAAAGCTCGGCAGGTATTGTCTGCTCAACAGTGACCACGGACAAGCAGTTTCTTGGCTATTCCTGACGTCTTTTCTCCTTGCATCGTCGCAGGTGGGCTTTGGCCACAACGCCATCCTCAACGTGGCGCCGCAGGTGATCGACGCCATCAAGACCGGCAAGCTGGAGCACATCTTCCTGGTGGGCGGCTGCGACGGCTCTGAGCCGCAGCGCAAGTACTACAGCAAGCTGTACCAGTACATGCCCACCAACACCATGGTGCTCACGCTGGGCTGCGGCAAGTTCCGCATCTTCGACCAGGACTTCGGCATCCTGCCGGGCACCAGCCTGCCCCGCCTGCTGGACATGGGCCAGTGTGAGTGGCTGGACGGGCAGGGGCTGGGAGCCGAGGAACGTGGCCCTTGCTTGTCTCAGGCGCGCCCTTGCAACTCGTGACCCTCTCCTGCGGCGGCTGTCTTGAAACCTCCATTCTCTTTCCCTGCTGCTCCTCAGGCAACGACGCGTACAGCGCCCTGGTGGTTGCCACGGAGCTGGCCAAGGTGTTCAAGACGGACGTCAACTCGCTGCCGCTGTCGCTGGACCTGTCGTGGTTTGAGCAGAAGGCGGTCGTGATCCTGCTGACGCTGCTGAACCTGGGCGTGCGCAACATCCGCCTGGGACCCCGCCTCCCCGCCTTCCTGACCCCCGAGGCTGTGGGCGTGCTGGTGGACAAGTTCAACCTCATCCCCGCCAACGTCGCCGACCCCGGCGCCGACATGAAGATGATGATGAAATGCAAGTAAAGTGTTGGTGGTGCTTTGGCGGACCGGCTTTTGACGGGTGACTTATTGCCGCAAGGCTGCGGCGTGGCTTAATACGATGGCGAAAATGATTGGAGAGCTTATGGCGCATGTCATGAAGCCCCGGGGGCACATTCATTGCGCCTACTACTAGGGGTGTAGCGCGGCGCCCTGCCCCGACGGGCAGGTGGCCAGCAGGAGACTGATTCTTTTGATGGCGAACGGCGGATTGAGCCGTCTAGGTTCCTATGCCATGCGTGCGTCTTCTCTAGTGCATGCATGCGCTGCTGGAGAGTGGCAATCCCTGACCTACTGCGTGTGTTTCCGTGACGTGATGAACCCATGCTTTACAAACGCGGCTTCCCGAGACCCCGAGGGTCGCTAGTACCTACCTATCCAAGGATTGTGGTAACATGAATCGTGGCTGGCGCGGTGATATGAACCCTGAAAAATGCCGCAATGCTGGCGGTGGATGTGTGGTGTCGGCCTGTGAGTTGTGCAGGTGCAGCGGTGCTTACAAAGACGCGGCATCACTGGCCAGGGCTGGACTACTACATACTAGGGTGCTCGAGGTTTTCGTCGCACACTTCCAGTCGGGACGATTTTGCGTTCGTGTAATTCACGTCTGCAACGCCTCAGAACTTCTGCCCATGCAATTGCCGTTAGTCCGACACGCTTCCCTGCTTGAGCTGCCTCACCACCGCAGTACTTGTGGCCGTGTCCTTCCATAGCCACGGCATGCCTGCGCACTTGCTCGGACCCCTGGCTGGCAGTGGGGTAAATTGCGTATTCATGCAGACTCGCCAACCCCTTGCTTCCCCTACCCTGCCAATGCGCACACATCATTACCACCTGACCACGTGGCCAGCGCTGCTTAGTTAACTCCAGCCCTCGCCGAGCCCCACAGCCCCCACTGCACTCCCAACCTGAGCCTTTGGCCCAGCCCTTCCATGCCAACTACTCCTCCTTTGTGCTGACACTGGTCAACGTTGCTCAACAAGCAGAGCACCATCCCGCAGGGGCCAACTTGCCTCAAGGGCAGGTCTACCGCAAACCGCATATATGAAGTCATTCGAACGGTGTGCAACGTCACAATTGCCATGACACGAGGACCACGAGCCTTCTGGGCCTACTACCAATGTTGGCACGCCACGCAGAACAGGGTTCCCGTATTAGTCCCCGTACTGATACAGATACGAATTGATGCGGAATTGCGGATACGGCCTCTCGCTGCCGTATCAATACGGCATGCGGGTCGGGGGACCGGCCGGGCAGCGGGGCGGGGGCCGGCGGAGGGGGGGTCGGGGTAACGTGGGTCCTGGCACGCCGCGCTTGTGTGGGCCGCGGGGAGGGCTGGAGAACAAATCGCACTGAGGGCCTGCCTGCGCACCGTCCGGGGTCTGGGCAGCTATGCACGCGCACGCTGCAAGTGCCACGAAGCCGAGGGCGGAGGGCTGGAGAGGGGCTGGAGAACAAACCGCAACAGTCCACAATACCCTGCGCTTGAGGTTACGGCGGCAGCATATAATGCGGTACGATGAGTTGCTTGAGAGTGTCTTAGCTTCCATCCTGCTGCGGCGACGCGGCGTCCCCTCTTCTTATGGCGTCCTCAGGCCTCCCCGCAGTGCCGATCTAGCAGCGCCCGCCGCACATCCCTCAAACACCTTGGTCACCTGGGTGCGGAGGGGCGAATGAAGGGCAGATGAGATGATCCTTCACGTTAGCCAGCACAGCGGGCAGCCACCTAGGTGCATGCCAAGCGCTGCTTCTCTTGCTAAGCACAACCCGCCATAGACTCCAGATTAAAGCCTGGACTGGGCAGCCTGCGCCACCCGCCGCCCTCACCTCCTCAAATGATGGCCGAGCCGAGGGATGAAAGCTAGACACGCCGACAGCAGCTGCACCAGGGTAGGATGGAGCCCCGGGGTCGGGGCGGCCCACTGGGGCGGGCCGAGCTGCGGTGACTGCGGCAGCCGCAGTGCGGTTGCGGCGGGTGTGGTGGTCCGGTGGCCAGCTCATCAGCCTCTCTCTCAGCCTCGGCCCGTATCTGGTTCCTACTGCAAATAATGCATCCTCATCACGCCCGCAAGCGAATGGACTGCTGCACCCTGCTGCACGGACACAAGCAGCCGATGGGGAATGAAGCCGGGCATTAAGGGCAGTGCGCACGCAGGGGCAGGGCGGGCTGGAACTTGGCATGAGGCGTGTCGTGGTCGGCCGCGCAAGTGGAGATGTTGCGGTAGTCCCCGCGGCCGGTGTCCGAGCTAGCCAAGTCGGCCAGGTAACCACCAAGTTGAGACCCTGGATGCCTTACTGACGGTCTGCCTTCTGGAGGGCCTGGCGAGGCCGGCGGCTCTCAATCGCGCTCTCGTGCGCGCTGCGGGGGGCGCGGGCGGGGCCGCAGCTGCGGGTGGAGGCGGAGGTGGAGGGGGCGTTGTTGCAGGATGAGGACGGCGGAGGTTCCCGTAGCCGTAGCTGCGGGTGGGTCCGGCCGGCTATGTCCAGGCCGAGGCGAGTAGACGCCTGACGAGCGCACCACCTCGTGTAGTGCCTAGTGCGGGGGTTCCAACGGATTAATGGCCGGGTTGAGGACTCGAACATTGGGCCCCCTGGGGGGGACCACGGGGCTCAGCCCTTTTCCTGCCTTCGGGCAGCCACCTTGTCTTTAAACCCTGGAGCCCCGACAGTGAACAGGGTGGCCTTTGGTGATCCCCACGGGCTGGGTGTCTGAGCCAGCCAAGCCGGCCAGGTAACCACCAGGTTGAGACCCTGGATGCCCCGTTAGCTCCATCACAAGCAGTGCGCAGATTGGGGTGCCAGGCAACGCCCCGACTATCAACACCGCCGAAGTCCAACCTTGCCTGCAGTAGTGTGCTTGGAACTGCTCACCCCCAAGCAATAGCCTGTGCAGCCTGTGTATCTCTCTTGCGCTCTGTCTCCGTTCTGAGGCAAAGCTCTAACCGTTGCCCAATTCCTCAGCAAAGCGTGGACGCGCGCAGGAGCCTTGAGGACCTGGCGCCATTCCCCTGTGCAAGAGCACGCATGTTCAGTGCCCCAGTAACGCCTGCCCCGAGAGACACGAACTCAACATCCGGGCCCAACCACCAATCAACTGCCTATCGTACATGTGTCAAGTTGCACAACGTGAGCAAAACGTAAACTGGCCTGATACAGGTTGACAACCGAGCCAATACCCGCCTCCCGAGCTGCCCAACTGCTTATGTATGGCACAGACGTTGGCCGAGCAGGAAGATTCCTGTACAACGGTCTAGACCTCGGCCGACCCCGGTCCGCCCACCTGCTCGACCCACTCTCGACCCACTCGCTATCAACGCTCTGCCGTGGCCCTTGCTCCTCGCCCCCACTTCGGAAGGGTGAGAAGGCAGGCCGCGGGCTCCCAACCCTCTGGCTCATCACCCTTCCTTGCCCTCGCTTCCGCACTCCTCTACCCACCTTCCCCTTAAGCAAGACAACATTCCCGTACCCCTCCTGCAGCGCACCTGAAGCAATCCCGGTATTCCTGCCACATAAGCCGTACGCACTAATTTTCTGCCAACACGCCCCGCAACCCGTGGGTTCGCCCCGCACCCTACTCGACGTTTGAGCCCGCACCCGGTGGTGCCCACCCGAACCCGCGAGCGCCGGCATTCGCGTTCGGTCCTGCCCAGCCGCCGCCGCCAGCGGTCCCAGCTCCGCCGCCGCCGTCAGCTCGGCCGGCGTGTACGGAGCGAGCGTGCTGCTGCTGCTGGTACCGGTGTTGTACGGTGTGGTCGTTGGATTCGTACATGGCGTGGAGCAAAGTGTGGCCGTTGGCGACACGACTGTGTAGCGCAGTGGTCTCGTTCGTTAAAAACGTGGCGGCGGCGGCGGCCGGGGCGGCCGCCGCCAACGGTGAGCCGCCACCACCGGCACCGCCGCCGCCACTGGCTCTTCCGGCAGGGTTCCCGCCGCCAGGGGCAAATATGCTGGCGCGGAGGTCGCTGACGTCAGCGGCAGCGGGGGCGCCAGCGCCAGCCGTACTGGCAGAGGCGGCGACGGGGCTCTCGGGAGGGCACAAGGGCTGCTGGGCGGCGAACCGGTGCGGCTCCAACCGCACGTCGTACGGCATCCCGGAGGTGCCGTGCCAACCCGGCGCTTGCAGTGGGTGGATGCTGTCGCTCGCTTGCGGCTGACGTGGCAGCACGCCGCCTGCGCCACCTCCACCTCCGCCATCGCCCGCCGCCGCCGACTCCCGTCCAGCCAGCGGCGCCTGCGGCGGGGCGCCCCACCCGCGTATTGCCGCCTCGTACCCGTACATCGCGTCGTACTCATCGGCGCCGCAGTACGTACTGCTGGCCGCGTAGTAGTCAGCGGTGTCGTACATGTGGGACGAGCTGGCGGCATCGCCTGTGGCCGCGTCAGCCGGCGCCGGCGCCTGCTGCGGTTGCCCCACGGCATGCGATGCCACGCCCCACGCGGCGTGCGTGCTGCGCGGGCCGTACATGGAGCCGCTGATGGAGGCGCCGCCGGCGCCGGCGGGCGGGCCCCAGCGGCGGAGCCAGACACCCTGGGCCGGCGGCTCCGCCGCCGTCGAGGCCCCGCCCTGCGGCGGCCGCAGTGCCCCAGGGACAAGTCCGAACCCGTCAGCATCCGCCAGCCCGGCACCGAACGCGTCCACTGGGTCGGAGGCGTTGGCGGCGCCGCCAGGCGCTGCCGCCAGGGGCTGCGGCGGCGGCAGCGCGACGAAGCCGTCCAGCCCGAGCGGGTCATCGTCGGCGCCGCCGCCACCGCCGCTGCTGGCGGCGCCGTCGCGGCGGGGCGTCGGCGCCGCCGCCATGTCCTCGAGGCCCCGCATGTCCAGGATGTCGGAGCCGCAGCCCGCGGCGCTCGCGCTGGCGGCGCCGCCACCGCACCCGGCGGAGGAGCTGCCGCCCCCGCCGCCGCCGCCACCCGCGGCGGAGCCGCTGCCCGTGCCCAGAGGCGACGGCGGCGTCGGTACGACAAGAACGGAACTGGATCCGGCGCCATCAGATCCATCGGTGCCCTGAAGATCGCAATCCACCAAGGAGCTCGTGGAAGCTGCTAGCGCCGCCGCCCCCACCGCCGCTGACGGTGCGTCGGCCGGCATGCCGCCTTGTGCCGCCTGAGCTGGGCTCGGCATCGACAGGGGCTCCGACGCCTTGGTGCCACCCGTAACGCCGCCGGGTGCAGAAGTCCGAGCAGCGCCATACGTCGGGGGCGCGGGGCGGCTAGGCGAGCTCTGGACTGGGCCCGTGGGTGCAGTGGCGGGGGCCGCAGCAGCCGGCCATGGCTGCGCGGAAGGCCCCGCCGGGCCCGAGTCGTACGGCTGGAATACGGCCGAGTACGGCGCCGATTCGTCCAAGCCGCCGTCGTACGAGGGACCGCCGTACGGCCGCGGCTGCCAGCTGACGGCGCCGCCGACCGAGGTGGATGCGACGCGATGGCCGAGCCCGGGCGAGGGCGGCGGCGGCGGCCCCGCCGCCGAGCCGCCGCCGTACAGCAGCATGTCGTACATCCGCCGGTGCCGAACCTGCTGGGCATGCCGCGCTTGCTGCTGCTGTACGTGAAAGTACGGCACGGGATAGTACTGCATGTACGGCGGCGCGAGGGCGGAGAACTGGCTTGAAGCAACGCTTGGGCTTGGGCTCATACCTCCGACGGCGCCGCTGGCGGCAGCGGCGGCGGTGATACCACCAGCGCTGAGGCCGTTGGCTGCGGCACCACTGCCGCCGGGCGCCTGACCCGGCGGCCGCCACTGCCAGCCGTTTGCGGCGGCCGCCGGGCCAGCGCCGTTGGCGGCGCCGCCAAAGGACCCGTGGCTGGCCGAGGCCGTACTCATGTACGACTTGACGCCGTGGTACGGCCCCGCCAACTGCTGAGCTGCCGGGCCCAACCGCCGCAACGGAACCTCCGCGCCTCTACCCGCCCCGCCGGCCTCCTGCGCTCGCGCCGCCGCGTCGTCAGCGTCCGCTGGCAACGGCGAGCCTTTGCCCTTGCCGCTGCCGTCGCCACCTGCCGCCGCCGCCGCCTGGTACGGGAAGGCCCGCGGCGGGTCTTGCGGCACCCCGGCGGCGCCGCCACCGCCGCTGCCGCCTCCGCCGCCTCCGCCAGCGCGTGCCGCTAGTGCTGCAAGCATCTGGCGACCCAGCTGCCCGGGCTCCCAGGAGGGGTAGGTCGCGACGAAGGTGAGGAAGGACTTCTCCAGCTTGCCCTGACGGCTGCGCAACACCTGCCGGCGGGAGGACGCGGCGGCGATGCGAGTCGCGAGTCAGGCATAACCGAAGGACGGATGTGAAGGAGATGCCAGTGACAATGAATAGGAAATGTGGGGCAGTGCGAGAGAGTGACTCGTGAGGCTCTGGTTGGAGGAGCCGCGCGTCTCCGCCATCCAATGGCGTGCGGGGGCACCCCGCGGTGCTGCTTGCACCTCGACCCGCTGCGAGCGTGCACCGGCCTGGATTGCCGTACCGCCGTACCTTGTCGGCCTGTACGGGCGAGCCGTACTTGGTGTTGCCGTGGCGCTCCAGGTCGAACATGGCCAGGCTGCACACGTCCCCCACGCCGTCCACGTGCGTCGTGAAAGCCGCCACGAACTCCACGATGCCATCTGCACATCGTCACGATAACAAGCAGTAGGGTACGGATAAGTACCGGTTCCCCCGCACCAAGACACCACTCCCTACCCGACAGTTAGCACGACTGCCCGTGGTCCGCTAGCGAGTTGTGACCGCCCGCAGTGCGCATACAACCACCCACGCGCCCAACGCACGCAGCCGCGTTCCTGCATCCCTGCATCCCCACTACGCTCGGGCGAGTGCCGGTACCCGTGCCACCCACCCGCGCAAGCCGGCAGCGACGTGGCCAGCAGCAGCGGCGTGGTGAGCAGCGACAGGATCTCCTCCGCGAACAGCGCCAGCTTGAGGCGGAAGAGCGAGAGGAAGGCGGCCTGGGAGGGGGACGCACAGCACAGCACGGCACAGCACGGCGCGGGTCGGCGCGGGTCGGCACGGGAGGTGTATGCTAGGTAAGCAGCGCGAGCGACCAAGCAGGGAGGCACGGCGCGGCCACCAGCGCGGGGATTGCGGACGGAGGCACGGGAGTCCGCCGCCGCGAAGGGCAACGTGCGGGCACACGAGGCTGGGTGGGGCACTCAGAAGCAACACCACCCCGCCGCTGCTCGAACCCGATCGCACCTGCACCTCCGCTGTGTGCGCGCGCCCCCGCCAGTGACGTGGCAGGTAGTGCGTGTACGACACCACGTCAGCCAGCGCCCGCTCGGGGTCGTACGCGACCGGCTCCTCTGACACAAGCGTCCTGCGGTGAGGTACGGCACGGCACGTGTTGTACGGCGCTTGCGGCTACTGGTGGGAGAGTGTCATGGACGAGCCAACGCCGACCCAGAGCAGCCTGCTCTCAACGCCGCCGACCTTCCAACCCCTCTGCCTACGTTCTGACTAATGTGCCGTACCTGCAGGCCGCCAGGATGAGGCCCATGGTGCCCAGCCACCACACCACCTGCGGGCGAGTGCGCGTGCGGCAGGTGCGTCATGCCCTCAACGGCACGATCATCAAGGAGCCGCCCGCGCTCAACCGCTCGTTCGCTGCTGCAATGCCCGACAGCCCCACCACTTCCCTGTGCCCCACCGCCGTCCTGCCTCCCCTGCCAGCAGCCCGCCCGCCCCTCTCCCCCAGACACCGCACCACAATCCAGTATGTCGGGGCACGCTCGTTTCAGCCGGGTTCGCGCTTCTTGCTGCTTAGGGTTGACTTTTAGCACTAATCAGGGTCAGCACACAGCGCACCTGCCGCCCCAGCAGCGGCCGCTCCAGCAGGCTCTCGTCCAGGAAGGTCATGATCAGCAGCAGGGCCACGAAGGAGCCGCTGCAGAGGCAGAAGGGTTTGCGGGGAGGGGAGAAGCAGGGGAAGACGAGGTCAGGGACGGCCAGGGACCGTCAGGGGGAGGTCACAATCAGGAGCAGCGGGCCGGAAGAGCCGCTGACGCAGTGGGGCCGACAGGCCGGAAGAGGGAAGGGAAGGCAAGACGCAAGAGAGGGGCCAAGACTGGGGCCTGCTGGCCGAGCAGCACCTCGCCACAGCCAGATGGGGCCGCCAATCAAAGCCTCATACGCCCAGCGAAACACAGCGACATAGCCCAGTGCCTCCCCGCCCGTTCCCGCCTCCTCGCGCGAGTCGGTAAGCTCACGTGACGAACACGACGAACCGCGCCACCGCCGCTAGCGTGTGCGCCGGGAACTGCTCCACGTAACGCACCGCCGCCGTGTGGCTGGCGGACAGCCTGCAGGGCGGCACGAAGCATGCTATCTGTGGTGTGTGGTCATGTGATATCGCACCGTGCAGCACCTCTGCCCTCCGCCCTCTGGGCTCCGCGCCTGCCCCCCCGCACCTGTGCACCAGTGCGGCAGCTAGCAGGTCTCAGCCCCCCCACACGTCCGCCGGAGCGTTTCCTGTAAGGTGCGCTTAGCGTCCCATCCCGCCCCACCCCACCTGTTACCCCATCCCACCCCACGCCACCTGTGGTGCAGGTAGTGCGGCAGCTCGTTCAGCTCCCGCAGCCGCCACTTGGCCAGCCCGCTCCAGCGCCGGGAGCCCAGCGCCGCGGGGTGGTGGTAGAGGCGCTCAGCGTTGCGCATGGCGAAGTGCGCCAGTAGGAACATGAGCAGGAAGGGGGAGAGGAGCAGGTTGGCCGCAGCCACCAGACGTAGGCCTGTCAGGAGGGGGAGGGAGGGAGGGAGGGGGAGGTTGTGGGGGAGGTTGTGGGTTGGGGGCAGGAGCAAGGAGCAAGCCCGCAACAGCGCTGGGAGGGGGTGTGCGGTCATGGCATGGCGGGGAGCGTGGACGTGGGCAGCCCATGCATGGTGCGGCTGGGTGAGCCTCGGGGCACTGCGTATGGTACGGCACTCACGCCGCCGCAGGGCCTCGACGTCGAGGAACTCGGGTCGGATCCGAAAGCGGTCGTCAAACATGTGATCCAAAATACACCAGCGAAGGTTCCACTCGAGGGTCTTAGTCAGCGCGGGCGGGTGGCCGCGCCCTCCGCCGCTGCCGCCAGCGCTAGATCCGTGCCCAGAGCCGCCGCCGCCGCCGCCACCCAGCCCGGCGCCGCCACAGGCGCCGCTTCCGCCCAGCGCGCGCAGCACGGGGTGCAGGATCCGACGTACGGCATCCGGCGTGTCCGGTGGCGGGCGCAGGTGCAGCTGCAGTACGTCCCGGTTGATCATGGCAATCAGGTAGTTCTCCTGCGGTGGGAAGGGGGCCATGTGACCTTAATCCCATGCACCGCAACCCCCAAAAGCCTCCAGCTGACTGCTCAACCGTGCATCGGCGGAGGGCTGCCCGAACCCCATCCCCGACCCTTGGCAGTAATACCGTATCTGCGGCACGCCCTCCTGCCCTACAGCCAGACAGCAGGCAGGTCATTCCGCGCATCGCCCGTCCCTGACGTGCCCCGACCCCTGCAACTGCCTTGCCGTACCTTGCGCATGATCCTGCTGACGATGTAAAGCTCGTCCAGGTCCCGTGCGATGCACAGCCGTGTCGTACGCTGTACGAGCACCAGGCGGTGCACCACCTCGGCCCACGTCATCGCAACCACCTGGGCCGGGGCGGGGCCGGCAAGCGGGGGCCGTTCGGCAGAGTCCATGACAATGCCTGGGCCTTGGGTCAAACACGCCTACGCCATCACCAGTCCTCGGCGCTGCGGTGCTCCGGGCCCGACCGTGTTGCTGCGTAACCGAGATACTCCCATCCAAGCCCTCTCTGACGGAACCTTGGCAGGGCCGCGCCTGGCTGGTCACGTGGGCCAAACGTTGCCGTGGCCTCAACCCCGCCTCACCTTGCGCTCACTGATGCCCAGTTTGTTCTTCATAAAGTGCGCCACCTCACGCATGTCCCGCGCATCCGTCAGATAGTGCGCCGCCGTCCAGCCGAGATACGTCGTACACACGGCGATGTACGACAGGGCCAGGAGATCCCAGCCCAGCCCCCGGCCCAGCAGCGGCCGCCGGTCCAGGGCGACCGCCGCCAGGTCGCAGCTGCCCGGTCCGGTTCCAGATCCAGACCCAGATCCAGATCCAGAACCCCCGGCTTTGGGCGCCAGGCACTCCGAGTGTAGCGCGCGCCAGTCGACGAAGAGGAGCAGGAAGGTGGAGAAGGCGGCGGTGAAGGCTAGCGCCAGCAGGTTCAATGCGCCTGACAGGAGCATGGAGCGGAGGCCCCGCTCGTGCCAATACCTGAGATAGAAAAGGGCCAGAGGAGAGGTGCCCCGTCAGTTGGAGGGGAAGGGAAGGGACCAATCGGACGACCGCAGCTGCAGACGTGCGGGCCTCCACGACATGCGATGAATTGCCCCGCCATCGCCGGCCAACCAAGATTGCAGAATGAGGTCATGGTAGCGGGTGCGCCAGTCCTGAAGTGCGTCGTTCGCAGGGTGGGCAGCGGGTACCCCGCACGTGTGCCCCGGTCAACTGCTGCTGCCCAGGTATCCATGCCAAGAAGATGCCATGCCAAGTCCCCCTTTTTGCCCTCGACGAGCCCTGCGTGCCGTTCCCGCGACAATGCCTTGGGCCCAAAGGCGCTAACGGGCCCGGCTTTTAGTCCGCAATCCGCATGGCAAGGGGCCCGGTTGAGTGCAAACTGGCAGTCCAGTCCATTATCCGCATGGCCACGGCCGTGCTGGCCTCGCACCTGTACACCCGTGTGAAGAAGAGGTCCAGATTCGCGATTGCAGCGAACTCGTAGCTCTCCCCGCCCGCCAGCAGCGGCGTCTCCATGTCGGGCGGCGGCGCCCCATCGCACGGGTCGTACGACAGGTCGGCAGCCGAACGGTCAGATGTACGGTAGTACGCCGCCCCGCCGGCCCCATTCATACGGGGCCCAGCGCCCCAGCCACGGCCCAGCGGCCCAGCGCCTTCGTCGTCCGCCTCCGCCACGCTGTGAGGGAAGGGGGCCGGATTGAGTGTGAGGTAAAGCGGGGCCGCGCTTACGAGAGTGGCACACATCAGAAACTGCAGGGGATGGGGGGTGTAGCAACACGGGCCAGGGGTGTGTTCAGGGCGCTCGAGGGAACGAGGTTGTATCCAGGTTTTTCCACAAGCGAAAGCGGACTCACACCCCGCCCCCAATGGCGACCAAAACCGGGGCACGGGGGGCCGCAATTTGGCCTTCTTGCGCAACAACTGAGGTTAGCGGAAGGCGCACACAGCCGCTGGCGGCAGGGTAAGGCGCGCACTGCTGAAGGGCGGGGTGGGCTGGAGGAGCAAACGCCCGTCCTGTGTCGACTGGGCCTGAACGCGTGGGTGGCCAGACGCGCCGCATCGCCACCGCCAAAACCCGCTTCAAGCGCGTCGCTACGGCCCCACGTCCGACCGGAAAGCTCCACCGCAAGCGCCGTGCAGCTGCGCTGCTCCCGCGGCAATTTCGTTGGCAGTCGTCGGCCCCGACGACTTATAGCTCATTGGCCCTCGTGGGAGCGGCGAGCATCTAGCAGTGATTCCAGCGCCCGCACGCTTGGCGCAAGCAGGATGCGCGACCAGCCTGCAGCTTTCACGAGGGTTTCGCGGCACCACCGCCGTTCGGTCTGCCCTCGAGTCCCTGGGAACAGGCAATGCAACCTCAAGCGTTCTTCCGCTCCTCACGCACCTTTGCAGCGGCAGGCTGCCATTGGCAAGCACCGGACTCGTTGTCGTCAGCTCTTGCTCCTGGCCCGTCCCGCGTGTGCACCGCATCAAGGTAGCACCGGGCAGAGGTTTGCGACCACCGTCTGCATACCGCGGTGCTTGCGGGACAAGTTTGTGTTGCGCTAAACGCCAGCGGGGGAGTGCAGACGTAAAGAGCGATAGGGTTGAAGGTTCACGCACGAGGAAGTATTATCCAGGCCTTTGACGCGGTGAGGCAAGGGCCACCGCGAGGTCGCGACACGCCGCTGGGCCCGCTCCGTTTTCCCCCGCACCCCCCGCGGGCTGGAACGCACTGGCTACCGCCCCCCGCTCGAGCCCGGCCTGTTGCTGTCGCTCCTTCAATGTTTCCCCCTTCACCCTGATATTTCTGTAAGGAACGTTCAGGACTCCGGGCAAGCTGCGGAGTCGGGACTCGGACCAAAGCCCAAAGTACGTCCTGCACAATGCGGACTTCGCTCCGGAGCGCGGCCGAACAGGGAACTTGCCCCTGCGAGATTATACCGAGTTCGCCTTGTTGCTCCTTGTCAGAAGCTCGACGCACTGTGCAGCGATAGCCTTCACTCACCGTCGCACTCAACCCGGCCTCGAGTCATGCGCGCATAGCCAGTCTAGCTGCTCGCGAAGTGCTCTGCCTTTTCACTTCGGTCGCGCAACGGCCTGGGCGCGCGTGGAGCGGCTACACACGGCTGTGCCCGTGGCCGCTCAGACACATCACAATACAACGTGCAGTTCCAGGCGTTTCAACACGTTGTCGTTCTGGCATGATGGCAGCCTGAGGGCCGTGGCTATCCGCGTCGAGTAGCCCCGAGTGTGCATTCGCACGGTTGCGCCTCCAGTGCCCGCATGACCTAGGGGCATATGCTGTGGACTCTGTCTCTGCTTACGCCGACACCATCATGGGAGGAGGTTACGACTGGCGAGAGGTCATGCGCTGAGTGTACTCTCGATTATGAGGAGCCTCGAGCCTTCGCCGCATGTGCTGGGGGACCAGCACATGCATGCGGACAGTGGAATGGTCCCCAATGCGGAAGAGCTCGCCTGGGCAGGACCTAGCCCTGACTCGGTGGCAGAAGGAAACTCTGCCGGTGCCGCGCCAACCTCCTGCGCTGCTGCCGGTGGCCCCCCCGCCCAAGCGCACGGGAGCACCGCGCCAACCACCCTCAATCACAGCGGAGTCATGCACCGATGCGAATCACGTGAAGGAGCAGGAGTCGGCCGGGGGCCCAAGGCGGCGACCCTGCCCAGCGGTTTACAGGGCTTGGGCGCGGCTGACACACGTGTGGCGGGCGGCAACGGCAGGACAGCCGTCCCGTACGACACCGTGCAGTCCCAACCGCAGGTGGGGGACCGAGCCGGCTCCCTGGCTCAGGTTTTCCTGCGGGAGGGTGCACCCCTCCGCGCTGCGGCGAAGGCGGCGGCTTCGCACCTGGCTTCTGCCGAGCCCACCGGCCGTCGGCCCGCCCTCCTTGAGGCCCCAAAGCCCCATGGCCCAGGCGAGGGCGCGAGCACACGAGCGGCCACAGGCACTTCACCGAAGCCGGAGCCGGGGTCAGACGAGCAGGACGCAGCGGACACCGAGGCCCGGCGCAGCAGCGCGGGCGGCGGCGACTGCAGCGGCGGGGGTTGCAAAGCGTCGGCAGCCGGAGCCGCTCTGGACAGCCGCGCCGCAACCGCCGACATGGACGGCGCCGGCGGCGGTGGCGGCCTGCCCGCCCCCAAGGCTGCCGGCGGGGAGCGGCACACGGACGGCGAAGAGCCGACCGCCAAGCGGCCGCGACTGTGCGAAGAGTCTGCCGAGGCCGGTGAAGAAGCGGGGGCAGGGCCAGGGCCCGTCGATGGCACCGACGCCGATGCGAACACTTCGGCGCCGCCGTCAGCAACCCCTTCCGCGGCCCCTTCCTCGACCGGCGCAGGAGGGGATGCCGGGCAGCCGCCGTCCAGGCAGGGCTCGGCGCTGGGGCTGCTGATGGCACGTGTGACGCAGTGGCCTCGCCGGAAGCGGCCTGCCGGCAACACGCCGCCTCCGCCGCCAGACGGCAAGCAGCTTTCGGGGCAGGGCGACGCAGCGACCGCGGTAGAGCTGTCTTCAGCTCCGCACGACGACGGGCCCAGTCCAGGCCCAGTCCAGGCCCAATTTGCGGCCGCAGAGCGCCCGCTGGCGGCGTTGGCCCGGGCTGCGGAGTTGGGCCCGGGCGGGCCCGGCCCGGCTCCATTGGTTGTGGGATCTGCTGCGTCGGCTGCACGGCCTGGGAGGCGGCAGGCAAACGGAGAGCGTGGGGCAGAGCAGGCGGAATCGCTGGTCGCGAGGCGGCCTAGCCGCGCGGCGGCTGTGGCGGCTGCAGCTGCCATCCGTGGCTCCTCAACTGCAGCGGCGGCCCAGCGCCGTACCGCCTCCGCAAAGGACGTCGGCGCTGGCGACAGCCGTGCTGACCCGGCCTCGGGCCCAGCCCACGCAACAGCCCAGGGCCGCAGTCAGGCCCTTGAGTTCGGGCCAGGCACCGACCCACGCCTGCCTCCGCAGCCGGCCGGCTCCAGCCTCTCCTCCCATACCCACTCGCCTTCCGCTTCAGCACCCCGGACCGCGGCCGAAACCGACGCCGAAACCTCTGGCGGCGCCGGAGCCGGCACGCCGACGGGCGCTGCAAGGCACGTGGCTGGGCTTGAGGCGCTGGCATGGGCGGGCCCCTCTGGGCCTGTCCTGGCCTCGGCTGAAGACCCCAGTGGGCCCGCGCCGGCGCCCGCTGCTGCGCCCGCGCCCTCTCAGGTGGAGGCGCAGACGCAGACGCCAGCGGGTGGGCCCAAGGGGCTGCAGGCCTCGCCACAGGCCTCTCCGCAGGACGACGCGCGGCACAGGGCGGGCAGCAGCTCGCCCGTCCACGGCCCGCCCCGAGCCCAGGCCGCCGCGACAGCCGGTGAGACCGCAGTGCTGCTTCAGAAGGACAGCTCGCCTCGCGCCGCGTCCCTCCTGGCGCGGATAAGGCTCGCTCAGCCCGATCCCGCGCCTGAGGCCCCACCGGCGCGGCCGCACGAGCAGGATCAGGGGCGAGGGCAGCAGGAGCAGGAGCTGGCACGAGGGCAGCCCGAGCCTCAGGAAGCGGCCCTGGACCAGGACCAGGACCAGGGGCAGCAGGAGCCGCAGCAGGAGCCGCTGCAATGCGGCACCTGTTCCTGCGTGATTGCGCCGCCGGTGGGGCCCATCTATCCCGGCGGCGGCGGGGCCCGGGGCTTCTACTCGTACAGCTGCCAGGTGGGCCCGGGGCTCGGCCGGGCTCAGCAGGGACCGTGGGGCATTGCGGCTATGAGTACGGTGGGGTCTCATTTGATGATCTGTGGCGCCCGCTGCCTGCTGGCTGCTGCCGTCGTGAGCCTAACTCGCTGTCCCTTGTGCCGTTCTCTCCCTCGCCAGACCCACACCTGCCACACATGCTGTCTGCGCAACCTGTCGCGTTGCGGCTTCTACGGGTGGGGCTTGGCGGGTATTACCTAAAAGCTAGGCGTGAGCGGGTATGCAGGCTGAGACGGGTCAAATACTTTCCTGTGGGCGGGCGGGGGACGGGCGGGGCGGGGCGGGGCGGGGCGTGACGTACCCGTAGGCATCTAAACTCGCTCTGACCCTCACGACCGCTCCCTCCCTCGCCCGTCAGGCCGCCGGGGACCGCGAGCCTCGAGGAGGCCGGCGGACGCGCCTGCTCCAGCTGCGGCGTCACGGAGAGCGCTTATGTACGGCTCACGGCACCGCCGTACGGCACTGCCCTGTGCCCGCCGTGCATGCAGCGGCGCTGCCCATCGGGCGGCGGCGCGCCCTCGACGGCCGCCGGGCTCCGCCGCTGCCGCTCCACCAACGCGGCGGCAGCGGCGGCGGCGGCAGCGACGGCGGCTGCATCCGCAGCCGACGGCCACGGTCATGCGCCGCCGGTTCCGATTCCGGATGGATTCGTACCCAAATCCTGGCGCCCGCAACCGTCAAGCAGCGCTGCCGCTGTCTCGGTTTCGGATGTGTCCAAGCGGCCCGGTGTGCGCAAGATGCTGTTTGTGGGTTCTGAAGAGCCGGGGCCTCAGGCCAAGGGCAAGGCGACGGAGCCGACGCAGCCCGTGCCGCCGCCGACGGGGCCCGGCCCGGCAGCTCAGCTGCCGCCACAGGCACAGCCAGCCCCGGTGCCGGGAGCTCAGGCCGACTCGCCGCCGCCAGTGGCGGCGGCGGCGGCCCGGCTGCAGCCGCCTTGTGAGGGCGCGCCCACCGGCACCATCCCTTTCCCCGCCGCCGTTCCTGCGGCCGATCCCATGGCCCATCCCGTCCTAGCCGCTGCTCGAGCTGACGCTGCGGGTCCCAAGTCCCGGTCACAGCGCGGCGGCTTCCGGCGCCGTGACTTGGAAGACGAGGACGAGGAGTGGCGGGAGGACGGCGAGGATGCAGAGGTGCCTCCTGACGACGACGAGATAGAGGAGTCCCCGCGCCGGGGCGCTCGTACCGGCAGGCGCGGCGCGGGACGCCCGCTCCTGCGCAGCCGCAGCCGCGGCGGCGGTGTGCCTCAAGCGCCCTTTGCTGCGGCCGCCATAGCGCCCAGCCGGCTTGGCGAAAGCAGCAAGGAGACGTCCCCGAGGCCTCCGGAAGTTGGCCCAGCAAGCCCAGGGTCCGGGCCTGCGATGCCGTGTGCGGCAGTTGCTCTTTCTGGTCCTGGATTTGGGTCTGGATCTGGATCTGGATCTGGATCTGCGGCGGCACAGCTGGTGCAGCCGATGGTCGTGCCGTACGAGATCATCTTCAACTTCACGCCCATGTCGTACCGGCCTTGCCACCGGGGCGGCAACCACAAGCTGACGCTATGGATGAACCGCCGCCAGCGCCCGCCATCTCGGCAGCGCAAAGTCCTGGTGGTTGACTTTCGGCGATGCAACGGCTGCGGTGTACGGCGCGCCAACCGCTGGGTCATTACTAAGGGCGGCATCTCTGGGAACGACGGCATCCACTGCTTCGATTGCGCCCAAGTCGCCGGGCCCAGGGCGTCTGCAGGCGTGGCGGCGGCTGCCGGCAACGGGGGAGGCGGAGGCGGAGGCGGAGGCGGAGGCGGAGGCGGAGGCGGAGGCGGAGGCGGAGGCGGAGGCGGAGGCGGGGCACTGCTTGGCACCATCTTGCAGCCACCCCTAAGCGGTGGCAATGGCGGCGGCGGCGGCGGGGCCGACGACGTTGCGGCGGCGGCGGCGGCAGCGGCATCCGAGGACTCTTGGATGGACCTGGCGAGGGTCTGGGAGCAGGAGGATAGTGACGTGCAGGCCCAGGCCCAGGCCCAGGCCCAAGCGCAGCAGCTGCAAGCGGCGATGGGCCCCGGCTTCGGGTCCCGAAACCCCGACGCACCCGGGGGTTTCCCGTACGGAAGCCACCCGGGCCTGGCTCTGTCGGGCCTGAATGGGCCCGTAGGTGCGGTGCACCCAGGCTTTGGCCCGCACCCACTACAGGTCCAGATGGGCCCAGGCGGGCCTAGCCCGCTGGACCTGCCACGGCTTTCCGTACCACTGCGGCAGTACTGCCAGGGCTTCTCGGATAGCATCATGTGCGGTCCCTCGCCGTACGACGCTTCGCCTTCCGTCGGCGGCGGCGGCGGTTCGGTTTCGGTGGGCGCCAGCCCGTCCTCCGGCAACGGCAGTTGGCCGCGGGGCGGTAGCATGGCGGCTGGCGGCGGAGCCGAGAGCCCGAGGGCAGGGGATCACAGCGGCTGGGCTTCAGGTGCAGCGGTCCTGCCGTTCGGGATCAGCCCCCGTAGCGCCGCTGTCTGGGCGGCCGCCCACAGCCGCTTGGGCCCCGGCCGCCCTGTCGGGGCCGACGTCGGCGGCGGCAGCCCCCGCAGCCACCTGACCGCTCTCCGCCGCATTGCCGTACAGCAGTTGGTCGCGCCGCCGCTGGCGACGCAAGAGTCAGCTGCGGTGATGGCGCGTGCGGCGGCGACGGCGGCGGCCGTGCCGGACTTTGCCCACGCCCGCGCCAAGCTGAGCATCGCGCTCGACCCTGTCATAGAGGAAGCGATGGCGGGAGAGGGCGGCGGCGAGGGCGAGGGCGGTGCGAGACAAGCAGGTGAGCGGCTCTGCGGAACGGGCGCGTGGGAACGCGATGTGGGGCAAGCTGAGGGTCATGATGTGGCTCGAGCAAAGTTGAGCGTTGACCGTTCCATGTGCAGGTCAAAGGGAAGCGGCCGAGGATGCCACCCCAGCTGCTGCCGGGCCGGCCGAGGCGGCTGTCGGCGACAAGCGCACGTGCAACGACGCAAAGTCAGATCTGGAGCGATGGCTCCAGCGCCGCGAGCAGCAGCGACAGCGGTTGGACCTGCTCCGACAGCAACAGCAGCATGTACGGCAGCAGGGCGTACGGCAGCTCCTTGGTTTGCCGCTGCTGCTCGGCCGGCGGCCCGCCCTCGCGTCGGATCCGGGCCTGAGCCTGGCGGCGCCGCCGCCACAGCCTCCCCATTGGGCAGGCAGGCGCCCAAGCACCGGCGTCCTTGCGCCGCCGTCGACGTCCGGCTTGGCGGCCGCTGCTGACGTCAGCACCGGCCACGAAAGCGCCCTGTCGTACCATGACTCAGACTCGCCGCCGTACGTGCAGTCGGACGGGCCCCGTCGCGCCGACAGTGCTGCCGATACCGCTCCCGGCACGGCGAAACCACTCACCGGCGCTCCCGCCCCAGCCTCACCAATGACGATGCTCCGACCGGCCGGGGGGCCAGGACGGGACCCGGCTGCTGCGCCCCCGGCGGAGGCGCCGGGAGCGGCCGGCTGTAGGGCTGCCGGACCAGTCCGCGACCCGCTGGCTGGCGGGCAAACCGGGGCGGTAGCAATGGGCACCAATGGAGCGCAGCCTAGTGACCTCGGCAACGCGCACAGCCCTGGAGGCCCCAGCCCCGGAGGCCCCAGCCCTGGCTTCTCGCCTTCCGCGGGCAGAGGGCAGGGCGGAATGGCGGGGTACCTCTCGCCCGCCGATGCATCTACAGTGGACGTTTGGACGAGCGAGCTTGGAGCCCGGGTGGCGGCTGCGTGCCAGGTGCGGTGGCTGCATTGCGGCTTATAAGTCACGGTCGTCGCGATCGCGCTGGCTGGGGGTTGGTGGATGGCTGGGGCACTCGGCGCCGTTGCTCTGTCGGTGCAGTGCTGCGTGCTGCGCTGCCCAGTCATCGACCGGGGGCGTGGCGTGCACACGCACGGGGATTCCGAACAAGCGCAGCCCTCTGATCACCATGCCTTTGCCATCTCGCTTGCCGCAGGCTTGGGCGGCGGCCAGGGCCGCACCAGCGCTCAAGGCGAGGGCTCCTCCATCCGCGCCCGAGGCTGCGGAGGCGGCGGCGCCCAAGGCAGGCTCCGTGGACACGCCTTCTGTCGATCCTCCCGTGTCAGCCGCACCGCCAACGGTGCCCCGTGCTCCGGGCGAGATTGCCCAGGACGGCATCCCTCCGCGGTCGGCAGCTGACGCACACGCAGTCGGGCGACGAGATAGCCGGGGAGACGAAGCGGTTCTTGGCACCGGCCTGGCCACACCGGTGCGCTCGCAGTCACGAGCCCTGCAACTCCCAACCAACCCTAGCATGGCCCTTGCGCCGAGTTCATTTTTCTCACGCGCCCTCGTGCCCCGCCATGCTGTGCCATGCCCCCGTGTGCACGTCGCCGTGCCATGGGGAAGCAAGCAAGCAACCGTGCTACACCCCACCCCGCGCTCCTGTCCGCAGGTCCAGACGGAGGCGCTCCTGGCTGACGTGGCACGGCTGCAGGACTTCGTGCACAGCTGGCTGCAGGTGCGCAAGGGATGTGCTTACGTGGGCTGTCCGTGCTTGACCTCAACTGCCCGCCACCCAGCAACCGCAGCAACCGCGTGCCTCTACCGTATTCCATAGCTAACGCCCAACAGAGTACAAATCCCAGTCCGCTCTTACAAGCGTGCGGAACTCGTAGGTCCGCACCCCGTCACGCCCAGCGAGCCCGCCTCCGCCCCGCCCTGCCCCTCAGGCCAACGCGTGCCGCTGCCCCCTGTCGCTGCTGCTGGGCCCCCCCGCCGTCGCCATGGGCCTCGACCGGGAGGGGCTGCCGATGGCCCTGGACCCACAGCAACAGGTGCGCCCGGGAAAGATGGAAGCGAGCAGCTCGGGCTCCTCAGGGAAGATGCAAGAAGTTGGGGGTCAGGGGTGTGCTGGGACGGGAGTAGGCCTCGAGCCGGGGCTGCGAAATGTTGGGATGCTGCGAGACTGCAGAGGAGGCAGGGGGGCAGGTGCGAGACTCACTGCAAGGCAGCGGGCGGCGGCGAGCAGCCATGGGGTTACGCGCCTGAGCGCCCTTCGCGGAGGGGCCCGGTGTGAGCTGCGTGCGTCGTTGGGTCCGGCAGCCTGCGCTCATGCTGCATGTCGCCTTGACCTTGACCCATTCCCACAGGCCAACTGGGCCCGCGGCCGCGCCAGCATCTGTGCGAATTGGGCCAACGTCGCGGACGCAGCGCTCTCCGGCACGGAGGCCCGTGCCGCTGCGGAGGGGCCCGGAGGGCAGGCGGCGGCTCGGTCCGCAGCGGCCGGGGAGGCGGGCCCCGCGGGGAGCGGCCCCGAGGCGGCGGAGGCGGTGGCTCGAACAGAGGCAGCGGGGGTTGCAGCGGAGCTTGCCGCTGCTGCCGCCGCCGCTCCTGCCGCCGGGCTGGAGGACGCTTCCGCCGATGACGAGGCCGGGGCCGGGGCCGGAGGGGCTTGGGCCAATGGTCTCGGGGAGAAATCGACCGAGGGCCCACCGTCAACTTGGCGAGCTGATAGAAGTGGCAACGCAGCCGCCGCCGACGCACCTGCCAGAGTCATGCCGCCGGGACCGGCTCGGGTGGACCGTGGGGAGGTCGAGCGCCGTCCCAGTAATGGGGCGGCTGCAGGCCGTAGCCTGGTCACGCCCGCAGCCCTGGATCGGTTCCGTATGGTCGCCACAGAACTCGCGGAGCAACTAGCGTCGGACTTGACGTCAGCAGCGAAAGCTGAAGCAGTAGCCTCTCGGCGCGAACCCACGATGGCGGCAGCGGCGGCAGCGCAGGAGGCCGGGTCTGCCAGCGGAGGTCCTCCCCGCCCTGAGCGGGTGCAGCCGCTGCTGTTCGCCGCCGCAGCGGAGGCGCTCCGCCTGGCACTGCGGGTCGGCGCGGCGGGCGGTGGCGCGGGCAGCCGCCGCCTAGTCCTGCGCCTCGGCCCGAGCCCGGCCGGCGGCGGCGGCAGGGCCATCGTAGCCGTCCCCGCCTCGCTTGATGCCGGGGCCGGCAGCCGAGCAGCCAGCGGCGCCCAACACGGCAGGGGCAGCGGCAGCGGCGGGGCAGGGCGGGGTATGGCCCGCCCGTTGGACATGGGCCGTCCATCTGACGGCGCCCGGCCATGGCTTGGGCCGCCTGCTCCGCGCCCTGTTCCCTTTGCCGTCGGTGCTGCTGCTAGGCTCGGCGGCGGCCCAGGCAGCGGTGTACCGGGCGCGGCTTTCGGCTTGAGGCCGGCGGCCGGGGCGGGATCGCGCGGGGGACAGGGACACGAGCTCGCCTGGAACGGGGGCGAGGAGGACGGCTGGCGGGAACTGGGGATGGCAGACGAGGCGACCGCGCTTGGAGCGCCCTGGTTGGGCCAGGGCAGGAGCGCGCCGGGTCCGCCCGGCGGCGGTGGCTGGCATGGGGCCATGACCGGCCTGGGGCCCATGCACCGCGACGTGCGCCCAGCCCCGCCGCCGCTCCGAGGGCCCCTCGCGCCCCACGTGACACGCCCCTCGGGCTACCTTCTCTCCATACACGGATCTGGGCCGCTGGGCTCTCTCCCTCAGCCACCGCCGCCAATGGACCCACGCCAACAGCTCCCGCCGCCGCCGGCCTGGCCCCTGCGAGCCCCCCTGCAACTGGGTCCCCGGGCGCATCCTCAGCAGGCGTGGCAGCTTCCGCCCCAGGCCCAGATGCAGATCCAGATCCAGGCCCAGGGCTGCATGGACGATCTGGCAGATCCGGGACAGCACGTCCTCCCGCCGCCGCAGTTGCTGGTCCCACAGCCGCCCATGCCGCCGCCGGAGCTCGTCCCACAGTTGGCACGTGATGAGGATGCGGAGGCTGAGGTGGCGGGGCTGTACGGGCCGCTGTTCGAGTGAAGTGTACAGTCCAGCGGTTGACTATAAGCGATTGCCTGCACAAGGCATATCACACGTCGGATACCTGTCATCGCAGGAGCGAGCGTGTACTGTTGTGTGCTCGAAGGAGTTTTGGGTCCGGCAACAGTTTTTGGCCGGATAGCCCGGCCGATCCCCGCAGCGTTGGCAGGGCAGGGCGGTTGACCTTTCACTCAGTTTGCCCTGATGGTCGCCGTTCCAGTTCAGACACTTTCTGCAGGTTGGGGTCGAGTTTGGCAGGACGTGAGAGAACAATTCAACACGGTCCAGGACAGGACAAGACAGGACAGGACAAGACAGCAAAGGAAAGATAAGACAGGGCAAGGCCTAGTGTAGGTTCGTGCTCAGACTTGGTGCGCTGTGCTGGGCGCTGCCAATGCATCGCCTCGCCCCTCTGGGGTTCGCGTGCTGCCTGCTTCGGTGGACTGTGGCTTCCTGGGTGCGGGCTGATTCCTTCGCTTACGTAAGCGGGAGCCATATGTGTACGCGCTCGCGCCATGGCGCTCGATGCGGGGCGGAGTCAGATGCTTGCTTTGGTTAGGAGGACGCGGAGGCCGTCGCAAGATTGCGCGGATACTGATCTCGTTTGAACGTGCGAATCTTATCTCTTAGTCCTTCCCTTCTACTTTTATCGGCAGAGTAGTCCGGTTTGGGGATGTCAGGAGCCTTCCACGGCATGCTTGGTTTGCCCGGGTCCAAACGGGACCATGCCATGCGGGTGCAGGCCCCGAGGGTTTCTTTAAGCATTGCGAGAAGCGTATCGGAATCGGACTTGTGCAGGTGGCAAGGCTGCCAGTAGAGTCAGTTGCATAGTATCGCTATCGGCTATTACTTGTTGTGTCTGCCCTTTATGCGGCATCCAAAGTACTGGGCGCGTATATGAGGGCAGATTGCGTCGATTGTCACGACAATGAGTAGGTGCGTGTTGGTGCCGGTTTTGCGGCTTTAAGCTTGAGTCCAAGTCCGAGTTTGAGCTGAGGCGAGCTATGTCTTTCAGCCGTATAGATAGGGAGCCCACAGCTGGGAGGCAACCCTTGATTTGCAACTAGGGCTTTGGAGGCCATAGTGAGGAGTATGTAGCCCTAAAGAGCAGATGCAGGTGGTGCTCGGGAGGAACGAAGGAGCGCATGTCTCCAGGCAAAGCAAAGGAACAAGTAAGTTGAGGTGATGTGCTCCTCAAGGAGTAGCACGTTGGGGAGTGGCGCGGTTATGCGGTGGTGCTGTGTACGGCCAAGGATAAGCTTCAGATAGTTCTAGCTTGCGAGGTAGTAACTCAGTTCAAGCATAGGGTTGTGGCTTTGTTGGGCCCTACCCAAAGCATATGGGGGCAGGCTTTTGGGTTGTTCGTTGCGTGCGCTCCTTGGGCGGGGTGGTGGGCCAGCTGACTAAAGGCATGTCACGGGTGCTGGCGGTACGTAGACATTCCGCGCGATTTAGGCTCGATTCCAGTCTTGCGTAGTTTGGGCGTAGATTCTCTTGGTCAGTGGGCATAAGTAATGCGTAGATCTCGCTCTCCATCGGCTGCGCCCCGGGTGTTGTACCGCAATCCAGGGGCGGGGAGAAGCGGGGGCCACGCCCGGGGGGATGGTCTGGAAGGGGGCTCCTGGTACATCCACCCCACGCACGCGCTTCTGTCGAAGGGTGCGTGACCCGGCTGGTCCTAGTATCAGCTGTTCCATGCGTCTCCCATACTGCCGGTACGCGCTACGGTAACGGTTTGGTGTACGCCTCAACACCACGGGCCCCTTACCTTCCGTCAAGAGCAGCACACAGCCCCCGCCTGCATCAATGGCAACAGGGCAAGGTGGCGCACACCAACCACGGCAAGCCCATGTGGTTACATGGCTCACGGACAGCCCCGAAAGCGAACGCGATGATGCCTCCCCGACTTGCACGAAGCGAGAGTCCCACGCCCTGACGGCACGCAGCCCACTCATCCCGTTCCCCGTGCAGGGGCCTTCGTTGACATGCACGCACGTTCCTGCACACGGCGCCGCCAGCAGCCGGAGCGGGCGAAGCCGTCGGTGGGTGAGGCTGTTGTGCGATGCAGGAAGGGCGTCGATGCGGTATCAGTCGGGCCCCCGACCTGCCACAACGCGTGCGCGCACGCACCCCGCCCGACGGCGGGCGGTGGGCGTCTTCAAAGCCCGGGTTGTCGCGTGCCCCTTTTCGCAGCATACAGCTCACAAGTCGCAGTGCGGCGTGTGCCCTGCGCGGGGTCTCGGCGCGTTAAAGCCGTCCGGGAAGGAGCAGCGGGAATCGCGGCATCATCACGTCGGGGGCTGTGGCGGGCGGGCTGTCAAGCGTCAAACGCAGCGGCTCTAGCTTGCCGCGTGACTGAGTCTATGCATCTGCGTACTGTACGTGTCACGTCCGCAACGATACGCGTCGTAATAATAGCGCACGACCTGTGCGGTAACGTTGCTTTTTCCTCTCGGGCCTCGAACTGAAGCTTCGCCGGCGCTTGTGGAAACAACTTACGGGACTGATGCTTACAACCCATCGCGCGCACCTGGAGCTGTAGTCCACACATGATGGCCAGCATGCGACGACTCCACGCTGCGGCCGCTGTGTCGAGCGACTGCGCGGCTCGCGGCCTCTTAAGATTCTTACCGTGAATTCACAGTGCTTACGACCCAAGCTAGGTGGCCATGAAACAGCACGCAGCAAATGGTTCATTGGCGCGAGCCCCGCCCGCCGGGCAGGCCGAGTCTCAGCAGCCAGGCGCCGGTACCGCTGTCGCTCCAAGGCAAGGTCAGCGCCTTACGATAAAGCTGGGTCGCCCCAGTGCCGGTGAGCTTGCGCCTGCCACGGCGGGCCACTCGAGAAGTGGCGGGCCAGGCGCAAGCCCGCTGGGCCCATCGGGCCCCGCATACCCTCCTCGAGGCGCCGGCCCCCCAGCCGCAGGCACAGCTTACCTCGGACCCGGAGTGCCTCCCTACCTCGGTGGCTACTACCCCGGGTATGGCGTAGTGCACGCCCGGCCCGGCCCTGGCCCACCCAGCAGAGCGACAGCGTTGCCCGCCACGCCTCCTCACGCGCTGCAGCCTCGGGCGCCGATGGCACCGCATTACTCACACACCAGCCAAGCTACAGGGCCTCACGCTCATAGCACATTTCACACACACAGCGGCCGTGGCAGTCTGGCGCACCTAGGCCCTGCTCAGGCCGTGCGGCCGCCGCCGCCAGCTCCAAGGACCGAGGTGGCGGCGCCGGCGGCGGCACGGACCCAGCTGCCGCCCGCGTCAGCCCTGCCGCAAGCGGCGCCTACCGCCGCAGCCTCCGCCGTTCCATCCGTGTCAGCTGCAGCTGCGGGCATGGGCACTCTGCGAGGGGCCCCGCCTCTAGCAGCGGCCTCCCCCGCCCCCGCCACAGCCACGGCCGCGGCCGCGGCCGCCTCCCCACCCGCAACATCCTCGTCAGCGGCAGGGGCAGCAGCAGCAGCAGCGGCAGCCGCAGCAGGAGCAGCGGCAAGCCCGAAGCCACCGAGCCGCCTGGCTCCACCGCCGCGGCGGGCAGCCGTGCGAGCGGCGGCGCTTCTGTCCCAGCGCGGCGGCCCGGCGGCAGGCGACGGCGACGGCGTCGGCAACTTGGGTGAGGATCGGGCAGGGCGTGGTACTAGCGGCGGCGCTGACGGCAGCGACAGCGATGCCGGCGGCGACGGCAGCGGCAGTGCTAGCGGCGGCGAGAGCGCATCCGAGTCGCAAGAGTCTGGGGAGGAGGAGGAGGAGGAGGACGGGGGGTCAGACGGCGGGCGGCCGCGGGCCAAGCGGGGCAAGGGCCGGGGCGGCGGCGCCGCTGCAGCGGCAGCGGCAGCCGCTGCTGAGCCGCCGCCGCCGCCAGGCCCGCTGGATCCAGCCAAGATCCAGTGCATCGGCTGCAGCGGTCCGTGGACGCCGCCCCGCCCCAAAACGCGGAGGTGAGCTTGCGGCCCGGGGTGGTAGCCACTCGCACGGGCCTAGGCGCCAATGTCGTCCCTGGGCGCGGTGAACAAGCGCGTCGCCCCGCAGGGCTAAGTGACCGGTTTAGCCGGCTGATTTGCTTGGCACTGAAGCCTGGCCTGCAATGCGCATGGCTACCGTCTCGCGCCCATCAAGCAGGCTTATTCTCTTTCTGCGGCAATACGGTACAACCGCTCGCCCATTCTAACCGCTCGTGCCGTGTCGTTCCGCCGCTTTGTTCGGTCCGCTCAGCGGCTTCTTCTCCTGGCCAGGCCGGCTCTTCACCTGCGATGGTTGCTGCCGTGCCAACGCGGAGCGGACGGGTGAGCGGAGGGGTGCATCGAAGCCGTGCGAAACAGCCGTAATGCACTCATCCAGGGGGGCGCGCCCGGAACCTTGACCACACGGCTGCCTAGTTGCGGTGTGGGGCAGAGTTGAGTCAATTAGTTTGGGGCTTGCGGAAGAGGCAGCGGGGGATGCAGTACCTGTAGTCAGCTCTGTGGATTGCTGACTCAAATGTGGCCACCTTGCCCGTCCTGGACCGCCAGGGTACTACGGGCCGCCGGGAACCAGGTACGAACGGGAAGGTTGCTGGGAAGGGAGTTTGGGGCGTGGGAGTGGGCTTCCTCGGGTCGCATCCTTGGTCGTCCTGACTGTGGAGCCAGGCTTGGGCTGCACAAGCGCCCCGTAATAGCAAGGGTGTTTATTTGAGGATGCACGGCAGTGGTTTGCTGACAGAGGTGGTAAGCCAGCCGGGGTACCCGCGACGGGGCAAGACTCCCTACGCCGTTTGATCCACAGGTTCCTCAGTCTTTGCTCGTCAATCCAAGTGCTCCGTAATGCTGAATATGCCCTCCGCCCCCTTTTTCAGATCACTGGCGGACGCTGGCGGACGCGCGTGCGGCGTGTGCGGCGCACGACAGACGTGCCAGTGGCGGTTTCACCAGCTGGAGGTTGGGTCCTACACGTGTACGGTGTGCTACCTGCAGGTACGACATCTCGGGTTGTACTATTGCGGGCTTTGAGGCGGCGTCTGCACTGTTGCAAGTTGCCAGTGTGAGAGTCCCTCGTGTACGGCGCGTGGACACGTCTGAAGTGCGCCTTGCTGTACACTAATGCAGTACAAGCGGACGGGTGCTTACGGCGCACCGGGGTCAGGAGGATCCCGGGCTGCGGCATCGCCTCCTGTGCCCCGCCGCTGCGCCGAGTGTGGGGCGACCGAGAGCTCACGGTTCCGGCCCCACAAGACAAAGGCCGCACGCGTGGTGTGCAACCGCTGCCACTATGTGAGTCGGGTTGACTTAGCGGACAGAACACGGTCCTGAGGGTCCACCTAAAAGGGCCTGCCTAGCTTGAGCTGGGGGCTTTCGATAAAGTTGGGTGCGTGTGTGATGGACTCAGGTGGCAGAGTGGAAGCGAGTGCGGTCTGGCAGACGCGTGCGGCCAAGCAACACTGCACTTTTCTGGACATGGTGAATCTGCTGTAGTTGGGCTGGCGCGCGGCTTGCCCTTCTGGCAGCAGTGCTCTTGGCAGCACGGCTCCTGATAAGCACTGTTTCGGTGCGTGCGGTGGCCCCCGTCCGCAGTGGTACGACGAGGAGATGAAGACGTACCTTCGGCCTGGCTCGGCACGGAGCGGAGCTGGCGGCGAGGTAGGGTTTGGGCCTCGCTTGAACCGGGTGGGCCTGCCTGGGCCCAGGGCTGGTATGGCTCCACACTGGCTTGCCCAACCTTGGACGCCCCTCGCCTGCCCCGTTGCAACCCCCTTACCCGGCGAGCTCACCCCACAGGAGGGCGGGCCCAAGCCTGCTGGTCGGAAGCGGTAAGCGCTTAAATGCTGTTGGGAGGAATACGGCAGTACGGCAGGAGTACGGTTCCTCATTGTCGGCGAAGGCCGGACAAGGTGGTGCATGACACTGACCCCTTCGCGTCTGACCTTGTGCTGGCGACCCCCCAGCAGGGCAGCACCGGGCCAGCGGCGGGGCCGCAGTGCGCCCGTGGTTGAACCCACAGCCAAAGCTCCGGAGGGTTCCTGTGCCTGCGAACCCGGCCCGTCAACAGCCAGGCCTGCAGTTGGGAAGCCGGAAGCCGCAGCCGCGGAGCCCGAGCCGAGCACACAGCCAGCAAGCAAGCGGCTGCGAGGCGCGAGCCGTGCCACAGCAAAGCGGGACGACAGCGGGCCTTTACGAGATCCCGGGGGCCCGCCGCCGCGCCCGCAAGCCGTGTCTGCTTCTCCCAGCCCTGCCGCCGGCGGCGGCGGTGGCAGCAGCGGCGGCAGAGGGGCCGGCGGTGGAGGCAGGGCCGCGCCCAAGGCCAGTCCTCCCAGTGGCGTGGATAGCGGCAAGGGCTGCTCCCAGCCGCCCGCGAAGCGGCGGCGGATAGCCCTGCAGGAGGCCGAGGAGGAGGGCCAAGCAGCGACGGAAGGAAGCGCGGCTCCCCCTGCGCCAAGCGCCAGCGCTGACGGAGCCAGTCACCAGGAGCTGCTGAGGGGTCCGGCAGGAGTGGGCGCAGCCTGTCCGGGCACTCCGTGCCCATCCAGGGGTGAGCATAAAGCTAGCTAGCGGTGATGGAACCGACACACGTCCCACCCGGTTCCCGCGTGTATCGATACCCGCCGCCCCCGGTCGCCCCCAATGCCCCCAAGACTTGCACCTGCGGCTCATAATGCACCCCGCGGACTCACACCCCATGCCCTCCTCGCCCCCAGGCATCAGCGCCCCTTGCCACGCACCTCGCTCCGATGCCGGCACAGTCGCGGCGACGGCTGCCGCCGCAGCCAGCGGCACGACGCGCGATGCAGGCCCAGGGGCGACGCGGCATGGCTCCGATGCCGCCTGCAAGAGCCCCGCCAGGGTTCCCGCCACCGCCGCCGCCGCCGCCACCGCCGCCGCAGCAGCAGCAGCAGCGTCTGGGGGCCCTGGTGCAGAGGCCCAGCCCCCGTGCGCCGAGGGTTCGGCCAAGGTCGGGGGCTCACGGGGCGCAGCTACTGCACCTCCCCCTGGACCAGCCGCCAGTGCCCTGAGCACCGGACCGGAGTCCGGCTCTCGGTCCGGCCTCATGTCCGGTCCGGATTCCGGCCTGAATCCAGATCCAGACCCGGACGAGGACCTCCCGCTCGCGCTGCGGTCGCGGACGCTTGTACGGCCGTCACGGCCGCCCCCAGCGTCCCCGCGCCCCGCTGAAGCGCTGGAGGAGGGCGAGACCCAGCGGACCGAGGAAGTCCGGGATCAGCCTGAAACGATGGCGAAGCTCGAGTGCCAGCGGCCTCCTCCCGTGGTGCTGGCGCCTCAGCGCCCGCCTGCCTCTGAGTCTCGGCGAGACGAGGACATGGAGGAGGGCGAGGTAGAGGACGGAGAGCTTGGGCCCGGCGGGGACCAGCCGGGCCCGTCCGCTTGCGGGCCCCATGCGGACCCCGACCGCTGGGGTAACTCGGCGGCGGGTTGCGCGGAAGCGGCAACGCCGGGCGAGCTGTGGCACGGCGGCAGCCAGCACCTCCTCACCCACCGCCTCAGCCTTGACGGCCACGTGGCGCCCTCCCCCTGGACCACCTCGCTCCACTCGCAGCTGCACCCCTCGCCCTTCCACGCCCACGGCTCTGGACCCGCGGAGAGCCCCCTGCCGGCCCCAAGCCCTAGCGCTGGCAACGGCCCCGGCTCTGCCCGCGGCCGCACCCCAGGCCGCAGCCCTAGCGTGCAGGCCGGAGACGCCAGGGCTGAGGATGGAACGCCCAAGTCATGGCACCCCACGACGTCTCCTCCAATGTCGCCTGAGCTTCACAACCAAGTCGAGGGCCTGGGCCTGAGCCTGACCGGCGACGGCCTCGGCTTGGGACTCGGGGAGGGGCTCAGCGAGTCGCTGGGCCTGGGCCTGAGCCTGGGCCTCGCCGAGGGCCTGGGCCTGGGCCTGGGTGGATTCGGGCCTCAGGACCTGGGGGTGGATTCGATGCTTGCGCTGGGCTTGGCCGGCGAGGGCGAGCCGGGACGGGCGGCGGAGGCACTCGAGGCTACGGAGGGCCGGCAGCGGGTGGAGGCCGCAGTGACCGCTGATGAGGAGAAAGAGGCGATGCGGGGAACTGTGGCTGCGGACCAAAAGAACCAGCGGGTGCAGCGGGCAGAGGCCGCCCTGTCTCAGCCTCGGCCCACGCCGGTGGCTGCGGGTGCGGACCCGTCGAGGGACGCCCAGCTAGGGAGAAGGGCGCCGGCTGAGGACGCGGTGGAGGATGGACGCGTGGGGCCTTCGCAGGCCGAAGCGCGACCGCCAACGGAGCAGCAGCCCTCGGCCCAGGCAGCAACGCCAGCCACAACGGCCCCGCAAGCCCCCCGCAACCCGGCGGCCGCGCCCGCAACACCAGTCTCGCATGTCCAGCCGCCGCCGTCGCTCCCCGCGCCCCTGCGGCCTGCGTCAGCGGGAGGGCCGCTGGCGCAGGCCCCGGGGGCAATGTCAGCGCACGCGCCGCCGCCAGCGCCGCCGCCGCGAGCTCCGCCCCAGTGGCTGCAGGCCGCCTCCGCCACGGCGGCTGCGGCGACGTCACCGGCTTCCGCTGGGGACACCACAGCCACGCCCACGGCCCAGCCACCGCTGTCCGCTGCCCAGCGTTGCCGGCCACAACCGCCTCGGCCCACGGCCGGAAGCCTGACCGGTCCGCCCAGCCCCGATTCGCTGCAGGTCCAACACCACAACGGCCCTCCCGCTGTGCATGCGCACGCCCTGAAGACTGAGCAGCAGCCTGCAACGCTGCCACCACAGCCACCCCCCCCGCTCCAGCGCTCCCCCGGGCCGCCATCAGGGCCCCAGGGGCAGCCGGAAGGGGAGCAGTCTGACCTGGAGCGCGTCGGCTGGGGCAGCATGGCGTCGGCTGGAGGCGCCTCGGCGGCGGTGGCGGAGCTGCTGCCAGACCCAGCAGCGGCGCACGCCGCTGCATGCCCAGAGCACAATCCCCATCAACGCATGCCGTACGCGCCGCGCCCGGAACCTCACAGGCCGCAGTTTGATGCGGCCCAAGGCTCTCACGCTTCCGCGCGGTACGCAGAGCACGCGGAGCACGAGTCGAGCGCCCATCCTTCCCACCACCACTGGGCCCAGCATCCCCACCACCCCCATCATCACCACGACCATCACCACCACCACCACCACCACTCGGCCCCGCCTTTCGGCATGCCTCTCGAGCGCTGGCAAGGGACGCACGAGGTCGCGCACTCGGCCGGCGCGCGGCCCACAGCCCCCGGCTCTCCAGGGTCCGAGCACCGCTCTCCCTCTGAGCAACGCTCCTGGAGGGAATCGCCTTCAGGGTGCGACCCGATGCAATCGTCTGGATCCGACTGCGAGGCTGAGTCCGATCTGGAGTCGGGCGCAGAAGGTGGCGGCGGCGGCCGGTTCGGGTACCCGCCAGCCGAGCCGCGGGGCTTTGTCCTGGCGGGCAAGCTGGCGGGGGCGGCGGAGGCAGCCGCGCAGTCTATGAATGGGGAGGATGGAGCGCGGATGCAGGTATTGCTGCAGCAGCTACTTAGCAGCGGTGAGGGGCCGCTGGCGGCGGCGGCTGCAGCAGCGGTGGCAGCGGTGGCGGAGGTGGCGGCGGCGCGTGGTGAGGCGGCGGCGGCGGAGATGGCTGCAGCACAGGCTTCAGCGCTGGCGGTGGCGGTGGCGGAGCTCACGGCCGCCGCGGCTGCTGCCGCCGCCGCTGCATCCACCACCGCCGCGACCGCAGCGGTCGTTCGCCTGGCCCCACCTGCCTCCGCCGTCGCGGCGGCGAAGCAGGAAGCCAGCAGCAGTCCTGACGGCGCCGTCGGATCCAGCTCGTCGCCGCTGGAGCGGCGGAGCCCCACAGACGCTGCGACGCCGACAGCGCTGGCGGCGCCCTGCGGTGTCGCCGCCGACGCGTCTGCGGCGGCCCACGCTGGCAACGCGTGTCGGTTGGCCGTGCTCGGATCAGGGCCCGAGGCGGAGGCTGGTGGCGGCACTGAGACCGGCACTGACACTGAGGCGTTTGCCGATGAGCCGTCAGGCGACGCCTCGCACGCCGCCGCTGGCGCCACCGCCGCCGACGGCGCAGCGGCACGCCCTGGGGTGTCCGACTCTACCCCTGGCGCTGACTACCTCGCCGCTGTAACGCCTGCTGTCGCGGCCATCTGGGTCGGGCAGGCGTCAGAGTCGGTCATGCAGGCTTGCCAGGTGCGGCCAGGGGCCGGCCACGTGGGGCTCTTAGTCATCCATCTGCACTCGAGTCGGTGGCAGTCAGCCTCTGACCTTTGGCCTCCACTTACCGGTGTCCCCTGTGTGGTGCCTTTCTACAGGCCATCTGCCGCCGTCGCTCGGACGGACTGGCTTCCTGGAGAGTATCGGAGGCTGCGGACGCCCGTGGCGTGGCGCCGGTGGGCATGGCTCCCGAGTCCCAGGCCTCTCAGGTACGTGCTCCGGGTTTGGTGCACTCTGAAGGGACTTTACCCTCGTTCCGAAACCGTATGCTTCCCACTGCTGTGCCTCAGTAGCTGACTTGCGCAGATAGCGATGAGGGCTGAGTCTGGCCTCGATCCCTCAATCCACAACCCACCTGTTTCCCGCCGTCCCTTCCCCCGGCCATCAGGCGTTGAGGCTGTGTGACTGGGTGCTGAGATGGCTGCAGGTGAGGGACCACTCTGGCGGGATCTCGGGTGCTATGTCCTAGCCTTCTCGCACGGCCCAAGAGAAATCGCACCTGTGACTCGTCCTTCCGCCTTCATATGCCTTCTCTGACAGTCCCCCCGTTGGCGCTAGACGCTGCCACCTTGCCCACGTCTTGCACACTCCTAGAGGAGTTAGTCATCGTTCTCCTCGTTCTGCTAACCCGGCGCCTTCCTCCCCCCTGCCCACGACTGCCTGCTCGCCCCAGGTGTACGTGTGGCGCTCGCCGCTGGAGCTCCTCCTCGGACCGGAGGCGGAGGAGGCCGGGGCCGAGGCCTCAACCGCCGAGGAGCAGGTGGGGACAAGCGGCCAGAGAGAGGGCAGAATCTCAGGATGCGATGGTTACAGCAGGAACCGCCTCCAGAAGGGGAGGGGTTGAGCGAGAGCGCCACCTACTGGGTGTGCCACCTGCACACCGACACCCATGCAACGTGGCAAACTTTCGGTCGTCACTCAGAGATGTTGCTGTGGTCAGTGTCCACGTTGCAACCAAAGCTGGGGCTGGAGGTTCCAGGCCAGCAAGCAATGTCCGCTATGCTCGTGTACCGTGTGGGCCCGAGGCTCCCCGCCACCTTTGCACCCATGGCCCCCCATCTCCGCAGGCCAACTGGGCCCGCGGCCGCGCCAGCATCTGTGCCGATTGGGCGAGCGTCGCGGACGCAGCGCTCTCCGTCACGGAGGCCCGTGCCGCTGACGAGGCGCCGGGAGGGCAGGCGGCGGCTCGGTCCGCAGCGGCCGGAGAGGCGGGCCAGGCGGGGAGCCACCCCGAGGCGGCGGAGGCGGCGGCTGCTCACAGCCCGCCGCGGGGCGACGCTGCGAGGCGCAGCACAGGCGGCGAACGCAGCACGGCTACGCCGCCAGACATGCGCGCCCTGGCGGCGCCCGCCGTGACTGCCGTAACGCCTGCAGCGGTTGAGCGGTTCCAGTGCGCGGTCTCGAACACGGCGGCGCAACTCGAGTCCGAAGTCTTGGATCAAGCACCGGACCTGCGCGTGGATCTGGATCTCGATCCCATGGAGGCTTCTGCAAGCAGCCTCTGTCCCGTGCGGCCGCTCTTATGGCGTGCCGTTGCGGACGGCCTGAGGCTGGGCCTGAGGGTCGGAGCTGCGTCGGGAGACGTAGGGCCCGGCGGGGCACAGCAGGCGCAGGGAGAGACCATCCTTGAGCTTGTGTTACCGCCGGCTTCGGAGCTGGTATACATGCCTGGTGAGGCGGGAGGGCAGTCGGGACCTCCGGCTTTGGAGCTGGTGGTGGTAGCGCCGGGGTTGCTGAGGCGGCGGTGGGTGGTAATGTATGGAGGTTCGGATGCCGGCTTTGTGGAGGGACCGGTGGAGTTGGTGGTCAAGGCCCGGATGGCCGTGTGTTAGTAGATAGCTCGTGTACATACTACCTGATGCCTCGAGTGGGGGTGGGCGCAGCCTCGAATGTTTCGACCGCGGGATACTTACTAACGGTACTGTGAGCGTGCGGCGTGCGGTATGGAGATGGATTGAAGTCTGAAGGTTGCCCCACGAGGTGTCCCGGGGTCAGATGACAATCCTCGTTGGTTACATTGGGGGACCAAATTGTCGGGTACTACTGACAGTGGCAGGTATTATTGACACTGGCGGATACATGTATCGTTAGGCTTGAACATTCAGTCGTTCGAGTGTGGGTGTGTTGGTGTCACACGGATGTGTCATGGGGGCGGAGCCGATTCAGAGTAGGGTTTACAGTGAGCACCGACCGCGGTCGGCGCTACTGAACCAAGCAACATAAGGCCCAAGGGACCCAATCGGCAAGGCACATCCAACCGCAAGGGGTGACCCCCTCATCCTGATCCCACTGCGCACAGCATTGCCCCCCTCCGTTACACTTTCCCCGTCGTCATTGGAAGCGGTAGTATCAATCTTACGGACTCATACATTTTACCTCATGCGTTGGTACATAAATGCATTGCAGATCATGAATAGGTAAGCTCATGTCCGCCCGCCGGCAGGCAAGTAAGTACGGCAGATCTTTATTTGCCTCAGCACTTACACCTTCATTACCCCACCCCTCCCCGCTACTGCGCACTCGCCCCTCCACTGCTGTCTGTTCCCGTTCACTTGCACTCCATCATCATCTTCATGTCGGCCTCGGGGTCGACGACGTTGGCGGGCAGCAGGTTGAACTTGTCCACCAGCACGCCCACGGCCTCGGGGGTCAGGAAGGCGGGCAGGCGGGGGCCCAGGCGGATGTTGCGCACGCCCAGGTGCAGCAGCGTCAGCAGCACCGCCACGGCCTTCTGCTCGAACCACGACAGGTCCAGCGACAGCGGCAGCGAGTTGACGTCCGTCTTGAACACCTTGGCCAGCTCCGTGGCAACCACCAGGGCGCTGTACGCGTCGTTGCCTGGAGGGGGCGGGCGGGAGGGCGCGAGGGCAGGGAGGGGAGGAGGTCAGGACAGCCGCGGCAGGAGAGGTAGATAGGGAAAGGCGCGCTGGATGGCAGGGCTAGCGTGAGAGGAATGTGGGCTTCCGAGGCGCTGAGAAGTGACGTGCAATTCGTTTCCCGCCTGTCCTCTCTCGCCTCCCCTCCCCCCGACCAGCCACTCACACTGGCCCATGTCCAGCAGGCGGGGCAGGTCGGTGCCCGGCAGGGTGCCGAAGTCCTGGTCGAAGATGCGGAACTTGCCGCAGCCCAGCGTGAGCACCATGGTGTTGGTGGGCATGAACTGGTACAGCTTGCTGTAGTACTTGCGCTGCGGCTCCGAGCCGTCGCAGCCGCCCACCAGGAAGATGTGCTCCAGCTTGCCGGTCTGGATGGCATCGATCACCTGCGGCGCCACGCTGAGGACGGCGTTGTGGCCAAAGCCCACCTGAGAGGGAGCGCATGGGAGGGAGGAGGGAGGGAGCAAGTCAGGAGGACTGGGGCGGAAGGGCTGAGGAAGCCAGGTCAGCGCAGGACGGAACATGCAATTGTGTGGGCCCCGGCAAGGCATGTCCTCCTGCCTGCCTGCCTTTCCCCCTCCTGCACCCGTCCCACAACCCCGCTGCACGCACCGTCACGTCCTTCTTCTGCTCCCTGGCGGCGCAGTCGGCCTCCGTGAAGCCGGGCAGCTCCAGGGCGCGCTTGATGATGGGCGTGAAGTCCTTGTGCCCGGTGGCGTCGGCCTTGATGTGCGGGATGCCGCTCAGGCCGGTCTGCGGGGGAGAGGGTTTGGGGTTGGGGTTGGGGTTGGGGTTTGATGTGGGCAAGTGTTGCAGGTAAAGCGTCGTGTCTTGCTCGTACCAAGCTGCAGGCTTGATCCCTCCATCCCCCAGTCCCGCTTGCCCGCCGGCCCCCCGCGCGCTGTCCCTCCGACTCCCGCCCCCACCGCCCGCTCACCTCGTTGATGGTGTAGATGTTGCCCTTGTAGGCCGTGAGCGGGTCCAGCACGCAGTTGGTGGTCACGGCGATGGAGCCGGGGAAGGCCGCGAAGTCAATCTTCTGGCGGTACCAGGCGCCGCCGAAGTGGCCGGCCAGGTGCGGGTACTTCTTCAGGCCGGGGTAGCCGTGGGCGGGCAGCATCTGCAGGGGCGAGGGACGAGGGAGGAGGAGGCGAGATGTTTGGGCACGAGGGCACGTATACCAGGCAGGGTGGATGCTACAGGTAGGGCATAGGCTGCCCTCACAGCACGTGAGCTGACTTGCCCCTGCACAGCCGTACAACCATCCCTGCCCTGCCAACCGCACCTACAGTCTGCCACCCGCCCCCAACCCCCCCTCCCGCCCCCCCGCACCTCGCCGTGCGTGTAGACGTTGATGCCCATGCCGGCGGTCTGCTCCAGCAGCATGTGCATGTCGTGCATGTCGTGGCCGGTCACCAGGATGGCCTTGCCGGGGATGGGGTTGAGCGACACGGGCGTGGGCACGGGGTGGCCGAAGGTGCTGCTGTGCGCGTTGCTGAGCATCTCCATGACCCTGAAGTTGGTCGCGCCGGCCTGGAAGCAGTGGTCCAGCACGGCGCCCACGTCAGCAGCGGCGGGCGTGCTGAGGAAGTGGAGCAGCTCCTGAGAGGAGGGGAGGGAGGGAGGAGGGTGGCGGGGGAGGGGTGGGAAGGGCTAAGGATGCTGGTGCTACAGATGGAGGGAAAACGAATGGAAGAGGCCTCAAGACAGGCGCCTGGACCCACATCAGGAAGCTTCAGTCCTCGCTCCTGCCCCTGCCCCTGCCCCTGCCCGCACCTGCACGTCCGCATAGACCTTGGGGCCCCTGTGCCCCAGCGCCTCGGCGTGGTGGGCGTAGGCGCACAGGCCCTTGAGCCCGTACATGAGCAGCTCCTGCAGACCCGCCAGGGTCAGGCCCAGCGTCTTCTGACGGGCAGCGATGCCGGTCTGTGGAGGGAAGGCACGGGAGGCCAGGCCCAAGGGGGAAGGATAGCCGTCAGCGCTGAGGGATCAAGCAATGGCGGGAGACAGGAACTCATCACGGCACGGCTGAACTCGAGGGGAATGGCACACGCTGTGCTTTCAGCGTTCACCATGCCACAATGCCGTCCATCCGCCTGACGCCCCACCCTCAGCTGGCCCTGGCCTCACCTGCTCAGCCACCTCAAGCATGGCCCCCACGCCGCCCAGGGCCGCCGGCTGGGAGTTCCAGACCAGCGGGTGGGGCATGGGCGCGTGCCAGGGCTGGGCGGCGGTCTCCGAGGCAGGCACCTGCACGCCCTTGGCAGCGAGCTGGGCCGCCAGCTTGGCGTGCAGGTGGCGAGACTCGGTCACAAACTCTACAAAGCGGTCATCGGCGAAATTGACGTTGGTGAGCGTGGAGAAGATGGCGCCGTTGACGAAGGTGTTGACCTCGGCATCCTCGATGCCGGCGGAGGTGCGGGCGATGTGAGCAAGCGAGCCCAGGCCCTTGACGCTGTAGATAAGCAGGTCCTGCAGCGCAGACACCTCGGGGGTCTTGCCGCAGATGCCTGGGGGGAGAAGGGAAGGAGCAGCGCGGGGCAGGGTCGGTCGCGGGTCGTGGGGGGCGCGGTGTGGGTTTCGCGCCAACGGGACATGTGACTGAGGGCGACCCTACGCCAGCCGCAGTCCCCTAGCTGGCTCTGGCTCAAAGGAACGCTCTCAGCAAGCACCCACCGATCTCGGTGCAGCCGGTATTGTTCTTGGTCTGCTCGCACTGGTAGCACATCATCTTGTCGTGGTTGAGCGCAGCCTCGGTGGCGGCCATGCGCTGCTTGATGCTGGTCAGGTCGCGGGATGGCAGCTCAGTAGTCGACATATGAGCCTGCACGCGAGTCGACACGCGGACGGGGATGGACCGCGCCAGCCCCGAGCTGCTGCGACCGGATGTCGACGCCACGCCGCCGCGCACAGCCGAGCCGCTGGAGGCGAGGCCACGGGACATCATGGTGTCTGGGCTTAGATCGTAAGGAAGACGAGGTGGTTGCGGGAGCACCGAAACGGTCGCGATGTTATTAAGCTCACGAGCAGCCGAGGCCAATCGGTTGCGTCTCTCTACGATACGGTCGAGAAGGGCAATACTTTGACTTATGGAACGGAGGCTGCAGCGATACGCTTATGTACCGAAGGCCGAGCGGAAGTGGCCCTTACGCATGCATGCCGTACGGTCCGCGATGGGGCGGTCACGGGGATGCGGACAAGCGGAGTACCGTCGGATGCATGCTGGACGGGCCAGGGGACTCGGCGGTCGCTCAGACCTGGCGCGCATCGCCGGCCCAAAGCTGCCGGCGTCGGTGTGGGGTGTGCGTGCCGGCGACATGTCGCCGGAAGTGGCAATGCCCCGAAACGCCGCGACATCGCCGGACCTCCGCGACTGGCCGCAACCGGCTCCGACGCGCCACGCCCGCTCCGATCGAGCTGCAGTGGTCTTCCCCGCTGATATGCTGCATGCACCTGCACGCTTGCTTCCCGGCTGTTAATTTGTCGGGACCTGCGACGGCCGATGGCACGAACCCACCGCCGACCAGATGCCCCACGGCAGACGCGTTGTACCGTCCTCACCGCCACTTGAGGGTTGGACCTGTCCCCGATGGCCCTTGGGAGGGTCCCCCATTCATAGGCGGCTACGCTTCACAGGCGTTTTGCGTCGGTCAACGAAATGCGACGCCACGACTCCGCGGCACTTCGCCCTGTTGTCTATGCGGTAATGTCCCCGATGGCCCATCGGGGGCCTGCAACGGCACGCGACGGCCGGTGGCACGAACCCATTGCACGTGTCACCCAGATGCATGGGGAGGCATGGGGCGTAAGAAGCAGGCTGGAATATTGACCGTTGAGCGTGCAAGCCGAGCGTTGAGGGTTGCCGCCCCACGGAGCGCCCCACGTTTGCACCACAGAAGCAGACTTGCCCCAGGGGTTTAAAAGCAAAGTTCAGCGATGGTCGCTCGGCCCCAGCCCTCCAGGGGTTAGGGATGGGCAACTCGGGGGTAGAAGACAACTTGTCGGTCTGCCCTTGTCAAGGCCGGCGTCGGGGGCGTGCACCCTCTCAAACCCCACGTCCAGCCCAGCCTCCGTCAATCTTGGCCTGCCCCGATTACTTCAAACTCCTTGCCTTCGATCATGTGCATGTGACTGCAGTCGATGTGACCATCCGTAGGGTGGGCGGGACTTCCGGTTTGAAGAGGAATGGCGGTGGCGGGGATGGACTGAGCTGCGGAGGTCAGGGGTGAGCAAAGCTCACCCCTGGCGGAGGTTGGATGCACGACTGTGGGGCCTAGGGGGTCCCCCCATGTGGGTCTTAGCGCGGTGTTGCCCCGCGGGAGGGTTGCAAAGGCGGTGGGGCGGGTGCTGCAAGGATGGACCGAGGGGGGCGAGCTGGGCTTGATACGATGCTGTGTGCGGAGTGTGTAGGCCCAGTGTGGTGCAAGGCAGGAAAGGACGCCGGCCAGAATGTGCTTGCCGCAGACACAGGAGAGCCTTGCGTAGACTGTATTCGTCAGGCCCTTTGCAGCGGGTACTCATAAGACAAGTTGGAGGCTGAAACTTGGAGGCCAGTGGGCTGAACCTTGCGGACCTCAGTCCTCAACCAGGATTGGCAGATGGGGGCCGGCCCTGTGTCTGGCCTTGTGCGCAGAACGGCATGGCATACAGTTCAACGGGCAATGGGGCCAGGAAGGTGAAGTACACGTACTACTGCCGGCGGGGCGCCAGGGGCAAGATTACGCTGCAGGGGCAATGGGCCCACAGCAGCCAGGGCATGCAAGCAAGTCAAGCGGTAACCTACAGCAGCTGCAGTGAGATCAAAATAGTTGCTCGGAAGGCAACCAGAGGGTGACGAAAGGGGCGGCATCCTCCTCCGGGAAACAGTCAGGAAGCTAACGGCGAGGGACCGTGGGGGGTGGGACGGCGGGGTGGGTACTTGCCGTCCGTCACTAGCATGCCACGACAGGTCCACACAGCCTTGCTTCCAAGCAAGCGTGCAGGTGCATGCAGCATATCAGCAGGGAAGACCACTGCAGCTCGATCGGAGCGGGCGTGGCGCGGATCGGAGCCGTTTGCGGCCAGTCGCGGAGGTCGGGCGATGTCGCTGCGTTTCGGGGCATGCCACTTCTGGCGACTTGTCGCCCGGCACGCCCACCCCACACCGACGCCGCTAGGTCGGCGATGCGCGCCAGACTGAGCGACCGCCGAGTCCCCTGGCCCGTCCAGCATGCATCCGACGGTACTCCCGCTTGTCCGCATCCCCGTGACCGCCCCATCGCGGACCGTACGGCATGCATGCGTAAGGGCCACTTCCGCTCGGCCTTCGGTACATAAGCGTATCGCTGCAGCCTCCGTTCCATAAGTCAAAGTATTGCCCTTCTCGACCGTATCGTAGAGAGACGCAACCGATTGGCCTCGGCTGCTCGTGAGCTTAATAACATCGCGACCGTTTCGGTGCTCCCGCAACCACCTCGTCTACCTTACAATCTAAGCCCAGACACCATGATGTCCCGTGGCCTCGTCTCCAGCGGCTCGGCTGTGCGCGGCGGCGTGGCGTCGACATCCGGTCGCAGCAGCTCGGGGCTGGCGCGGTCCATCCCCGTCCGCGTGTCGACTCGCGTGCAGGCTCATATGTCGACTACTGAGCTGCCATCCCGCGACCTGACCAGCATCAAGCAGCGCATGGCCGCCACCGAGGCTGCGCTCAACCACGACAAGATGATGTGCTACCAGTGCGAGCAGACCAAGAACAACACCGGCTGCACCGAGATCGGTGGGTGCTTGCTGAGAGCGTTCCTTTGAGCCAGAGCCAGCTAGGGGACTGCGGCTGGCGTAGGGTCGCCCTCAGTCACATGTCCCGTTGGCGCGAAACCCACACCGCGCCCCGACGACCCGCGACTGACCCCTGCCCCGCGCTGCTCCTTCCCTTCTCCCCCCAGGCATCTGCGGCAAGACCCCCGAGGTGTCTGCGCTGCAGGACCTGCTTATCTACAGCGTCAAGGGCCTGGGCTCGCTTGCTCACATCGCCCGCACCTCCGCCGGCATCGAGGATGCCGAGGTCAACACCTTCGTCAACGGCGCCATCTTCTCCACGCTCACCAACGTCAATTTCGCCGATGACCGCTTTGTAGAGTTTGTGACCGAGTCTCGCCACCTGCACGCCAAGCTGGCGGCCCAGCTCGCTGCCAAGGGCGTGCAGGTGCCTGCCTCGGAGACCGCCGCCCAGCCCTGGCACGCGCCCATGCCCCACCCGCTGGTCTGGAACTCCCAGCCGGCGGCCCTGGGCGGCGTGGGGGCCATGCTCGAGGTGGCTGAGCAGGTGAGGCCAGGGGCCAGCAGGGAGGGGGGGCTTCAGACGGATGGACGGCATTGTGGCATGGTTGAACGCTGAAAGCACAGCGTGTGCCATTCCCCTCGAGTTCAGCCGTGCCGTGATGAGTTCCTGTCTCCCGCCATTGCTTGATCCCTCAGCGCTGACGGCTATCCTTCCCCTTGGGCCTGGCCTCCCGTGCCTTCCCCTCCACAGACCGGCATCGCTGCCCGCCAGAAGACGCTGGGCCTGACCCTGGCGGGTCTGCAGGAGCTGCTCATGTACGGGCTCAAGGGCCTGTGCGCCTACGCCCACCACGCCGAGGCGCTGGGGCACAGGGACCCCAAGGTCTACGCGGACGTGCAGGTGCGGGCAGGGGCAGGCGCAGGGGCAGGAGCGAGGACTGAAGCTTCCTGATGTGGGTCCAGGCGCCTGTCTTGAGGCCTCTTCCATTCGTTCTCCCTCCATCTGTAGCACCAGCATCCTCAGCCCTTCCCACCCCTCCCCCGCCACCCTCCTCCCTCCCTCCCCTCCTCTCAGGAGCTGCTCCACTTCCTCAGCACGCCCGCCGCTGCTGACGTGGGCGCCGTGCTGGACCACTGCTTCCAGGCCGGCGCGACCAACTTCAGGGTCATGGAGATGCTCAGCAACGCGCACAGCAGCACCTTCGGCCACCCCGTGCCCACGCCCGTGTCGCTCAACCCCATCCCCGGCAAGGCCATCCTGGTGACCGGCCACGACATGCACGACATGCACATGCTGCTGGAGCAGACCGCCGGCATGGGCATCAACGTCTACACGCACGGCGAGGTGCGTGGGGGCGGGAGGGGGGTTGGGGCTTGGGGGCGGGTGGCCAACTGTAGGTGCGGTTGGCAGGGCAGTGATGGTTGTGGGGCTGTGAAGGGGCTAGTCAGCTCGCATGCTGTGAGGGCAGCCTATGCCCTACCTATAGCATCCACCCTGCCTGGTACACGTGACCTCGTGCCCAACATCTCGCCTCCTGCTCCCTCGTCGTTCGTCTCCGCAGATGCTGCCCGCCCACGGCTACCCCGGCCTGAAGAAGTACCCGCACCTGGCCGGCCACTTCGGCGGCGCCTGGTACCGCCAGAAGATTGACTTCGCGGCCTTCCCCGGCTCCATCGCCGTGACCACCAACTGCGTGCTGGACCCGCTCACGGCCTACAAGGGCAACATCTACACCATCAACGAGGTGAGTGGGCGGTGGGGGCGGGAGTCGGAGGGACAGCGCGCGGGGGGCCGGCGGGCAAGCGGGACTGGGGGATGGAGGGATCAAGCCTGCAGCTTGGTACGAGCAAGACACGACGCTTTACCTGCAACACTTGCCCACATCAAACCCCAACCCCAACCCCAACCCCAAACCCTCTCCCCCGCAGACCGGCCTGAGCGGCATCCCGCACATCAAGGCCGACGCCACCGGGCACAAGGACTTCACGCCCATCATCAAGCGCGCCCTGGAGCTGCCCGGCTTCACGGAGGCCGACTGCGCCGCCAGGGAGCAGAAGAAGGACGTGACGGTGCGTGCAGCGGGGTTGTGGGACGGGTGCAGGAGGGGGAAAGGCAGGCAGGCAGGAGGACATGCCTTGCCGGGGCCCACACAATTGCATGTTCCGTCCTGCGCTGACCTGGCTTCCTCAGCCCTTCCGCCCCAGTCCTCCTGACTTGCTCCCTCCCTCCTCCCTCCCATGCGCTCCCTCTCAGGTGGGCTTTGGCCACAACGCCGTCCTCAGCGTGGCGCCGCAGGTGATCGATGCCATCCAGACCGGCAAGCTGGAGCACATCTTCCTGGTGGGCGGCTGCGACGGCTCGGAGCCGCAGCGCAAGTACTACAGCAAGCTGTACCAGTTCATGCCCACCAACACCATGGTGCTCACGCTGGGCTGCGGCAAGTTCCGCATCTTCGACCAGGACTTCGGCACCCTGCCGGGCACCGACCTGCCCCGCCTGCTGGACATGGGCCAGTGTGAGTGGCTGGTCGGGGGGAGGGGAGGGGAGGGAGGACAGGCGGGAAACGAGTTGCATGTCACTTCTCCAGCACCTCGGAAGCCCACGTTCATCTCACAGTAGCCCTGCCATCCACCGCGCCTCCCCCTCTCTTGCCGCGGCTGTCCTGACCTCCTCCCCGCCCTGCCCTCGCGCCCTCCCGCCCGCGCCCTGCAGGCAACGACGCGTACAGCGCCCTGGTGGTTGCCACGGAGCTGGCCAAGGTGTTCAAGACGGACGTCAACTCGCTGCCGCTGTCGCTGGACCTGTCGTGGTTCGAGCAGAAGGCCGTGGCGGTGCTGCTGACGCTGCTGCACCTGGGCGTGCGCAACATCCGCCTGGGCCCCCGCCTGCCCGCCTTCCTGACCCCCGAGGCCGTGGGCGTGCTGGTGGACAAGTTCAACCTGCTGCCCGCCAACGTCGTCGACCCCGAGGCCGACATGAAGATGATGATGGAGTGCAAGTGAACAATCAGTGGAGGTTCGGGGTATTGGCTGGGTGGAGAGGGGTAATGGCTGGGTAGAGACTGGTAGGGCGGGGAGCAACTCCCAAGTGCTGAGGTGGCGAGAGAGCTTATGAGTGAACAAATGTTGTATGCATGAACAGATGAAGTGCAACGCATGGGATCTGAGGATATGAACGCTTAAACCTAGCTGAGACTGCTAAGCTGGTATGACTACTGGGCATGGACTTGCATGTAATGTCCAAGCATCGTGATCTGTCTTTCTTGATTGTATTGTCGTCCGTCTCCGCTTCCCCGTGCGGCAGTTAGCAGCGCGCTCAGCCTTGTCCTGGTATGCTTTGCCCTCTGCAGCACAAAGCGCCCTCTCAAGCCAGTGGGTCACAGACAGCTGTCACGTTGTCACATCGCTTCTTGCAATACGCGCATGTCATGTCCCTGGCGTGTGACAGGTGTCGATGCTCACGGGACCAGAGCACGCCCCCTTCTCAGAGACCCAGCCCAACTTCAGGTACCGGTAGCACTTGCCCTCTGCGGACGCCCTCCCAAAGCAGCCCATTACCACGTTCATGCCCAGCTAAATCCCGTGTCTACCCTGCCCGGACCACACTAAACCAGCCATGTTCGGTTGTTCGGTGTCTCTGCGCTCCTGTCCTCCCAAAAGGCAGTTCGGTGCCACATGCATGTCAAGCCATACATCCCCTACCTAATCTGCGCGGACTGCAAACTGTCAGCCTCAACGTGTTCGGTGACTTCCTGCCCCCAATCTCAGCTCCTGTGGCACTGTCACAACCAGCCGCATACAAAGATAGGTGTTCGCCGAGAGATGCAAATTTTGAGTTCTAGTCTACGGACAGCGCCCTCTCGAACAGCACCGGAGGGGGCAACAGGGCTAGTGCCGAGGACCCCTCCTGTTCTGGACGGGCGGTCATGCGCCACGCCCAAAGCCACGCAGGCTCCCGAGCCATGCGCACCCGAGACCAACATTCCCGTCCCGCGGGTCAGTCCGTGGCATCCTCCGTGCTGTCTTCACTCTCAGTGCTTGTATCCTCCTCATCGTCGCTGCTGTCACTCTCGCTCTCGCTACCGCTGTCCGACGCCGCGCCGGCGCCATTGGCCCCTGCGCCGGAGCCCGAGCCCCCGGGCTCCTTTGCCGCTGCACCCGTGGCTGCGGCCTCACCAGCCGACGCTGGCTCCTCCTTCGGCTCTGAGGCGGCTGCTGAAGAGGGCCCTGCGGCCGCCGCCGCCACCTTGGGCTCTGCCGCCACGGCCGGCTGAGCTGCCCGCGCCGCCGCGGCGGCGACGGCCTTGGCCAGCGTCAACATCACCTCCGCCAGGGCTAGCGCCGCCGCCGCCACCTCGGGCGCCCACTCCACGGTCACAGGGCGCAGGCCGCTCGCCTCCGGCCCGTGCTGTGCCGCCGCCGCTGCGGGGCCGGCCGCTGCTGCCGCCGCGGACTCCGTCGCTGCCGCCGCTGGCTCTGTCGACACCGCTGCCTGCACCGAAGACTCAGCCGCCGCCTCCGCCTTGACGTTTCCGCCGTCCGCGTCCGCTTTGGCGTCAGCAGCCGAGGCGCCGTCCCCGCCCGCGGCCGTCGCTGCTGCTGGCGACGGAGGAGCCTTGGCCGCCGCGAGTCCTCGAGCGCCCCACTCCACGTTTGCCGCCGCCACGCTCGGTGGCAAAAACACGGGCGGCGGCTTGGGCTGCAGGAGCGCTACCAGGGCCGGCGGCGGCGCTGGTAGCGCCGTTCGCAGCTGCAGCGCGACGCCAGAGGCAGGAGCTGCTGCTGCGGCGGCGGCGGGAGATTGAGCTGCCGCCATTACTGCCGCTGCCGCCGCCGCCAGCTCCGGCGCTACAGCTCCCGCTATGCCAGCAGCTGCGCTGGCGGCAGCTGCCCCGCCACCGCCACCACCCGCCCCACCACCACCGCCGCCGCCGCTACCAGCGGGCAACCGCCTCGCGTCCATCCAGACAAAGGACCGCAGCGGCCCCGAGAAGGCCGCGACGGCGGGCGACGGCAGGACCGCCGCCGCCAGCGGGTCGTTGGCGGCACCACCAGCGCGCTTGCTCGCGCGCACGTGCCGCGCGTGACACGTGTTGCACACTAGCAGGCCCGTCTCCTTGTGGCGGTGCCAGCGGCACGTGATGCCCGTGCTACAGGCGGCGCAGCGTTTGCCCGAATCGGCGGCGGCGGCCGCGTTAGCGGCGGCAGTGGTCGTGGCAGGGACGGATGCTAATGCTGCGGCGGCGGCGGCGGCGGCCGCGGCCGCGGCGGCGGCGGGGACAGCAGAGGGGACAGCGGCTGCGGCGGTGGCGGACCCCATGGCGGCAGGATCGGCAGAGGGGCTCGAAGCCTCACGGGTGGGGCCGTTGCCATTGGTCTGCGGAGGTGGGAGAAGGCGCGGGGCCAGGGACGGACGGGAGATAAGAGCCCCGGTCGCGGCCGCCCCGGAGGAACCAATACGATACCGGCTCTCACGATCACAATGGGAGCATCCACATGCGCGCACCCGTCAGTACAGACTGCCGTACAGCATCTGGCTGTAAATAGAACGATCTTCCAGGGAGCGTTGCGTGCGGTCCAACCCGTGAGCAGAATCTTGCCCCTCGGGGCGACCCGCAAACAGTGGTGTACCACAACAAAGATAGCACGTGAGTGTGCCCTAGGAGGCCTTACAACAGTCGGCGCCCCGTATAGTTCCGCGCAGGTCGGGGCAGGTCGTGTGTGGGATGCCCCTGGATGCAAAGGTGTGCTGAGCGCTGCCAACCGCCCAGAGGCGGTTGCCACCGTGTGAGGTCACTTGGGTCCTAGCCCTGCCCTTGTCAGCCCCCAAGCCCCCAACCCAGGTCCTCCCTCACCTCGCTGGTACGTCGCTCCCTGCGCTGCCGCGTGTAGCACGCATGACACGCGAAGCCGCCCTCCGGCCCCACCCATCGATGCCAGCGGCACGTCTGGTCCTTGCGGCAGCCCGTGCACACGCGCTTGGCGGCAGCCCCGCCGTCGCCGCCGCCACCGCTGCCGCTGCCCTGGTCAGCGCCGCCGGGGTTTCCCAGGGCAGCTGCCGCGGCGGCGGCTGCGGCGGCGAGGAGGAGGTGGCGATCAGACGCGGCCGGGGCGCCAGGGCCGGCAAGGCCGGGGGTGGCAGCAGGCGGTGACGGGTGATGCGGGCCCACGGCAACCGAGGCTGAGGCAGCGGCGGCGGTGGTAGCGGCAGCGGCAGCGGCAGCGGAGGCTTGCTTCGCGGCGGCGGCCTGCCGCGCCGCCGCCACCACCGCCGCAAGCGCTGCTGCCGCGGGTTGCGTTCCGGCCTGCTTGCCAGCCGCCGCCGCCGCTACCGCCGCCAGCATTGCCGCCGCGGGCTGCAACAAGACCGGCTTTGGTGGGACCGTGGCCGCCGCCGCTGCCACTGGGAGGGCCGGCGGCGGAGCGGTGGCGACAGGCCGGGGCGCAGCCGCTGCCGCCGGCGCCGCGGCGGCGTGGGCCTTGGACGCCGCCGCGACGCTGGCGGCGGCGACAGCGACCGCAGCGGCAGCGGCTGACGGGTCAGCGCCACCCTTGGTCAACGCATCGACCTTGTCCTTCAGGGCCTTCTGTACGGCAAAGCGGGCCAGCGCCGTCACCACCGCGGCTCGTGTGGCGCTCGCATCGCCGCCAGCGCCGGCCGCGCCGGCATTGCCGGCGGTCGCCTGCCGGTTTCGTGCCGCAATGGCGGCGGCAAGAGCGGCGGCGGCCGTCGAGGCGCTTGCAGGGGTGGCGGCGGCGCCAGGATTGACGGTAGCGGCGGCTGGCTCCGCCGCGGCTGCTGCCACAGGCCCACCCGCTCCCGCCGCTCCTGCGGCTGCAGCCGAACCGCCGTCGCTGCCGCCGCCGCCGCCGCCGCCGGCGTTACCTCCGCCAGGCCCCACGTCCAGGTCCATGGGCGCAACGCCACCACCTCCGACGGGTGCTGGGTCGCCGGCCACGGCGGCGGCAGACACGGAAGATGCACCGCTGGGCCCAGGCCCAGGCGCGTCGTCTTGCGCCAGGGCGCTAGCGAGCAGGCCCACCATAGTGGACGCACCCGCGGCCGCGGCAGAGGCATGGCCGGCCGCCGGGGGCTCCAACGCGCCGTGTCCGACCGCTGGAGGGCCGGCGGCGCCGCCGGCCAGGCTGTCGCAGGCACCGGCGGCCGCCAGGACCTCCTCCTCCGACGGGTGCTGTGCCGCCCCGTTGCCGTTGGCGCTGGCGTCGTGTTCCCCCGGGCCCTCCACCCCCGTTGGTAAAGGAGCAGAGCCCGCTGCCCCCGACGCCGGGCTGGCAAAGCCCATGGGTGCTGAGGGTGCGCCGGCGGGCTCTGCCCCAGGCCCAGGCCCAGGCCCCGACGCGGCGGCGCCGGGCCCCGGCGCCGCCGCGATGGCCTCGGGTGCGGCATCCTCCTCCCCGACCAACACCTCCACGGCCATTCGGTCCACCCCGCCAGCCCCCGCGGCCGTGTCTACCGCCGCAGCCGCCTCGGCCCCGGCCCCGGCCTCCGGGGCGCCATCCAGCGCCGCAGCCCCCGCCCCCGCCGCCGAGCCGTTTGCCTCCGCCGAGATCCGGGCCCGCTTCGCCGGCTTGGCCCCGGCGACATGGGCCGAGGCGCCCGAACCCGAGGCTGTAGCTGCTGCGCCCTGCCCGTCAGCTCCGTCGCAGCCCCCTGATTGAGCCGTGTGGTCACGTCGTGTTTGGGGCGCCGCGAGGCCGCTGTCACTGCCAGAGGCGCTCGTGCTTGGGCTCGGGTGATCGGCCGCGTCCCCGGGCTGGGGCTGGGCGCAGTCGGGACTGGCCCGCTTGCTGCCAGTTAGCGGCGCTGATCCAGATCCAAATCCAAATCCAGATGGCCCTGAAGCCGGAACGTCGTCTGCCCAAGGCCCCATTGCCCCCAGGCACGGCAGGCACGGATGTGTGGGCATGCGGCAGCCGAAGCCGTCGCCGGTGGGGACCCGCGGGGCCTGGCCCCGCGGCGCGACGCGGTGCGGTCAGCGCCTGAGTCGCTTGGGTGCGGAGCGATGCCTCCTCCGAGCTCTGCTGGGAACTGCCTCGCGACCTGAGGGACGAGGGTGGCAAACACGCTTTGAAGTACGGCACATATGTGCCTCGGCCGCTTGCGCCCGACGCTGCACAAATGCTGCGGGCAGTTCAGAGACAAAGCGGCAGCGCGACCTGCGCGAGCCCTGACCGCGAACTCGCGGAGTCAGCGCACTCGTGTGCACACAGCACCGCCAGATGCACACAACCGCACTCCCAATACTGACCTTGGCAGGCCAGTCCGTGAGCAGACCAAGTTTCACAGCGGTCCACTGGCGGTGCTTCGCTCGCTGTGTGCGTGGACAGCGCGGTGTGTGAAGGCGCTGTAAAGCTCGAGAGCGCGCTGCGAGCGCCGCTCCGCGCTCAGGTGTCTCGCAGTCGGTGCACTCTGACCCCTGCCAATGTCACTGAGCTTCCGAAAGCTCCGTTGAAGCGGCGCGCGCGCGATGTGCAGGAGGACCGCAAGAGGTTGGCGTAAGATTGTGTCCGGCGTGAAAGGCAAGGTCAGAGTCGTCCATAGCACCGTAAGACCACTGCCACCAGCGCGAGAACGCGTTGTGCGGGGACTGCTGTACGGGTGTACGGCGTCAATGCAGAATGCCCTGGCCAGCCCTGTCATAGCGCGTAGCGCTTGAACTGTCCTGCGAGGAAGGCTGTTGCCCTGTGTGCCGACACACCGCGCGCTAACATATGCGCATGTCGCCATCCAACCCGCGATCCCCGTCCACCCGCCAGCAGCACTGACGTGTCTGAGCCCCTGCGCTGCGAGCCCCTCACAGAACGGATTGAACAATTGCTGCATGAACTGAGCAGCTTTGTGCGCGCCCATCGTGCGTTGTGCGTGTGTGCCCTGCTGCACGGAGAATCACGCCGCGCACCCTTGCCCGCCTGCCGCTTTCCCGCTGCCCCGTCGCGCGCACCTGGTGTACCGATCAGCAAGTGCTGCCGGATGCTCCCTGCGGGCCTACACATGCTCCTCCCCCTGAGCCCTGACGCCCTGAGGGACAAGCTCCGGCAAGCCTTGTCCAAGGACCGCCACTTCCTGGACACTGGGTGGTGCCGGTGGTCAGCTTCTCGCCTCACAGGCCTGCTCGACCCCGCCAATCCTATGCTGATCGTGCACAGTCGGCGCGTTGGGTGTCGGCGCAGGCCCGCTGTCCGCTGCGGCCTCTTGTCTAATCGCTAAGGGGTAAGGGGTGCCCTGGGGCACCTGCAGTGACCTTACGCTGGGTCGGCTCACGGCCTCAACGCAAGCGGCACCTGCCGCGACGGCGGCAACAACACACACGCACATGATAGCGCGATTGGCTCTTACACACAGCGGCTCTTCCTTACTCGCTCTGGCGGCGTCGGTACACGCGCGCCAGGCGCTCAAGCGGCTCCGCCGCCGGCCGGTGACCCACTCTTTGAAACCTGTGCAAACGACACTCCGCGCGCAGTGCGCCCGCCCCTCGTGCTTGTCTTCTCTCGGGCAGTGACGGTATCAACCTCCCTCCGCACACCTCACGGTTTGTAGGCGGCTAATGTACAGCGAAGTCAAGGTGGAGGGCTTAGGATGGCCACAACCCAGCACCTGCCTAGGCAGCCTGCGAAGGGGGCCCTCGACGGGGCAGTCAGTTGGTGAAAGAATGCGTGCCGACAAATAAGACTGGGCGGGCACACTCAGCGCAGACTAACTGTAGCAAAACACCACACAATGCCTCCCACAGCGCTTATAACAACAATCAACAAACTGTAAGCAACCGCCACTCCACGAAGCTACGATACCACCTGACTTTGTGTAATGCAGGAGGGTCGGCCTCCCATACCCTACGGCGTCAGCTCACGAGGCCCTGACTGCCGCGCCCCATACACGCCACAACTTCCTCGTGACAGCGCCGAAACAACTCAGGTGCTGCACGGTCTTGCGCCGCATGCTCATCACAGATACCGTATCGCATGCTCACCACAGATACGAAGAACCTAATCGATTCAACTTCGGACTAACAAAGACGATTTCACCGGGCCAGGCGTGTTGTTGTACATCGGGCACCATCGTTGTACATCCTGTGCTGCCGTACACCGAAACGTACACCCAAAGTCACCAGTGGCAGATGTTGCCGTCCTGTTGTGCTATCATTAAACTGTGCGACTGCCGCCATCAACTGCGGCTCTTCACCTTCCTCGCCACGCGCATAGGCCCATGCGCGCACACTGCTGTTCTGCTGCACTCCCCCTTGCAACACCTCCCTTGTTTCTGTGTCATCGCCACATTGTTTCCCGGCCACCACCTGGCCATTAAGCTCACCTCTCCGCCCCCTCCGCGGCGAGCTAACAGAACCGCTCAGCACTCCTGGAAGTCCCTCCTGCGTGCTTGCCACAACTGTGCCCCCTTGCGCCGTATCGGCAGGCGTCCACAGCAGCTGTGAAGCAGCCGCAGCCCCGACTCTCTCTCCTCGGCAGTCATCGCCGCGCGTCCGGAGCGGGGCTCAAAAGGAGAGCGGGTGAACTGCTCAGGCGGCAGCTGACCATCCCACCTAGGTCCACTCCCCTGGCCTCCTCGCCTCCTCTCTCTCGATGGGGCCGCCCCCAGGCCGCCGCCGGGCCATGACCGCGAACCTTGCCGTACAGGTCGTACGGCACGGCAGGACCGCCGTACGATTGTGTACGGCAGCGCTCATTGCGCGGGATAGAGCTTGAGGTCCTCCACGGCAACCTCCACGACGCGGATGAGGCGGTACAGATCGCGGAGGTCGAACTGGCCGGGCTGCTCGACGCCCGCCGCGTCGGTGGGCGCCGCCGACGTGGCAGCGGTTGGCGCCTTGCGGGCGGTTGGAACCGTTGGGATGCCGTCGCGCGGCTCGACCGCCAGCTGGCGGGCGACGGCGCGCAGCTCCGGGACGAGTACGGCACGGTACCAGCGAGCCGACAGGGCCTTGGCCGGCGGCAGCGCCGCCGCTGCGGCGAACGCCGCCGCCGCCTGACCCGGGTCCGCCAGGGGCGACGCCGGGCGCCGCTTCAGCTCCGACCCGAAACCCTCCTCGGCTCCGGCTCCGGCGCCGCGTGATCCGGATCCAGATCCGTGCGACGGCGCCGGCGTGAGCCCCAGGGGCGGCTGCGGCTGGCGCGCGATCCAGGCGTCGTGCTGGTCCTGCAGGAGGGCCAGCTGCGCTGCGCGGCGGGACAGGACGTCCAGGCGCACCTGCGGGCGGGGGTGGCGGCTCGGTCAGCAGCAGGGCAGGGTCGGAGAGAGCAGCCGGCAGCGGTAAGCAGCCGGGGCCCGGAGGGCTAGGTGAAACTGCTGCCCAGGTTGCCCGTCCAGCAAGTACAGGCATCGTGTGGGCGGGGTGGTGGTGGCGGAAAGGACCGGGAGCGCGGCAGGGCTGGCGACTAACCCTCAGGAGAGGACACTTCGTCGCTCTCCAGCCCAGCCCTAGTGAGTCGCGACGGGCTCTGCGCTGACCCCCACAAGCCCTTACCCATCCCGTCGCCCCGCCCCCACCCAGGCCCTGCCTCCTTTCCCTGCCTCCATTTCCCTCTCCCTCCCCCTGCGCCGAACGAACCCGAACGCACCAGCAGCCCGCGCCTCAGCCCGGGGTTGAGCGACGGCGAGTACAGCACGAACCGCAGCAGCGTGTGTGTCGTACATCCGCGCTGCAGCAGCCGCAGCTCGTCCAACAGCGCCGCCGCCGCCGCCAGCATGCGCCGCCGCGCGCGGCGCAGCAGCGGCAGGTGCGGCGCCGAGATGACGCCGACAACCGCCACGGCGGCGGCGGAGCCGGTGACGGCGGCGGCGGCGGCCGGCGCGCCGGCGGCGGCGGTTGACGCCGCGGCGGCGGCGCGCGCCAGCGCCAGGGAGAGGGACTCCTCGGCGCGGGCGGCGGCGGTGTTGGCGGTCCACTGGACCAGGCCCGGGACCAGGTGGACGGGGGGCAGGGCCCGGCGGGCTACCTCGGCTTGGTGCATGGCGGCCGAGGCGGCGCGCTTGGGCAGCGCGGCGGCGGCCTGGGCGGCGGGGTGGGTTGCGTGGGTGGGGCCCGTGTGGGTGCGCGGGTGGTGGCGAGGAGAGGGGCAACGAGTGCGCACGGGGAGCGCACGCTACCCGATGAGTTCCAAGTCCCACACATGACGGATGTTAATTGGGTACAGTATATCCCCTTCACCCGCACCTGCAGCACCAGGCATAGGGCTAGCTTCCCCCGACCTGCCTGCTGGTCTCGTTGCTAGCATTTGCTGATTGGGCACAGCTACAGCTGGTTGACTATCAAGCCACACACACCCTGCCCCCGCACCTGCAGCACCAGGCATAGCGCCAGCTACCCCTTCCCCTACCGGCCTGCTCTCTCATTGCTCGCCATACCGTAATGTTCTTCAGGGTTTGCAAAACCCCATACCCCATGCAATACCCGCTACACGTCCACCTGCAGCACCAGGAATAGCGCCACGAGGCGGGCGGCCAGGGAGGAGGAGATGTCACCCAGAGGCCCCGCAGGGGTGGCCGAGGGGCCGGCGGAGGAGCCGGCGGCGGCAGCCGCGGAGGACGTCATGGCGGCGGCCGAGGTGCTGGAGCTGGGGCCCTCCTGCGCGTGCGGCTGAGGGGAAGAGGGTCGGAAGGGTGCGAGGGCGGGGTTGAGGACGGAGGAAGGTGCGAGGGAAGGAGGGCATGAGGACCGGGACAGGTGGGGCATGGGCGGAGGATTCCACAGCAGCTCCCGGCAATCAGTTGCTGGCATCCATGCAGCCCCCGGCCGTGCGTGCTGTCGTGGTCTGGGGACGCGTGTGTACACGTGGCCGACGATAGGAAGCCGACCTGTCCCATAGCAGATATCCAACCAGAGTGCACGCCCCAAGCTCTGCCCGATCGCCGCTTTCACGTCCTCTGCCCCCGTCCTCTGCCCCGTTTCGCCCTCTCCTACGTTGCCCGCCCTTGCAGCTCTTCCGCAAAGCACATCTACAGAGCTGACCCGTATTTCCACAGCAGAGAGAGACCGAGGGAGCCCCCTTAAACCTCCTTTTCCCCACGGTCACCGCCCAACTCACCCCGTAGCTCCAGGGGAGGTACAGCGCCTCGGGGCCGCTCCAGAGGTGGTCATCGTCTGACTGCAGGTCCTCAGCCCAGGGCGGGGGAACGCCGTGATACGTGTTGGAGCCACGGTTGGGTCCCACGGACCGAGGCGACAGCGAGGCGGGCAGGACCGGCCGGGATGTAGCGGATGCGCCCGACGACGAGGATGATCCTACGCCGTAGCCATGCGCGAGCGGGAGCGGAAGCGCCAGGTGGACGGGCCGTGTGGCTGCTAGCGTCTCGCCGAGCTGGTTTGCTAGGGCTGAGGCGCGGTCAACGAGCGCTGCTAGCAGCGCGAGCATGTGGGGGACGAGGGGCGAGGCATCGGAGATGTGGGAGGGCGCGGAGGGTGTCGTGGCGGTCGGCGCGGAGGACCCGGAGGAGGATGGCTCCGGGCTGGCCGACGCAAACACGCGAACGCGACGAGCGCTCCACGAATGCGCAGCGCCCGGGCAGCGCGCTGCGCCAGCGACACCGCGACCGGGCATCGCAGGGTTCGGCCCGCCAAAAGCCCGGGAAGGGCAGCGGCATCGCGCCGCGCAAGTCGACATCGGGCTGGGCGTTAGCGCACACAACGACGCTTCCTCTTGGCTGTGAGCGGCACCGCTTGTAGGATCTTGTCAACGCCTGCAGACACCGACACCGGGGCGCCGGAACCGCGCAGTTGAGCGCGTCAGAAGTCTTCTGACAGCGTGTTACTCTAGGGCCAGGTGCAGGCAACAAGCGGGCAGCGGGCACCCCGAGAGCTCCCCGCGACAACGCGTCAGCGTCCACACGCCGCCGACTCCAAGGGCGTCCTGCTCTGGGGCATCAATGTAGGTCGTTCAACGCTGCCGGGACCCACCTCTGCGTGAGCTGGCTCAGTGCGTCTCTCTAGGGCTTTGAGCTTTGCACTGATATTTCAGCAGCAGCGCGTTGCTACACGCCAGGACTCCTACAAGTATGTGACCTGCGCGACTGCGTGTGCGCACTTTGCGGGAGACAGCACTTGCGGAGGCTCTTGTGCGACCGAGCGCGCGATTGGCACCGGCAACAGGTCCACACCCAAACCACGTAGAGCCCAAGGAACTCACCTTGCATATAGCACAAAGGCTGGATGCGCTCGACGTGGAGACCGCCTGTTGGCACCGCCGAGCATTCTTACATGCGCGCGCGGCATTCCCCGCCATCCCCGTGCACCCAACTCACGCGGCTCCCTTCAGCGGCAGCACGGCTCATCGCCCCCGGTCAGAACGCCAACTCGCCGACCATCACACGCAGGTCCTACGCCCTCCTGTACCCTACCCCCAACGGACCCACCCACTTCCGTCCCATAGGCTGTGACCGTCGCCCCGTTGACTTGCGTCTTCGACCGAAGTATCTGACGCCTCTTTCGCTCTACTCCGGGTCTCCGGCGGTTCTCCCGTCACTCAAAGGTGAATGTCTGGTTTTGAAGGGGATACCTTGCATGCTAGGGCCTCCTGGGCCATGCTGCCCACAACCGCTTCAGAGTAACACGCGAGCGCACGCCCCCGACCCCCCACACCCTCACTCAGTCCCATGGCCGCGTGGTGACTGGGGGCCCGGAGCTGTGCGCGCCCTCGTCACTCGCATTGCAATTGGCTTGGACCCACCTCCGTCCGGCCTTAACTGCACATACCGTTCCACCCCCGCTCGGAATACCGTTCCAACCTTCTCCATTCCAGAGTCCCCCCTCCCCCCTGGTGCGCGCACCACAGCTCCACGCCGCAGCCCCGCCACGCGTGCATCTTACCCCGGGACCCACACGTCTCCCAGCTTGCCCCCCATCTCGAGCCAATGCCTGAATGCTGACCCTCCGCCGGCCTCATGCCTCCCTCCTCAGCCTCCCTCACAACGTGCCGGGTTGTGGTCCAGGCTGTGGAGCAGGGCAGCCGTGCACGTGCCGATACAGGCGGTCAACCTGGGCAGGCGAGGGGGGAGGGGGCGGGGTATGAAGCAGACGTGCAACGACAGCAATTGCACGAGGGTGGGGTGGGGTGGGGTTGGTGGACCATGCTCGGCGGCAACGCTGCAGGCCGGGGCCTCGTTCCTATCGCTGGGGGCCGGGGAAAGCGGGCATGCCGGGACCCAGCCAGCCCTGCCCCCACGTGCGTTGCCCCTGCACGTCCACTGCCCCCCCCCCCCATAGACCCTGATCAACCCTTGCCTGCAGCGCATCCCAGCTTCTCCTCCCGGCTTCCTCTCCCTGCTTCTGCTTCCTCATCGCCCCCTGCCCCCTGACCTCCCTCATCCTCAGGTACCTTGGGCTACCACAACAGCACCTGCTTCCCCCCTCATGGGCCCCGCCCACCCCCATGCCCGCCGCTACCTCCCCCTCCCTACACGTGCCTCTGCAACCCCCCTCCCTCCATGCCCCCTTCCCTTCCCTTCCCTCCCTCACCCTCAGGTAGTCGAGCACCTGCTGGGCGGTGTAGCCCCCCGGCGCCCACAGCCGGAAGCCCGTGAACTCGACCGTCTGAACGTGGAGAGGAGGCAGTCGGAGAGACGGAAGTAAGGCGGAGGGGAAAGCAGGGGAAAGCGGGGGAAAGCAGGGAAAAGCAAGACGACTACGGCATCGTGGGCACAGGCGACGCGCCGCAGCGCGGGGGGGGGGGCATGGGGGGCCAGGCGGGGCATGGGGCCGTCAAGGGACACCGCCCCCGGCCCCCCATGCACAACAGCACGCTGGGTTTCCAGGGGGGTCAGTCGTGGAGAGGGGCACACAGGCTGCTCTCGTGGGCAGGCACGACAGGGCCGGAGGTCGCCCCACGAGAGGTCCCACGCGGATGTGGCAGAGTGAGAGCGCGGGGCGGGGCCGGCAGCTCACGAGCTCCACGTGGGGTGCCACGGCTCGAGGCCAGGCCACGCATCTCACGCACCAATGCCCGTTAACTGGTCCCGCTAGCCTGGGCTCGCCTCCAACTTTGCTCGAGTCCCCTTCGCTATGCCCTGCTTTCTTGATTTCCTTGACTTCCCTCCCTAAAACCCCCCGGTTTACCTTGGATGCGAAGTAGTCCAGGTCAGGGCTCATGGCCACTTCCAGGAGCTCCCTGCGGGGCGAGGGGGATTGGGGTGGGGTGGGGTGGGGTGGGGTGGACGGGCTTTGACGAGAGACTCAAGCCGCGAGGGGCCAAGTCGTGGGATGGAGCGGGGGCGGACGCGGTCGGGCCCAGGTTAGACCACAGGCGGGGACGCCGCAGGCAGGTGGGTACCGCTGACGGGAGGCCCTCTAGCATGCGTGGTGGACTTGGCCCAAGGAATGGCCCAGCAGTGGGCAGGGGGCTACCGCGGGCGGGAGGCTGGGAAGCAGGGATGGAGGGCTGCGTGGGGCTCGGGTGAGGAGCACATACGGTGTCCTTAGCGCAACTCGAGGTTTGGGCCCTGCTGCAACCCTGCGCGCCGCCTCATCACGCATCCCAATCCACACCTCCACACCACCGCCCCTTCCCCAAGCCCCCCTGCCCCCGCGCCCACCGCCCTGTGCGCTTACGCAGCCCTCGCCCGCAACTCCCTGCCCCCTCCCCGCTCCTCCCCCGGCCCCCTCTGCCCCCCACCCACTCGTACAGCCGCCGCGGCCACCTGCCCACGTGCCGCCCCCTCAGCAGCAGCATGGCGCAGCAGCTCTGGAAGGCGGAGGCAGGCACCTGGTGCCTCTCCAGGATCTCCTTGAGCGCCTGAGGAGGGAGGGGGCAGGGGAGGGCACGGCGCGGAGGAGGAGGCCGTGAGGGCAGGGCACAGAAGAGGGGGTCGGAATCTGGGTACGGAACTTGATGCCGTTTGAGGATCGCCTGAGCGAACGAGCAAGAGAGGGTACGGAACGGAGGAGGGGGCAAGAGCAGCGAGAGGCGAGGAACAAGGGGGCAGGATTAAGGCGAGGGAGTATGGGCAAGGTCCGGAGAGGGTGTGGAGTGGCCGGGGCCACTTCCACCCCACGGCGTTCCCAGTCCGCATGACGTTACGCTGGAGGAGGTTGCGAGCGCAAGAGCAGGGCACGCAAGAGACACACGCGTGTGAACTAGCGGGCCAGGGACCGGAGGAGAGGGCAGGCTGGGCGGGGCCGCGGACTTGTCATGCCATGGGGGGCGGTATATCGCTGAGAGCATGGACGCAGAGGGAAGCGCCAGACGATGCCTGAAAGAGTCACAGCACGAGGCCATACAGCCGCCATCGCCTTTCCCACCACAAGTCATTTCCAGTCCCTAGGACGGGCCCCGAGGGCGGCCCGTGTCCGCCGGCCTCCCCACCCCACGTCGTTCCCAGGCCCAAGGACGGGCCACTCACCTGCCCCGTCCGGTCGTGCTCCCGGCTGTGGGCGTTTGCCGGATAGTCCGACTGCGGCGCAGTTCCGTTGGCAGGGCCGAGCGGCACTGCGCCGTACGACGTGATCGCCATGCCGTACGGTCCCGGTACGGCGACGTTCTCGTACCGCACGTCGTACTGGCCGTGGTGGTGCAGCCCGCCGCCGTCCTCGATGTCGTTTGCAGCGGCCGCCAGGTCCGCGCGAAGCGCGCATGAGTCATCGCGGCTGAGGGTAACAAGGTACGGTACGGTACGGGGAAAATGCACAGCGGCAGCCAGCCTTAGGAGGCAACGGCAGCCAGCTTTCGGAGGATGCATGCGGCAGGAAGCGGGACGCCAAGGGCCCGAACCGCGGCCAGACGAGGGACCGGAGGATGGGCGGCCGTGGTTGTCACTAGGGGATCATGCTGCCGACGCAGCATGGCATGAAGGACTTCAAGCCAACGAGGCGGATGCGGGGCCCTGGACGCACACGCACCTGTCGAAGGGGCACCAGGGGGCTGCGTTGCGGGAGCACATGAAGGTCCCACAGCAGCCTGGGAGGGAGGGGGGGAGGAGGGGGAAGGCACGAGGGCGGGAAGGGGCAGTGAGAGGGGGGCAGTAGGACGTGGGGAGGCGGGACGTGGGCGGGTGCTGCTCTGCGGCTGCCCGGCGGTGCGGGGGAGGGCGCAAGCCTGGCCAGCTCAGGAGAGGCAACAGGGCAAGCTGCGAAGGGGTGACCTTGTCGCATGTGCGGCTGTACTGCTCGTGTACGGCTGTACGGCTGTACGGCACGCACCCTGCATCCAGGGCTCTACGCAGCCGGAGCTGAGGGTGACTGCCATGTCGGCGAACCTGAGCGGGGGGCCGTGGGGGGGGGGGGCGGCTTTGGCCTGACTCGAGTCAAGCGTTGTTAGGACATCCCCCACCCCACGTCCCCACCCCGCACCAAGCGCCTCTCACTCTTTCCTTACACCCTCCTTACCCCATTACCAGCCCTTGATGCGCTGAGCTCTATGTCCTAGCCTCCGGCAGCCGAGCTCGAGGCAAGCCATCCACCACACCACCACCTCACCCTCCCGAAAGCCCACCCACCCACCCACCCACCTCTTCAGCGCGTCCGCCTCCCCCCGTGTGAGTGACGCCACCGGCTTACTCGCATGCCGCCCGCCGTGACCGTGGGCGTGCGCGCGCGCGGGGGAGGGGACAGCGGCGGCCCCTTCCGCACCATCCTCGTATGCACCTGCAGCGGGCTTGGCCACAGTAGCAGCAGCCGAGCGCACCAGGCGCCGTCCAATCAGCTTGCGGCTGCTGCGCCAGCCGTTCGCACCATCCTCCTTGCCCTCAGCCCGTTGCTCCCCGGCCTCGAACCCGCTCCCCTCTTGCCCCTCGCCCTCGTCCTCCCCCTCCTCTTGTCCCTCCTCCTCCTCCTCCCCGACCCTCGCACCGTCGTCGCCTTGCTGCCCGCCCCTGTCCCCTGCCTCCCCCGCCCGCGCTCCCTCCTCTGCCTCTATCTCCGCGCCCTCCTCTTCCCCGTGCCCCTCGCCCTTCGCCGCTCCCCTCCCCCCCTCCCTTTCCACGTCCTCCTCTTCCCCCTGCCCCTTCACCTCCCCCTCGCCCTCCCCCTTCCCCGCCCCTCCCGCCGCCTCCAGGGCCGCTCCCCGGCAGTAGGCCCGGGCCCGCCGTAGGAAGGGGCCGCACAGCGAGTGCCACGACGCTGGGCCATGGTCGTGAGCCAGCAGGAACACCTGGGGGGGGCAAGGGCGGGTGAGTGGGTCTGGGGTTCAAAGAGCGGGGCTGGGGGAGGGGGAGGGGCGTGAGGGCCCGGGATACGAGGGAGGTGTGCCTGGTGCGCCATACCGCACCGTGAACTGGGCCGACCTGATACGTCGGCCCCCTCCAGCTGGTCGTGGTTGCTCCCAGTCTCCCAAGCCACGCCTCCCTCCCCCCTCCCCCCTCCCCCCTCCCCCCTCCGCCCTCAATCACAAGGACCAGGGGCAGGGCTGAATTCCTCCCGGTCCCCCGGGCCGCACAAAACCAGGCAGGGCTGAATTCCTCCCGGTCCCCCGGGCCGCACAAAACCATGCAGGGCTGAATTCCTCCCGGTCCCCCGGGCCGCACAAAACCAGGCAGGGCTGAATTCCTCCCGGTCCCCCGGGCCGCGCCTTCCTCCCCCCACACGCACACGCCTGTGACACAGACGCACAGTACCAGCCACACACCTGGGGCAGGGCTGAGTCGCGCCCAGTTCCCCGTTCCAGACCGCACCTCCCCCCCACTCGCATTAAGCCATCACGCCCGGGCAAACCCGGAGACACACGACGGGGAGGCATAACCGCTGCCACTTTCCCAGGCCCGCTTCCCACCCCTCAAGCACACCCCTGGGGCAAGGCGCACTAACACCCCCCACCCCGCCCCAACAGAGCCTGAGCCAGCCACCTGCGCAGCCACGCACCTGGGGCAGAGCGTCGTAGTGCGTGACCAGGTGGTGAAGGTACACGGCGCTCTCGCGGCCCTTGTTGGGGAGCAGGGGGGCCACGTGGAGGCGCATGCCGCACGCCAGCTGGCCGGCAGCTGCCGCCAGCTCCGCCGCCAGATCGCCATCTGGGTCGGGCGTGCGATGGTATACGTACACGTGGGCCCCTGTCAGGCCCAGGTGGGCTGCGTTCAAGGGGGAAAGGAAGAGGTGACGCGGGAGGGGGAGGGGGCAGGGGCAGAGGAAGGGACATCGGGTTTGGTTGGTGGTTGGTGGAGGTGAAGACGGTGCAAGGACGGAGCAGCCTATGGTAGCAGCGGTGTGAACGGGGCATGGGGTCTTAGCTCTTGTGCCGGCCCGTAGCGGTCGGGCTCCCGCGGTCTGCCGAGGGGGCTACAGCCCTGGCCCCACCTAGCCACGGCAGGAGCTGGTGGGGGTCCGCGCGTGTTGTCGACACGACGACGTGCATATCACCGTCCGCAAGCGGAGGAGACTCGCAGCCCCAGTGCGGCCCATCGCTAGCTGTGGCGTGTCGCGCGGAGGCTGCTGCCGCGCCAAAAGCGAGGATGGCGAGAACAGTAAGCGGAAACTTCCGCCACACGGCGCCGTCGTTAACGCAGGTTGGCTTTCCACCGGCCTCGCGAGCGGGAGTCTTGTGCTGCTCTGCACTCTGACAACGGCGAACGGCCATGGCCGGTCCGACAGCCCCTCTGCGCTACATTTCAGGTTGCCAGTAAGCTCAGTGGAAATTGGACACACGTAAATCAGTTGCGCGTTGAGGCGTAGTTCGGCAGCTTTCGCACTTTCCCGCCACGGCCGGTCGGCGGTCGGTCGTGCCCTTCGCGCTAGGCTTTCTCCAGCCCCCCACGTGTTTCCCCTTGACTCCCGGCCCACAGTTTCCCACAAGGTTCCCCTCTACCCCCCCCCCCCCCCCCCCCCCCCCACGAAGTTACGCCCAGTAAGCCCTTGATCTCCCGGTCCTGTCCCAAGGATGCGCAACCAATCGCGCATTCAGGCGTAGTCGGCAACGTCCCGCCACGGTCCCCCGCCCCGTGCCCCCCTTGGCACCCCTAGCACGTAGTGCCCCCCCCCTTCACACACACACATCACCTCCCGATCCTCCCCGTAATTCAGTCATGGCGTTGCACTAACATCACCTCTATGCAGTCTCTGGTCCAGGACCTTTGCTTGCAGCCAGGGGTAGCCCTCTCTTGTTCTTCCTCCTGCTCTTGTTTGAGTTGTCCCAGCCACCGCAGCCCTGTGCCTCAGCTGCCTCAGGTTATCCGCGTCCGTTCAACACCAAAGGACACAGTGGCACTTGTCCAGCCCGTCGGGGATGCTTCATGGGGCGCATGGGGCGGCGACCATGGCCTGCCACGGCGGCGGCATCACAACACCGATACCCCGACGCGCACCCCCTTGCCTGTGCTCGGACTGATACGGCAGCGCCACTGACTCTGGGGCGGGTCGATCCGCCCGTGTCAAGCAGCCTCAGCGTGAGGCATCTATTTGCCCGCCGTTAGGCGCGTGCCCGTTACCGTGTAGCACAGCACGCTTCCACACCACACGCCAAGCCTTATGTTGATATCCTCTTGTCTTTGCGGCCTTCAACAAGGAAGAGAGGTTTTGTGGTGGCCGAGCGCCCGCGCAGCTTCGTGCGTCCCGTTGTCGGCGTTGTAAACTGAGATGACTTCTTGTTAAGCCGCTCCATAAATAGCGATGCTGGCCTGCGTGTCAAGCAGTCTATTGTGTTCAGTGTGATACATCCGAACCGCGGCCTTACGCAGTCGACCACTAGCGCTGTTTCTTTGCGTGACGGGTCGCCAGATGGCGATGTGCACCAGCAGCCGCTCTTCGCGGCTCCTAAAAGTCGCTGTTACTGTGTTCGTCGCGGCTCTTGTTGTGAAGGACATTGGGCGCGCTGAAGGCAAGCGGGGCGTCGCGTTTCAGGGTCGTCCTGGATAACACATGCAGGACCAAAAAGGCATCGCTGTGCAGCCGACTACAGCGCTCAACCAATAGTGCGGGTATCAGCAAGTCTAGGCGACCGTCGCCAACTGTTGCACATCCATCCCACCACCACCCGTGTGTCCCCTCAGGGCGGTCCCCCCCGAGCCCGCCGCCACCATCGCCCCGCAAGATTCAGTCATGCAAAACGTGCTGGGTGCTGGAAATCAACGGGCCAGACGGCACGCCGGCCTCCTCGACCTGGGACTTCCTCGGGTACAAGAGCTGCGCCTACGAGGGCTGGTCCTCAAACCCCGCCGACAACCCCTTCCCAAACTGTTGCGCCAAGTTTGCCCACTACCTGCTGCGCGACTTCAACAGCACGTACTCGTACACCTCGTCACCGTACGACAACGATACGCCTGCCAAGGATCTGCTGACCGTGTCCAACCTGTCCGTCACATGCTCCAAGACATCCCTTCACATGTGCGGAACCGTCACCAGCGACCGCCTCGGCAAGGATCTGCTGCCGTACATGGACCCGACCGACAATGAGAACTGGATGTTCTCGATGACGGACACCTGGTGGGGCCCGTTCGACAACACAGACGACAGCGTGAGCCCGGGGCGTGCTGGGACCAGGAGGACTGGAGGGCGCACAAGAGAGGGGGGCGGGACCGAACAAGCCATGCCGCCAGGACTCCGGAGGTCACGCCAACTGGCCGGATGCGCTGTTAGCTGACATGCTTCCGAATCTTCCCGGTTCTTCATTTCCTCTTCCTCAAATGCCCTCCCGCGCCCCTCCCCGCCCCCCCCTTCACACACACTCCAGTGCCCCATGGCCATGGTCAACTCCACCGCCCGCGTCCACACCGTGCGCCCCAGCACCGGTGCGGCCGACGCCAGCTGCTTCCCAACCGACAGCAACCTGCCCATCAACTGCGGCATGAGCACGCGCCAGGAGCTGGCGGAGTCGTACGGAAGCCCGCTCTTCCCCCTGGAGAAGTGAGCGCGTGTTGACCGCCTGTGCCGAGCCCCTGACGCCGCCGCCGCCTCACGCCACCCCATGAGACCACACCCTTGCAGCCCTCAGGGCCTGGACCTTGACTGGGTCCTCCCTCACCTGCGTTGACGCGCTGCCACCCTGCCTGCCGTCATACCAATCCTTTGCCCCTGCTGCCAGGTGCGATGCCAGCCCCGGCGCCACCCCCTTCAAGGCCGAGCCCTACCTGGAGGTGGTGCGGGGCGCCAACGTCAGCCACGACTGCGTGCAGCTCAACCTCGCCAAACCCACCGACCCCAAGGTGCGTGCGTGTGCGACGCGCGATAGATGCGTCGTACCTCCACACGTCAAGCCCTCTACCGTATCCGGCGGCTAAGCCTTCCGTCACGCCGCCCTGACCCTCCCTGCCCCCTGCCTCTTGCTCGACTGCCTCGCCCAGAGCGCCTGCGGCAAGGCCAGTAGCCTGAACAAGGTGTCGTTCTGGCTGGACGGAGATAACCCCGAGCTGGTGGACTACATCAAGCAGGGCGGCGTGTGGCTGCGGACCAAGGACAGCCGGGGCGCGTACCAGTTCGCCAAGAAGCTCAGCGGTAAGCGAGTGGAGGGCATGTGCGCGGCCCCCGTCTACGTGCTCCGCCCCTTCTCATACATCATGCCCCCGCTGGCCCCACGCTGTCGTAGTCTTTGCGCTGGCCCTTCTCGCTGCATGCATTGCACTTGACTTACTTCAAACCCACCTCACGTATCCCTCCCCTGCAGTGTCCTGGTCGACCAAGGATAAGAGCGTGCTGTACGCCCGGGGCCTGAAGCTCAAGGCCTCGGACTTTGCCGCCAAACAGCCCCAGATCTGCTTTGCCCACGGAAACGAGTCCTGGGAGAACATCTGGGTCAAGACGGTGAGCGGGCCGCAGACGCACTGATTGCGTGCCGCCTGAGCCGGTCTGCGCATGCATGGCATTGTCAACAAACCAGTCGCCTAGCTACCTAAATGCTCACATGCTCCCGTGCTGCGGCCCAACCCGCCCTGCCTGTGCAGAAGGACGGCCTGGGCTACCTGTGGACGGCGCTGTACGACAGTACGGGCACGTGCTGCCCGGTGAGCCGCGGCGCCGCCTGGGAGGGGGAGCAAAGCTTCGTTGGGAGCATGTCGGTACATGCACGGAGCCTTGAGGCCATGGCGGCCACGAGCGAGGCATCAATCCGTGCGGCATTGTACGTCTCCGGCTCCTGTACTCACGCAGCCCTACGTACCTCTCGCTTAACTCTGCAGGCCTGGTACTCCAACCGCTTCTAAGCCATGAACTGGACGCCTGGAGCTTTGGAATGGAGCTCTGAGCCGGGGCCCATGGGGCCATGGCGCCAAGGGCGCCAGATTGTATGTGAAGTCTGGGTAGGATTGCTTAGACGGGCGGGCGCATCCCAACTGCTGTCGAGAACCAGGGGTGCTCACCCCTGTCGAGAACTGACCGCATAGCATCCATTTATCAGCACCACTGCTGCGCACGTATCACCAGGTACTGAGCAGTACTGCCTTTCAGCAGCCATCTTGCAGCTTGTGTGAAACAGTCCATTACTGGCCAGATTGGCTCGGCCACCTTCGAGGGACATGTCCGGTTCCTGACGGAAGGCTGGCCGGGCAGTACTTGTCTTCATAGATTCATCAGCTGCATCTTGGATCCTATTTACCGTTAGGCCTGAGTGCTCGTACTGGCCAGCGTCCATACGCTGGTGGCGTGTGTGCAAGGGCGGCGTGTCAAGCCAGGGTGGTGCAGAGCCTGACGGCTGCCAGCCCCAGTGGGGCTCAGCCCCAATATCCGACATCTTTGCTTACAGTGCGGCCCGCGGCCCCGTCCTCTGTAATCAGCATCAGCACGCCTCACCCTCGCCCCCGCCCGCTCTTGCGTCCCTGAACCTGCACCACACGCTGACATAACAACTTCCGGGTACCACTGGCCCCGAACTTGAACATGCGCGCCGGGCAATCATCACCAGCTGCTTCTGACATGCAAGGCCAAGCGGAGCTTCACGCGCTGCCCCCGTTCTCGGCCTGGTCCCGGATCGTCTGCTTCTGCTCTGCGAGGCCGCTCGCCGCCTGCGGCCCCAAGGGAAGGGAGGGCGAACGCAGGGATTGCAGGTGGCTTAGCACCTAGGCAGCAGCAGGAAAGAGCAGACCCAGGCTCAATCCGCCCTGGACAACTCCCACACCGCCGGGGCCCCACAACCCACAACAGCACAGAGCCCACCGCACTGCAGGCTGCACCAAGGGCATCGGGACTCCCCACACATTCCCTCCTTTGGCATCACGCGAGCGGCCCTTCTGCAACCCCCGCGGCGCCGCACCTGCTCCTCCTTGCGCGCGATCTTGGGCGGCACCCAGGACGTGCGGTGCTCGTCCGGCCGGCGCACGTCCACGAAGGGGGGCGGGGGGTCGTCCACACGCGCCAGGAACTCGGCCCTCTGCGCGTCGGTGCGGGCCAGGCGCCCGTACCTGGGGCACGAGAGCGACGGGAGGAGAGGGCTCGCCTCCGACTGCTGTCACCGCAAGCAAGCGAGAGCCCGCTGCCACCGCACGCGCTGACCCGCTCTGCACCGCTCACGTCTGCCCCTGGCCGCCCCACCGTGCGCCCCTACCCGGCATGCACCTCTCGCCCGCCCCGCCCCGCCCCGCCCCGTCCCCTGCGCTGCTCCCATGCCCTCCTCGACCAGGCTACTATCTGCGGTAAGCCGATACGCTCCAAAACCCGCCGCGCTGCACCCGCGTCCCCCGCCCCCTTCCCTGGGCGCACCAGTCGAGCCGCAGCGAGCGCAGGCGTTCGGCCGTGAGGTCCCCCCGCGCCTCCGGGCAGCAGACGAAGAGGTGGTGCAGGACCATGGCGGTGGCCACCGAAAGGTTGAATGAGTCATTGTAGCCGTACATGGGCAGGCACACGCGCCTGCGGGGCGGGGGCCGGGGCCGGAGCGGGTCCGGGGTTATGGCACAGGTGACACGAAGGAGGCCGAAGCCATACGTGTTGTGACCACCGTCCCACATGCGCATTTGGCCTTCTGCGTCCATGTTGACGAGCGGGCCATCTAGGATCTGCTTCTCAAAGCAGCGTCGCCGCGCCCTGATCACTCACCTGTGTGCCGCCTGCAGCATCTCCTGCGACACCCCGTCCGCCTCCCGCCCCATGACGATGGCCAGGCGGGGCGGCAGCGGGATGTTGGTGCCCTCCAGCAGGATGGCCGACTGAAAGGCGGAACAGGAGGGCGGAAGGGTGGGCGTTTAGAAGCTTGAGCGTGGAAGGGTGGGACCTGCTGAGTCACGGTCCCGGCCACGCCTTGCTGGCTCGGCTGCCAAGCCCGGCACACACGCAAACCCGCTGGGACCAGCCCCGGCCCCTTCTGTGGCCCTGCGACCGAGCACCTGGCCGCTCGCATCCCATCCCGTCCCAGTGCGCCTAGTGCGCCGCCCAGGGCTGCTCGCCTGCGCCAGGTCCGTGGCCCATATCTCCCTGCTGTCCGCGTGTAGCGCTGCCACGCACTCGGCGGTGGTGGCGAAGGTGCGGATGTCGAGCCACTGGGAGGAGCAGCGGGCGATGCGACTGGGGGGGCGGAGCGCGGAGGGGAGAGACACAGGTAAGGTCGGGGCATGGGGCACGGGGCACATTGGGGCGGTCGGGGTGATGGTCTTGTGGGAGGGGAGGGAAGGGGCTCAAGGCGGGCAGCCACGGCTCCCATAGCATAGGACAGACACCGTGCTCCCAGAGTCAACTTGGTATGCCGTTACCGGTACCTGAGCCCGCCGGGACTCCTACCCGCGCTTCTTGGAGAGCTCGGGCCGGTCGTGGTGGTGCCCGCTGGGGCCGGGCTCCTCGTCCCCGTCTCCCCCCACCAGCGCCTCGTTCTTCATGCCCCGTGGGGACAACACAATCCAGACGTTCTGCACGCCTGTGTTAAGGGTTGTACGGGGGAACGGGTTGGTGGCCAGGGGCGTGTCGCCAAACGACAAAGCCTCAGGACGAGCCTTGCCCTTGGCGCCCACCGCCCAGCACCCCCCCCTTCCCGCCCTCGTTGCCCCGTCCATCCCCTACCCAGAAACCACCCCGCAGCCGACCCACCCAGAATCTCGGCGGTCCGCAAGCACGCCAAGTAGTTCTGGTTGTCCGTGCACCGCTCAAGCACCAAGAGGATGCGGTCTGTTCGCTTTGCGAGGACGGCCTCTGCCTTGCGCAGGAGCCGGTCCTTTGCGCCGTGAGAGTCGAAATCAGCGGCGCCGCTCGTGCTGGGCTGCTCCTCGCCCCGAGCCGCCTCCATCACTGCCTCCATCCTATGCGGAGACGCCAAGCAAACACGTGTGTGTAGCGAGCAGGCTAAGGATGTCCCTGCTGCGTCGCCGATGGCGCAATTGGGCGCGGAGCGCAAGTTGGGCTCGCACGGTCGACTCAGCGTCGTGCCTTGGTCGTCTCTTTCCTGCGTTCTTACTTCTTTAGTTTACTCTCTGTGTCTAACACCAGTATTTGACTCCCTTGTACCTTTCTTAGTCCAGCCCAAAAGCAACACCGGTCGCATTGACCGAAAGCTCGCAAACGCGTCTCACTCTCGCGTTCACACGCTCCTACCGCAACAGCGTTCAAACCTGCTCTCCTGCTGCTCGCGGGGTCCCGCGTGACAGCTGAGGCGCACTAGGACCGCGCATCGACAGCTCGCCGCTTCAGCTTCGGCCCCGGTGACTACGATGCGTCTACGACGAAACGAGCATGTTTAAGCGCAACAGCCGGTCCTCAGGACCGGCCCCGGGGCAGGCGGACGCGGGTTGGACTCCCGGCCAGCTCGCAGCGCAGGCACAGGAGGTGGACCTGGGCGACGCCTTGCCGCCGGCGAACCCCTTCCCGCCCCAGGCTGGCCCGTACGCACAGCAAGGTGCCTACCCTTCTAGCCCCGGTCAGGCGGGGCCCTATCAGGACCAGCAAGGGGCCTACCCCTCAAGCCCAGGACAGCAAGGGCCCTACCCTCCCAGCCCGGGTCAGTATCCCCAGCAGGGCTTCTACCCACCCGCGGACGGCCAGGGTCAATACTACGCCGCAGCAGGCCAGGGGCAGTACCCTCCGTCTGGTCAAGGGCAGTATGGCTCGCCTCAGGGTGGCTCCTACGGCTCGCCACCGGGGCCCGGCGGACCCTACGCATCGCCACCGGGTCAGGGCCAAGGCCCTTACGCGTCGCCACAGGGTCAGGGCTCTTATGCAGGCAGCCAGGCCGCCTACTCCCCCAACGCATCAGGCCAGTTCTCCTCTCCGCCCCCAGCCCCACCCGGAGCCAGCGCCGCTAGCGCCTATTCGGGCCTGCCGGCACACCTCACACCCACCTTCCAGTCGCCGCAACCGCTGCCACAGCAGGGCCCAGCCATACCCTCCTACTCACAGCTTCAGCCGGGGGTGCAGTACCGCTCATACTCTGCGGGCGTCATGGAGACGTCTTCTCCTCGGTCACCCGGCGGGCCACCTGGCATGAGCTATCAGACGTACCAGGCCGCGGGCTCGTACGGCAACCGGTCGCCAACCGCCAACCAACCGCAAGCGGGTGGCAACTACCCGAACCCGGACCCGTACGACGGCAGCTTCGAGACCCAGACGCTGCTGCCCGTGGAGGTCAGCCTGCCGTATGGCCCTCCCGTACAGATGAACGTGATGCAGGCGATCTCGCCCGGCAGGCCTATGTACGGCACGCCGCCGCGCAGCGGCCCCGGCAGCGTGGCCGAGCAGCCCCTACAGCCCCTGCAACCGCTTCGCCCGCTCCAGCCCCTGCAGTCAAACACCATGCAAGTCCTCGCTCCCGACTCCCCAGCACCCGCGCCTCTCGACCCCCCGTCCCCTCTTATGATGGCGGACTGGGCGGCCGTCTCCGCCGCTGCCTCCGGCCCCGCTCCGCCCGGGTCACAGAGCGACGGCGCCCCCGTCGAGGCCGCGTCCCAGGCGGTGCTGGCAGCCGCCGCCCCGCCGCCGCTGCTGCCGCCCTCCGCGTCGGCCAAGCTGCGGGAGGTGGCGTCGGACGGGCGGCCGTTCGTGGTGGACACCTCCACGCAGCTGGTGTATCGGGACGCATCGCAGGCGGGCGTGCTGGAGCGAGTGGGCAAGTGGGTCAAGGTAAGATTGTAACCTGCAGACGAACTAGGCCATCGGGAGACGTCTGAAGCCTGGAGCCGTCCTGCTCACCAGCGGCTCTTGCAGGGGCATACGGGCCGCGCCCCGCTCGCCGCGGGCAAGGGCCAAGCGCTCGACACGCCCCATCCTGCCACGCCCGCGCTCTGCCTCCACATCTCCCACCCTCAAGCCTCCCCTCCCTCTGCCCCCTCGCCCCCTTGCCCCTTCCCCCTCCTCTCTCCTCTGCTACCCCCAGGGCAAGATCGTGTTCATCCCGCAGATCTCCGAGGTGGACTTCTACTCCACCCTGCGCGCCTTCCTGGTGCGGCGCCAGCTGGGCCTGGCGGAGCTGTTTGCGGCCCTGGACGCCGACCTGGACGGCTGCCTCAGCACTGCGGAGCTGCGGGCGCTCATGGGCCACGTGGTGCCGGGGGCCACGCCCTCGGAGGTGGCATACCTGACGGTAGGGGCCATGGCGTGGAGGGAGGGAGGGAGGGAGGGATGGGGGGTGAGGGTACTTGTAGTAGGGCAGGGTAGGGGGCCGTGGCGGCCAGGGGTATGGGTGAGGAGCGCGTGGTGCCCGGGGCCACGCCGGCGGAGGTGGCATGCATGAGCGGGGCTTGGTGCAGGCGGGGGCAGGGGCATGGCCAGGGGGTGTGGGTCGAAGGGAGCGAGGCGGCGGTGTTTTGGGGGGGGCGGTGTGTGGGGCTTGACGACCGCAACAGCGTATTGCTACCTGTGTTGCCTTCAGGCGCTGATCGACTGGGATGATGACGGTTTCGTGGGTGAGTCCTCAGGGGTGGAAAGGGTTGAGGGACACTGGCCTGACCCCACGTTCGCGTTTGCGTTCACACCCAGTTTCCTTGTCTGGGCTGCACCGTTACGCAGCTCCTGCCCCTCCTGTCTGGGCAACAACACCGCTACCGTCAAACACCGTTTCGCAGCTCTTGCCCGGCGCCCCGATGCCGTGTGGTTCTTACCGTTACACGCTCCGCCATCCCCTTTTGTTCTTACCGTTACACGCTCCGCCATCCCCTTTGCCCTCTGGCCCCAGGCCTGGCGGACCTCCTGGATGCGGACGAGCTGGCGGCAGAGGTGGCGGACGAGCGGGGCGATGGGGCGGCCAGCCCCTGGGCGCGGGCCCTGCAGGTGCGCTGCTACCGGTATTGCCCCGGGTCAAGAACAGCAGGCTCTTCGCAGCCTGGTAAACCTTCACCACTCACCACTGACAGCTGCAGCTCCGCAACCCACCGTGTTTTGCTGTTGCTACCCCTCTGGCGCTGCCCTGCAGGAGACGTCGTTCGTGCTTCACTCGCAGCGCAAGCACGCGGCCGTCGTGTTCCGCACTCTGGCCGCGGAGGCTGCTGTTGCGGCGGGCAAGTCCCCGCCAGAGCTCTACACGCCCCGCAACTCCAGCCCGCGGGGCAGCCCCCGCAGCGGGCCCAGCCGGGCCAGCCTCGCCCCCTCCAGCCCCCGCACCGGCACGGCCTCCGGCACGGGCACCGGCCCTTGGTCGCACCCCGGCCCCGGGCCCGACGGTGGCGGCCCCGTGATCCTGTTGGAGCCGGCCCAGCTGCTCCGCTTCCTCCGCATAATGCGACCCGAGCTGGGGGCGGGCGAGGTGCGGTACATCATGGACCACCTGCTCCAGGTGCGTGGCGGGGAATTCGTTAGGAGTTGGATTTAGAGTAGAGCTCTGTGCACAAGGCGGGCCTAATAGTGATAAAGAGCGGGGAGCGGCGAGAGACGGGGCGGCCTGGTGGGGGTGCAGGCGGGTGAAGCAGTGGGGCGCCGGGGGTGAGCGATGTGGGTCGGCGCGGTACATACGGTACACCACATGCAAATCCCCGCGGGTGATATGGGTTGTGGGAATGAAATCTGAGTATCCTGATGCTGGTGCTGATGCGTGGCAGTGCGACTGCCTGCTTAAACCTCCCCCTACAGGGCCCCGGCGACAACCGGCGCTCCCTGGGCCAGGTGCTCCACATGCTGCACCTCATCGACGTGGCGTACAGCGCCGACCAGACCAACGGGGTGCAGCAGGTGCGAGCGACGGAATCACACAATGACTGGTCGGGGCCGACGGTCCGCTGGGTGGGACGACGGGGCATGACGGGGGCGGGATTGATGACTCACACCCGGGCCCGAGCGTGGGCGGGTGTGGGTGACAGAACACCATGGTTCATGGGAAGGGAGGGACAGCGCTGCTGCGAGGGGTTCGACCCAGCCTTGGGTTTTTCCCGTGCCGTAGAAGCGGCAGGCGGAGCGGCACCGGGCCGAGGCCGAGGCGGTGGAGGAAGCCATCGAGGAGTTGGAGGCGGCGGCCGAGGCCCATGCCGAGGCACGCGCTGGGGCCGGGCCCGGCAGCAAGCTGGGCAGCCGCGCGGGCAGCAAGCGTGGAAGCCAGGGCGGCAGCAGAGAGGGCAGCAAGGCCGGCTCCCAGGCTGCCGTGGTGCCGGAGGGTGAGCAGCTCACGGAGGAGGAGCGGGCGGCGGCGGCGGTGGCGGCGCTGGAGCAGGACAAGGCCCAGCGGCGGCTGCGGGCGGCGCGGGGCATCAACACCATACGCCCGCCCCCGCTGGCGCCCAGCCGCCTGCGCCGCCGCTTCGGCAGCCCCCGGGAGAACGTGCCGCGGTTCTTTTACCACCTGGGTGAGAGCAGCAGTAACTGATATCCTCGGCGGCATAGTTGCATTGTGACGCGTGCCGGGCGTGGTCACGTGGTAGCATTGTGGCATGGTAGCCTCTCTTTCTCGCGCTTGGACCAGCGCGCGGGCCTCGTGCTCGGGCCCTGTGCTGCTGTGGAGCGGCGCTCGGCGTCCCGTCCGAACGCCTAACAATCTAGCTTGCCCCTGCGCGAGCTCTTGGGCTCACGCCGCCCCATGCCCAACCAGCTCCCACATGGCCTGACATTGGCTGGTGTCAGGCTTGCTTGCATTTCTGCTTACAGCTTCCACCCGCCCATCCTCCACTCATGCAGGCTACTACATGCGCACCGCCCGCCTCACGCTTCGCGAGCTGATGCGGATCTTCGACTCCGACGGTGACGGCGGGCTGGATCCGCTCGATGTACGGCACCTGATCAACGAGGTGCTGCCGGGGACCACCACGGACCAGGTCATCTACATCCGAGTGAGCTGTCTGGGAGTGGAAGGACCTGGGGGGTTGTATGTTCAGAGAAATTCGTCACACAACCACCATCGCACGTTAGCGGGGAGGGGCAGGTGAGGGCTGCGCCTTTTGGCCTCTCTGGTCCCCCCCGCGCGCTCCTCAGCTGGTTCCTGCCTCGTACCCGCCCCACAGGCCGCCATTAGCTCCCCTACCGCCGCCATCGTCACAATGGAGGACCTCCACAGGTGCGGCCCTCCTTTCATGACTAAGTGTGCCTATCCTCTTGCCTGTCTGTTTGTTATTCGAGCTCATGGCCTGGTCTGCGGGTTTCAGGCTGCGCTGCCTTGCGCAAAGCGCTTTGCCCGGCATGTTCCCCTCTAAACGTTCTCCTTCCAAGTATCCCCTCCCTTTCCTTCCTTTTGTCCCAGGGGCATCCGGGACTTTGGCGACGAGTTCAGCTGCGGCCGCCAGGATGCCGCGGCGGCCGCCAACGGAGAGCCGCCCTGCAGCCCCCTGGCTCCTCTCTACCTGCGCAAGTAGGGCCATCGTGACACGCACTGCGCAGGGGCCTCATCAACCCCCGGCTTCCGCTGTCGTCAAGCGAGCCACACCTTAAGACCCCACACGCCGCGAGCACCCCCTACCTCTGCCCTTCGAAACCCTCAACCCGCTTGACTCTCTCTACCCGCCCTGCCCCTACCGCTTTCTCCTCCACCCTGAGCCCTGCGCCCTGACACCCCCCACGACCGCGCCGCAGGCACCCCCAGCTGGCGGGCGTGGGCCGTGCTGCGCGCGCTGAGGCGGAGGAGTACCGGCGGCGGCAGCGGGAGGCCGAGAAGGCCATGCTGCAGCCCCCGGACATTCTCAGGTGGATCACCGAGTACATGGCGCGGAGGAAGGTGCGTTGCGTGGTGCAGTCATGGAAGGGGGGAAGAGTGGGCGGTGCAGGGTGGGGTGTGTGGGGCGAGGTAGAGAGTAGAGAGCGTGGCGAGCTCTGGCCTTGTCGCGATGCGCTGCTGCCAGCCCAACCTTCCCGCTTCGCGCACTTGACCCTCAATGCAACTTTCCCCCTGCCCTACCTCGCGCTGCTGCACTCCACCCGACCCGCAGATCTCCCTGGCCCTCCTCCTGGCCCAGTTCGACCGGGACTGCGACGGCATGCTGAACGCAGCCGAGGCCGCGCGCCTGCTCCGCTTCGTGGCCGCGGGGCGGCTGGGCGGGCGGCAGCGCAGCCTGGACAAGTGCCTGGCCCGCTTCATGGCGGAGGCGGACGGCGACAGGGACGGAGCGCTCAGCTACAACGTGAGAGGGGCCTGCGGGGTTCGAGGGCGCATGCACTTCAGGGGCATTGGAAACGCCGCCGGCTCAAGCGGCTGTGGAGAGCTTTTGCCGAATAGCCTCCTTGCGCGTAGAAACGACGCCCCGGCCCTCCCCGAACTTTGGTTGCGCTCTGCCTCGCAGGACCTACGCCGCGCCCTTCTGGCCAAGCAGGAGCTGATCGCGCGCGACCGAGCGCAGCTCTCGGCCGACGAAGCCGCGGAACGTGTGGCGGCCACCACCGCTGCCGTACTGCTCGGCCCCGCAGACCCCGCCATGCCGGCCACCCTGACTCATCCCAATCCGTACAGCCAGCCGTACAGCATGGATCTGTATGACGCGCCGTACGGTTTCGACCCGTACGACTACGACCCGGCGTACATGGACGAGAACGGGCCGTTTTGGGCGCCCGAGCCCGGCGGCGTCGGTTGGGGCCGGCACCATGAGCAGCGAGGGCACCGTACGGTGACGTACAGCGCCGCCTACCCGGCCGGAATCGAGCAGTACCCCGGCATGATGCCGCCCGGTACGGCAGTCGAGGACTACGACACGACGCCGTACATGCCTGCGCGGCCAACCGACGCGCACGACCCGTTCACGCTCGCCTTTGCGGCTGAGAACCCGAGGGCCTCGCGGTTGCCGGAATCCATGGTGGATCTCTTCCCCGGCCCGGCACCCGTGGGCCCGGGGGGCGGCCCCGGAGGCGGCGGGGTTCTGTACCTCAGCCCTGCGGCCGCAGCGGCCGCCGAGGCGGCCGTGGATCTGCCGCTATGCGATGTGGAGGATCTGGATCCGGACGTCACCCTGTACGTGAGTCCCAGGGTTTGTTGGCACAGAGCTTTGCCGCTCCCCTTCGCCTAATCTCCTCCCCACTGTTTCACCCAAACCCTCGCAGCCCGTGGACTACATGGGTACGCGCATGCTGGTGGACCGCGTCTCCAACCTGGCCTTCCTGCCCCTGCCGCCCGACGCAGCGGGGCCGGGCCCGGGCGGCGTGGCGCGCCTGGGCCGGCAGCCCCGGCAGCCCGCGTCGCCCCACCTCATCCAGCAGCAGGCGCCGCAAGAGGAGCATTTGCACCTGTTCGGCAGGTGGGTCCGGGTTGGGATATGCGTGCTGAGGCATATGCCAGTGCCAGCGCCAGTGTTCTCATGCCAATGCCAGTGCCAGCGCCAGGGCCCAACGCTCGCGACATCTTACGCGTGCCGCGCCCATCGTGCGCTCTCAGCGCCCGTGTCTGTTGCGACGCCTCATCAACCATTTCCCGCCTCCCCGATCCGCTCTGATTAAGCCCTACTAGACCATCACCTAGATGCTCCCATTCCTCCAGGCCTGCTCTCTTGTCCTAACTACACCACCACTCCCCCCGCCCCCGCGGGACCGCTCCCCGCTCCCCAGGCTGCTCCCCAACGGCACGCTGGAGCGAGTGGAGACGCCCTTGGCCGCCGCCCTGTTCGCGGCGCTGGACAACCACCTGCGCGACACCAAGCGGCGCCTGGAGGACGTGTGGGCGGCCACCGTGGGAGCCGTGCGCCCGCCGCCCTACGTAAGGCCCTGCCGCCCCCTGCCCAGCCCCTGCACCCGCTGACCGCCAGCCGTCAGCCTTGCCCTCGGCCAAGAATCAGTCCCCCGTGCGAGTGCCGTAGCCATACGAATTGCCTCCTGGCAACCGTGCCTAGGTACTGTGTAGCGTACAAGTAGGGCAGCTGATGCCCCCAATACTGCCATGTGTGCTGCCGATGCACCCGCAGGCCGGCCCCGGCAGCCTGCCGCCGCCGCCCCCGCCGGAGCCCGAGCTGGCGGACGCCAACGGGCTGGCCCGGTTCCTGCGTCCGCTGCTGCCCAACCTCACGCTGCCGCAGGTAAGGAGGCCCGGCGGTGGGCTTTGCAGGTCGAGGCAGGGCGGGATGGGGGCCGCTGCCTATGCACAGCAGTACGGCGGCCTTCGTTGTGTGCAATGCCTACGCTTGCGCCTGCAGTCTCTGTTCCATGTTCGACCTTACAGCTGGAAGCCACCCAGCCCATACACCCCCCCTTCCCACCCCCAAACTGTTGCCCCCACACACAGCTCCACTACCTGCTGGTGCTGTTCGATCTGGACGGGGACGGCCTGGTGGCCCCAGACGACCTGGTGCTGGCGTTCGAGGAGATCGGCACCACCATCGACACGCCCGCGAACAAGGTGGGGTGGGGGCCAGGCACAGAGGAGGAAGGGGCGCGATTAAGGTCGTCATGCGGGAAACTAGCAGTCGGGCATCCCCGCTTGGGGCCGTGGTGGCGTAGCTGCTGACACCCCCGTCTCCCCGCCCCTCCCGGCCCCTCCCCGCCTTTGTGTTTCCCTCCCCGTGTGTTTCCCGCCAGCTCCACGCCCAGGCGTACTTGGTGTCGTGTAGCTGCTGACATAGTACCCCCGTCTCCCCGACCCTCCCCGACCCTCACCTCCGTGCTCCTCACTCCTGTTTCCCCGCCCTCCCCACCCTGTCTTGCCCCCCCCCACCCTCAGCTCCACGCCCAGGCCTACAAGGTGTTGGCCCGCATCGCGGGGGCGGTCATGGGGGACTACGCAGAAGCCTACCAGGTGCGAGGAAACCGTTTGGCGGTCCCGTAGGGCATGAGCTCCTCGAGAAAGGCCCAGGCACATCACCAGGCCGTCTGGCGCTGGCGCCACCCCCTTACCTTACCAACCTTTCTTTTGTATCACGACTTGTATGTCACCCCCTCGTGTCCTTGTGCAGGCCTTTGCGCGGTACTCCGAGCTGGGCCGCCTGCAGCGCCAGGCCCTGGCCGAGCCGCCCACGCCGCCCTCCGTGCCCGCCCTGCCCTCCACCTCCTCCTCTTCCACCTCCTTCTCCTCCTCGTCCTCCTCCTCGTCCTCATCCGTCTCCACCGCTTCCTCGCCCCGTTCCGGGCCCGTCACGCCTCGCTCCCCCAAAGAGCCCAAGGACAAGGGCAAAGACCACCACCACCCCCATCACCACAAGGGCCAGGGGCAGGAGGATGGCCAGAGCCGCCACAAGCAGCACAAGCAGCCGAAGAACCGGCCCTACTTCTCGCCGCCGCCCGCGCCCCCCACGCGCGCCAGCCCCGGCGCGGTTGCGTCCCTCAGCCGCAGCGACAAGGTGGAGCTCAGCCTACCTCAGCTGGCCAGGTGGGGTGGAAGGCCTGGGAGCGTAGGCTTGGTGTCCTGCGAAGTCATGCGGAGATTGGGCTCACACGAGGCTACACTGGGTTCCGTTTCGGGGTATGCAGGCTAGCTGCCGTTCTCAAATTGTCGCCGCCGTGCACCGGCGCGGGAGCTGACAAGCTAGGCCCCCGGCCGTGCTGCAAGCTGCTCTTCTGTGTTACGAGTCTTCGGGTCCTCCCTTGCCGCCTGCTCGACAGTTTGGCCTCTGACGTAACCATCCCGCTCTACCTCTAGATCCCCACTCCTCCCTGGCTCTCACCCACCGGCCCTCCCACCCGCCCTCCCACCCGCCCTCCCGCGCGCTTGCGCCCAGGTTCGCGAGCCACCTGCTGCTGCACAAGGCGGCGCCTGAGGACGTGGGGGCGGTGGTGGTCTACCTCAACATGAAGCTGGCGGCAGCGGACGGAGGGCCGCAGCCGCCCGCGGCGCAGGCCGCCAGCCTGCCTGGACCCAACCAGGTGCGTCCGAGCGACCTAGGGGCGGTCCAACTCGTTTGTGCTTGAGCGTGTGTGTGTGCTTGTGCTTGCGGGGTGGGTCCGTTGCGGTTGCGGTGAGTTGGAGCCTCGGAGCCTTGCACTTGACTGCGACACCGTGTTCCTCGCCCCGCAGCCGTACGGCAACCCGTACGGCAACCCGCACCCGTACAAGTCCCTCCGCGACGCGCCGCCCGCCTTCGACTGGCCGTTCGTGGTGGGCGTCCTGCGCCTCGTGGAGACCTCGCTGCCCGTCAACCGCCGCCTGCCCAGCCCAAGCGCGAGCCGCCGTACAACCGCAGAGGTACAACCGATGCCCGGGCCGGTGCCTGGCTATCCGGGCGTCCAGGGCGCCGAGGTGCCGCCAGAGGAGCTGTACCCTCCAAAGGTGAGATGCGGCAGGGCTGTGAGGGTGCGGTTGAGGGGCTTGCGGGTGCGGCAAGGCATGCCGCCTCAGTTAAGAGGGGCAGCCCCACAGATCCTTGGGCGGGAGCAGGTGTTGCCTGCTTGGGAGCAGAGGTGGCAATGCCCTGAGAGCATCAGATGCCGCGGCCCGGCTGATCCAATCCCTTGTGTGTGTTCCGCCAGCCCCCGCCCGACCGCATCAAGGGACCCGAGGGACTGGAGGCGGCCGCGGCTGCGATGAAGGCTATGGCGGCGGAGGGCGCGGAGGACGGAGACGACGATGCCAGCAGGGGCCTGCTGCCCAGGTAGGTGCTGTACGGCAGTCCCTGCACGCAGATCAGGCTGAGCAAAGCACAGATGTTCGCTGCTCGTCGCCAGTCGTCAGCCACCTGCTCGAGTCCCGCTGAGTCCGGTTCTTGTCCGATCCCTGACTGTCCGGTCCGGTCCGGTCCTGTCCGTCCGCAGGCCCTCCCCGCTGCGTACCTCGGCGCTCACAAGCCAGCCCGCGCCGCACCCCGACCGTCGGGTGGTGGACCTGCACTTTTACGTACACACGGACGGCCGTACGTTCCTGCTGGATCCCATCACGGGGTTGCTGTACATCGCATCGCCGTACATCCTGGCGGCTGCGGCGGCGGCGGCAGATGCGGCCGAGGCCGCCGCCACCGGAATCCAGCCGCCGCCCAGCGGGGGGGCCAACAGGAAGCTAGCCGCCGCCCTTGCGTCTCAGAGGGCGGGTTTGCTGCTGTCGCCGCGGTTGCTGCAGGCACCGGTCAAATCGCCCACAGGTGGGGCTCGGTGGGGCGCGCTTTCCGCACGCATACATTCATACGCAACCTGCTGCCTACTGGCAGGCCCGAGGCCCCTGCCTCACGTGGCAATGAGCCCGCTCTGACCTCACCACTGCGTTGGGCCTTGCGGCCAGCCCACACCTCACATACTCGCTCGCCCCAACCCGGACCCCGTCCCCGCCCCCGGCCTCGGTCGCCACCCGCGCAGGCAAGGGCGGCAAGCCCCCCGCGGTCGCCACTTCCGCGCCTCCGCCCCCGCAGCCCCCTCCGCCCCCGCCCCCGCTGCTGCTGCTGCCGTACCCCGAGTTGGCGGGCAAGCTGCAGTACCCAGACAACCGCCTGCTGCCCGCACAGGTGACCCGATGTAACGGGAAGCGTGAGGGCTCACTGGCCAGGCTGACCCGTGCTTGTCCCCTCAACACGGGGTAGCTGTTGAGGACACTCGCGGCTGCACAGAGCGCTAAGCAGGCCCAGAGCAGGCCGGGCTTGAAGCGTGACAGCCCATGGGTCGCAAGCTACCCGGCACTCTCCAGTTCGTCTGCCCCTTCTTGACCAGCCCCTCTGATTCCCCCCCTCCGTCCACCCTGCCCCCCAGAGCGGCGCTGGTGTGACCATCATCTGCAAGGCCGTGGCCCGACTGGCGGCGGAGGAGGCCCGAGTGGAGGCCCTGTTCAAGATGCTCGACCGGTGTGTACGGAGCGTACTCACGTGTGTCGTTCTTGTGCACACGTGGACAACGGTCCGCACATGCCCGAGCCGTGTCCTGGCCCGCTCTTCCTTGCCTCTTGGGGCTCGCGCCTCACCCAGTGTTGACGTTCAAGCATTATGCGCCCATCCAGGTCTTCATCCAGGTCATTGAAGGCCTTGATCCATTCTTGATGTCCGTCCCTGGCGGCTCCCCCTGCGTGTCCTTTTCAATCGTGCAGGGACGGCCAGGGTCTGGACGGGCGGCGCCTGGCGCAGCTGTTTGCCGGCACGGCCAGCCTGACAGCGGCCGAGGTGGCCCTGGCGCGGGTGCTCCTGGACCGCGACGGCCGGGGCCTTGTGACGCTGGGAGACGTCCTCGAGGCCTCGCAGAAGGTATGAGAGGCTGGGTGATCAGATCTCAAAGCTCCTGGGCCAAGCGTCTTATCGGCTTGCGGCGTGCCGTATTAGCACGTGCATGTTGTTACTGCGTGCATGCCGGTGTTCCAGCTCTTGCGCCAAGTTTCCTCCCGGACGCTGGGGTGGCTCCTTATGCTCTGACACCTGGCGCGCCCTGACCCTTCCCGCGCCCCGCCCCACAACGTAACGCACCACGCCGCGCCGTGCCGCAGATCCACTACACAGCTGTGGTCGCCGGCACCTCGCCCGGCCCCGCCCCGCCCGTGACGCTCACGCTCAGCCGCCTGGAGGCTCGCACGCTGGACGTGCTGCACCGGGGCGCACAGGCGCTGCAGCGGGAGGGGAGGCTGCTGTGGCTGCTGGTGCAGCGGGAGGGCATGCCGGGGTGAGCCGATGCTGGGTGTGGCGGGATCCTGCGAGGGGTTGCTCGGGCCGTCTTGTGGAGGGGTACGGAAAATGAATGCTAGGAGCGGGTGCTTGACACAATATGCTCGCGTGTGCACATGACTTGCAGGGGTCTGCTGGACAAGGCTGCGGCCGCGGCAATCCTTAGAGAGGTTCTCGAGCCGTACCTGCCGCCGTACGAGGTGGCTGTCGTACTGACGTACCTGTGGATGGTGATGCCGGACAAGGACGGACCGCTGCCGGCGGACGAGATGCTGCAGCTGCTCCGTTCGCTGCCCATGCGCATCAAGCTGCCGTACTCGCCGTACGGCGCACAGGAGGCGCCCACGGCCGCGGCGGCGGCGGGGGCGGCGGGGCTGGGGGGCAAGGAGGTTGTGTTTGCGGCGGGTTTTGGCGGCCCCGTCGCGCAGGATGGCACGCTCCCTGCCATCCAACCGCCCTCCGCAAACGGTGTGGGTGGCGGGCGGCAGCGCTATCGTCGGCACCTGGGGGAACCCACGGGCCCCACGTGGGCCGAGCCCGAGGTGCTGTACGGGCCCAACGACGGCGCTAAGCGGTACGACCCCAACCTCGTGCCGTACGGTGCGTCGGGGTCTGGGGATTTGGCGTGAATGACCTCAGTTGCCTCGCTCCTTCCAGCACTTGCCCTCTACCTGCTCTGCCCTGCTTCGCTTTTTAACGCTTGACCGGTGCACCAACATCCCTACCCTCCTCGCATCTCTGTCCGGGCACCTCGCTTCAACCTCACCCCCACTGCTTCGTGCTTGAAACTCTTGACCGGCGCACCATCGCTCCTATCCTCCTGCCCCTTGCCTCCTGGTGCCCTCAGACCCGGACTGGGGCGAAGGGCCGTACGGACTGGCCGCAGCCTCCGTGGCGGGCGGCCCACGACCCACACGCATCGGCCCTGGCTTCCTCGGAAAAGGCCCGCCCGCCGCCGCCCGCCAAGACGCCTCCGAGGCGGCTGGGCAGTACGGCTTGTACGACGACGACGTGCCGGAGGTGTACGAACCGCAACAGCCGTACGACGCCACGTACGACCGGCGCCCGGGCGCGGAGGACTCGTTCTCGTTGGACGAGCAGACCGGGCGCATGCAGCCCCGGCCCGTGCAGCCCCGCCAGCGCGCCGCCTCACGCTTTCTGTCACCTCGCGAAACGCGTGAGCTGGACGTTTCGATGGATGCCGTGGGCCCCGCGGACCGCCTGCCGCAGCGTCGTCCCGGCGGCCTGCGGCCGCGCGGGGCGGGGGCGGCGCGGGAGGACTCCTTCTCTTTGGAGGCGCAGGCAGGCGGCGGCGGCCGTGGAGGAGGAGGGGTGTCTGGGTCCATGAGCCTCGCCGAGGAGACGGACCTGATGGACGTGCTGCGTGGCAGGCCGCCGGGAAGGAGGCAGCCGCCGGGGTGAGTGGCGCGCGGCGGGCGTCGTGTGCGGGGTGGTGCTGGGGCCCCGCGTGCGAGATGGGTAAACGTGTAGGGTTGAGGGCCAGAATGGAGTGCAAAAGGGGCACCAGGCGGCCTGGGTGATAGGGGCGTAGCCTGGCAGGCGGCCATGTTCCCCGTGCCGCGCCCTGACCCCGCTCTCACCTCTCCCGTACGCCGTACTCCGCAGCCTGGACTCCGACTCGCAGTACGGCCTCCTGACTGACACGCTGGACCCCGCCCGGCCCCTGGAGCCGGGCGGGCTGGCCGGCCGTCAGGCACGCCTTGCAATACCCCGCCCGGCCCCGCCTCCCGCCGAGCCGCCCGGCCGCCTGCCACGCCCCGGCGCGCCGCCCCGCCGCCAGAGCTCCACCAGCGGCGCTGGCGGCGGCGGCTTCGATCCGTACGGCCTGGAAGCGGAGGCTGACGTGGCGGCATCTGAGCCGTCAGATCGGTCCTTCCAGGAGCGGCCGACAGCGATGCACACGTCACCGTCGTACAGCGGCGGGCGGCCGGCTGAGGTGCTGTCGTTCCTGGACCAAGCGGGCGACGGTGGCGGGCGTGGCAGCGGCGGGCGCATCGGCGCCGGCGTGGCCGTTACGGACTCGTACGACCCGTACGGCATGCATGGGGAGGATGACGTGGTCAACGCGGGCTCGGTTCCGCCGTCGCGGCCGGACACGGCCGCGCCTTCGATGGCTCGGGAGAGCACGGACATGCCCCGCCTTGCCAGCCCCCTGCTCAACGGCGCTGGCAGCGGCTTCGGCGGCGGTGTGGGCCCAGGCGGGCCCAGGCCCATCACGGCCTCGCGCCTCTCCACCTCCAGCCAGGGCCTGGGCGCCAGCGGCGGCGCCGGATTCGGATCCGGTCTGGACGACACGTACGGCGATGTGGTCGACAGCCCAGCCATCGCCGCCAGCCGCCGCCAGCCGAGCACCAGCGGGGGCCCCGGCGGTGACTCAGCCAGCGGGCCCGCTTTGTTCACCTCGTTTGGAGATGCCCTGGACGGAGGCCGAAGCGGCGGAGGCCCTGGCGGGGACGGCTTCGGTCTGGGCTCAGAGGCAGCGGGTGCGGGGCTGCCGCCCCCAGGCTCCTTCAAGCCGCCCGGCCGCAGCCGCCTGTCCCGTACGGGAGCCTCCGAGTACGACCCGTACGGCGACGAAGCGGACGACCAACCGTCAGAGCTGCCCACGCCGTCGCCCTTGGGCGCAGGTGGAGCTGGAGGTGGCGGGGGCATGTTTAACGCGAGCATCCGCTCCCAGGCTTCCGCCAAGGATCGTCTAGGAACGAGCATTCGGTCGGCGGCGGATCGGTACGGTGGTGGAGGCCCGGGCGCCACGTCCGGGCTGGAGAGCAGCGGCAGCTCTACGGGCCTGGGAGGCCGGGGCAGGGGAGCCGGCGGCCAGGGTGGCGGAGGCGGGGGCGGAGGCAACAGCGATGAGTTTGGTCTGGGGGCCGAGGGCAGCACAGGAGGCGGCGGCGCGCGGTCTCCAGGAGCTGCGGGAGGGGGCGGGGCCGGTGGGGATGAGGGGCTGATTGACTATGACGATGCGGGTGTGGGAGGTGATGGGGAGGACGAGATTGACTATGGGCTGGGGGCGGAGGGCGGTGAGGACGACTTCTAGACGGATGGGTCAAGGGGCAGGGCGGCGGGGAGGTTCGACTTGAGGGTTGGGAGGGAGGGTGAGGCAGGGCCAACGGCCGCGGCGTTTGGGGCGGGTGCTGGGGCTACTGGCTTGCATCCTGCCCGCCGTCCTCCGCGCTAGCGCCGAGGTCTGGGTGACGAAGTTTGGCCTCAACGGCATCTTTCTCGACGCTTGATGTGGGTGGGGCCCCTCTGTTGGGGAGGACGGGCGTGGACCCTACCGGCAAAGCTAGGGGCGGCGCGGAAGTGCGAGTACACTTGCCACGGCCCCGGCGAGGAAGATGGAATTGAGAGGTCGCGGGCCTGGCGGGGGGCTTCACGCAAGTAGTACAGCACGGCGCGCGCGGCACGCACTGCGGTCATGTAGGAGGAAGCCGGCTGAGGGTTTTCGAAAGCTGCATGTCAACGCTTCTTCTTGTTCCTGAGCGTAAGACTAGCCTTGCGCGTGGCCCAGGAACAGTGTAACGCTGCGTAGGGCGTCCTCGCGATACAACTCGGATTTCGCCACCCCACGCCTTACGGCGAGCAAGCGCTGTTCCCAACACCAGTCATGTAGAGAATGTCACCACGGGCAGGCTCTTCTGGGTGGGTGCGCGCAGCGCGGCCTCAAAGCTCCGGAAGAACGGCGCTAGAGGAGAACGGCGCCGAGGATTCTGCTTGCTGGCGCAGGGACCCAGGAGGCGCTGAACCGACGACGCTAGCGCAAGCGGAGCAGTCGAGCGAAAAAGCGCACAGCGTGTCCATGGCGACCGGCGACCGGACTGCACGCGACACGGTTCTGGAGCTGCGCGCGCAGTTCGACGCACAGCTTTTGCTGAGCAGGGAGCTTACCGCTCATCTCGACGGCATGCTGAATAGGGTGAGCTCGATCATCGGCAAGCGACGCGCGTTCGCCTCGCAGCACGGGCCCAGCGCGTGCGCAGAGAGAGAGCGGCATGTGTTTTACTCCTGGCACAAACCTCGGGCGGCCCGTGGCAAACTTAGTCCGCCACGTGGCTGGAAACCCTTTCCGTTGACCACCTGCTCCTGCCCCACGCAGGCTGCCCAGCTGCGGGACGTCCTAGAGCAAGCCCTGCAGACCCGCGCGGCGGCCTCAACCGATCGCCGCAAGACGCGGGCTGGCGGGGCCGGGGCGCCCTCCTTGTCAGCCGCCTCCCAAGGCAGCGACGGCGGGGCCGCGTCCATGGGTGCACTGGCAGGCATCAAGCGACGCCGCTCGGATACAGTCGGTGAAGCATACAGCCCAGCGCAGGATGGTGGTCTCGGTGGGGTGACGGGGCCGGAGGAGGGGGTCGCAGTCAAGCGCCAGGCCATCGGCTCGCCGGTGCCCGGCCCCTCGCCCTTCATGCCCTCCGCCCCGCCAGTGCCGGCGGCATGGCCTCAGCCGCTTGGCGGGGCGGCAGCGGGCGAAGCGCCGCCTCTGGACCAGACCCTGCAGCCCCGCCTGTCGTGCGGGCTGGGAGCCGGCCCTGGTGCTGCTCCCGCCGACCCAGTCCTGAGCGGCGCGAACAGCGCTGGCAAGAGCATGTGCAGCGCTGCCAGCAACAGCAGCGGGTCTGGCGGATCTGGCAAAGTCCAGATCCAGCCACCACCAGCTCTGCTGCCCCAGCCCGCCCCCCAGCCTCAGGGGCAGGCACATGCGCAGCCCTGCTTGCCCCCGCTCCCCGCCGTGCCTGCTTGGGGGTCTGCCGCCGCCGGCAATTGCGCCGCCGTCACGCAAGCGCAACAGCAGCAGCAGCTGTTGCAGCTGCAGCACCTCAGCACCCTTGCGGTGCCGCCCTCCACCGCTACAGGCGGAGCGGAAGGGAAGGAGGTGTCTCCGCCGCCGCCCCAGCCCCAGACGCCCTCCAAGCGTGCCAGCGCGAGCACGCAACAGGCGGCCAAGCAGGCCCCCAGCACCTCGCGCAAGCCCAAGCCGTCCAGCAAGCAGCAGCTCAAGCTGCAGCAGGCGGCGCTACAGGCCCAGATCCACCAGCAACAGCTAGATCAGCTGTTGCAGCTGCAGCGCCTGCAAGCACAACAGCAGCAGCTCTTGCAGCAGCAGCAGCAGCTGTTGCGGCACCGCGCGCAGGAGGCCGCACTTCGGCACCAGCAGGCGGCGCGCTGCTCGTCCAGCGGCCAGGCCCAGTCAGGCCCAGCACCAGGCCCAGCGCAGGCCCCTGCCGGGCCCGTTGATGGCCTCGCCGCTGTGGCCTTCCTGCCGCCGCCTCCACTACCGGGCGCCAGTAGCCCGGTCAAGCCGGGCATTGCCGCCCTGCTGCCTGCCGGGCCCTTGCCCACGCTCACCAGCGCCATGCCGCCGCCTGCCTCTGCACCGCTGAGCCTTGCGCGCATCAACGGCGGATTGGGCCCAAACGCGGCCCTAGCTGTACGGCCTTTCACGGGCGTCCACATGGGAATGGTTGCGGACGGGATCGCGACGAGGTCGCTGGCAACAGGCCCCGTGTCAGCTGCAGCTCCCGCGCTGGCGCCGGCAGCGGTAGCGGCAGCGGCACCCATGGCCCTGTCTAGCTTCTTCGGCGGAGCGGTGGGGGGAGCGGCCGGGACCGCGAGCGCTGCGGCTATCGGAGCAGCGCACGCCGCAGCGGCAGCGGTGGCCGCGCGAGCTGCGGCCGCGGCGCCGGGCCCAGGCGTGGCGCTCTCGCCCGCCTGCAGCGGCGGCTTTCCCTTGGCCGCTGCGCCGTGTGCGCTGGTGCCTGCCTCAAGCGCCGGTGCGCCCAGCTGCAGCGCCGGCGGAAGCTACAGCGCCGGGCCCAGCCCCAACCCCGCGGCCAGCCCCGGCCCCGCGCCGAGCCCCGGGCTACAGCCGTCCCCCATGATGCCCTCGGGCCCGGCGTCAACCTCCGTCTCTTCCATGGGTCCCACTCCCACGCTTAGCGGCGGCGTATGCAGCACGGGCGCTGCCTGCGCGCCTGCAGCCGCCCACGCCTCGGTTTCTAGCGGCGCCGGCGCTGCGGTTCCCACGACCGTGGGCCTGGTGGGGGCCCCTCTGGGCCTGGGCCTGGGCATCGGCGCCGGAGTGCGTGCCGGGGCTGCGGCCGGGGCGGTGGCGGGGCAGGGCGTGGGGCAGGTCCTTCCGGGCCCCATCGCGTTGGGCTTGGCGGCACAGCTCGTGCAACTGGCGCAACTGCAGGTTAAAGCTGCCGGTGGCCAACCGGGCGCGATCGTCACACCGCAGCAGATGCAGGCCGTACAGCACTTGCTGCAACAGCACTTGCTGCAGCAGTCGCAGTCCAAGCAGCAGCAGCAGTAGCGGCAGCAGCAAGAACATCGCGCGGGCTGGAGGCACGTTTTCTCTCAGCCCGGTCAGGGTAATGCAAAGGAGAGACGCAAGCGTCGGAACCTGGGAAATGCAATTGCTAGTGAAACCATGTACTCGACTCGGGGGCAAGCCACCAGCATACGTGTCAAGCGTTCGGTTCGGTTTGGTGCACGAGGGCAGGCATGTTTGGGCGCGTGCAATGTCAAGGTATAAGGCGTTCATTTCGTTCAATCTGGGGTGCAGCGGCTGAAGAACGCATGTCGGGCACTCGGGGGCATTGGGTGCAGTGCGCGGCGCATTGCCGGCGAGGTAGAGGGCGTGTGAAAGGCTGCACGTTTGGAGACGCACCAGCGTTGGATGACACGAAGCAATGCGGTGGCGGTTTGGTCTGCCGGGTTCGTTTGTGTCTGGAGTGGCCTGTATCCTGAAGCTCCGGCTTGCGGGCCAAGGGCAGCGACGGATTTAGTTTGCGTCTTATTTCATGTGCACCCTGACTATTTATGCCGATTCCCGGCCTGCAATCTCCGAAGTCCGAACACCACATTAACGCCGTAGGCGTCGCTCTGTTTGCTCGAGGAGAGGCGCACCGAGGTGTGCGTCCAAAAGCGTTTACGTCTTCCGCCGCTTGCCAGCTGCACCCCCGGATGCTCCAGGTTTTGGTGCGGGCTGTCTCTCGTTGCGCGGCCTTGCGCGTGGGCTTGAGTTACGGCCAGTGCATGCACGCATGGTTCCGTCCGTACCGATACAGCATAGTTAGGGCAAAATTCTTGGAGGTCCCCTCTAGATGGCGGCGGTCACCAGGCTCCAGTGCGTGACGTTACCGAGCTTGTTGGTTTGTGCTAGAGATACAGGGTATTGATGGTGCGTGGCCCGGGGGACGCCATGACTCTTGCGTCCGGGCAGGCTTGGGGGAGCCACCGGAAGTTGGGTCGGTGCGCTGACCCTTCAGCCGGCGCTAGCATTGTTTTGTTGTTGCGGCCTCCGAGGGTTGCTTTCTCCGGGTGGCCCATGTTGGCCCTTGTTAGGCCTTGTGCAGAGACAAAGGCTGCCCTTCCAGCTGCCTGAGGGCTCTGGCGTCTGGGCTAGTGTACTACTACTACGGGCGGTTGCGTTGCGAGGGGCAAGGGTGTGGAGGGGGCGCTGGCCTGCCCTCCACAAGGTTACTAGAGTGCCGGTAGGCTGTTGCGGTGGGTGCTCGTACCGTATTGCGCTAGTAGGGCTTCAGCTGACTCAGTATGCGTGGACGACGGGTTAACGTAGGTAAAGCGGAAGTGCGTATCCGGCATAAAGGCGCTGGTCGTGGCTGACCGGGCATAAAGGCATTTGGCCAGGGTACATACCCAGTCAGCTAGGCCGCATGCAGTGTGGACGCCGCCAGTGCGGCTGTCTGCCCACCCTTGCTTGTAATAACGGAAGCATGGACGCTCCCGTTCCAACCCCACAAGACGTTACGAGTCAGGTTGCAGCCACCAAATTGTACCCCCAGGGCCAACTGCGTGTGATCCTGCGACAGGCGTCAGCTGGCTCCGATCCAGGCATCTCTTACCGTACCGGTAGCGAGGGGCACAGGCAGGGTGAGTGATCGGCCCAGCGCTCAGGCATCTCGACAGACATCTCACTCCGACAGGTTGCAACACGGCCTCCCCTCCTTCCCGGTCACATCCGCAACCTGCGGATGAAGTGCCGTCTGCCATGCATGCAACAGCGCCCCGTGCCAGGCGCTCCATCCCGTGCACACCGCCGCCGGTGCAACCCAAATAAAGTCCAGTCCTGCCCTCCCGCACTGCCCAGTGCCCACACATGGGTGATGGGTCACAACCACACGGACAAGTGCCTGGCATGCGATACAGTACTAGGCGCTGCCCGTACGACAAACTGCACGACCTGTTCCAACCCACGCAACTACTCGCAACGCCGTAACCATGCCCAGCCGCTTGGCAATGCCATGGAGTGCGTTTGGCCTGAAGAGCCGCACACCGCCTTCGTTCTCTACAGCGTTAGTGCGGCACCGCGGGCGCCCCGCGGCCGCCTGCCTGCCCTCCGCGCGCGCGGCCTGGCGCTCGCGGCGGCCCTTACTCCGTCCTGGCCCGTCCAGCCTTCATTCTGGCCCGTCCAGCCCTCATTCCGGCCCGTCCAGCCCTCGACGCCACGCTAGCAGGCGCGGCCGCCAGCCCGCCTTGTTGAGTGTCGACGACACGACAGCACACAGCAGTACACGGCATCCCGTGCACGAATCACTAGGCATGCGACACCCACGCAGTTTTGGTGCCCAGCAGCACACATTCACACGGTCCTGAACTGGTGCCCACATGCAAGCGTCCAACGAGGAAAGACAACAAGTTACTGGGTATCGGCCTCACGCGGCATCGGTACCCAACGCGACCAGGGGAGATCCGTCTTCCTGATCAGCCAATGCGGGTCCCAACCGGTGCCCGCATGCATACAGTGCCAGAATAGGACAAAACCTAAACCCCAAACCACAGAGGACACACTGGTGAGCAGGAGCAAACGCACTCCGCCACCGCAAACCACTGGAGTTGGGTGGGCAACCCTTGCAAGCCAACAACATCCGCCATGCTATGCAATGCCCATGCAGCTTCCCCACCTTTATGCTCCTAGCCCATGCCCACGCAACCATCGCTTAGTGCAATAGCAGTGCAGCCAGTACTTCAGTGTGCGTGCGAGCTAGCGCGTGCGTTGTCTTGCCAAAGGGCCGCAGCGATCCCGCACAACCCATCCCAGGCGCCTCCCCCAGTTGACCTTCGCTTCGTTGTCTCACGTACCCCTTCCGCCTCCCCTTCCCCACCTGTGGACTACCTGCCGTTCAGCTTGAACCGAACCCCACCGCTCATGTGCCCACATGCCCGCCACAAAGGCGGAGCCAATCCCGTATCCGCGGAGCAGAGTTCGAGCCGTCACCAGGCCGCCGGTTGGTACACCAAACGGTAGATGTGCTGGAGCGGAGGCAGCAGGGTGAGCCCGTCAGGCCTTGTCCCGCTTCCGCTTCCTGAAGGGGCAGTCGTAGCCGTACGACAGCGCCAGGGAGGGGTGGTTCTCGCAGAAGAAGAGGCACTCCGGTCCGCACTCCTGAGGGGGGGTGAGGGGAGATACGGTGCGTGAGGGGACGAGGCAAAGAGTGGAGTGCAAGGATGGCGGCGCAGGCAGGCCTGAGCCCTTGCCCCTGATCGCAGGTACCCTCACAGACCGCTTGCGCCCCCGGCTTTGCAACTCACCATGCGCGGGAGAAACCCCTCCCCGTCGCCCGTTACTCTCTGCCCCCCTCCCCACTGGCCCACTCACCCCATCAGCCCATCACCCATCTTCCCCCTCTCCTCACGCAACCTCACTCAGCACCTGTCCCTTCCCCACTCACGTCAGCACCCCCGAAGCCGTTGTGGCTCTCATCACGTGGATCGTCCGTCTCCCCGTACGGCCCCGGGGCCTGCAGCAGCGTCCGCCGGCCGCTGTTGGCCGCGGCGGAGGCGGCCCCGCGGAGCAGTCGGCCGCGGAGGCCGCGGGCTGTGGGCAGAAGGCCGCCGCCGTCAAGTGCAGCGGCAGAGGGGGTGCGGGCGGTGCTGTCGGCTGCGGCGGGAGTGGTGGTGTGGCTGGCGCTGGTGGCCCTGTTGAGGGGGAAGGGGTATGGGGGAGGGGCAGGAAGGAGGGGACGGGCTGACGAAGGTCCGTGTCGGGGGATGGGGCCGCCCCTTCCCTGCGGCTTGGCATATCCCTACCGCCCCGCCCCGCCCTGTTGCCCTCTTGCTGCCCCCTGCCGAGCTTCAGCCCCGCCCCGCCGCTACTGGACTCCTCGGCTCACGGCGTGCGCTGGTGCTCTCTGCCCTCGAGCGGCGGCGTTTCCGGCGAGGCCCGCGCCGCTCCCGGGCCGCCGCCGGCCGCGGCGCCCGCACCCAGGCCCTGGCTGGACCCCAGGTCGCAGTTGGAGGCACCCACCACCACAGAGCGGGTGGTGCCGCCGCCCTGGCCTTGGCCCTGGCCTTGGATGGCCGCGTCGGGGACGCCTTGCGGCAGCGGCGCTGGCGCGCGTTCCGCGAGGACGGCCATGGGGCCCGCCAGCAGCAGCAGCAGAAGAGCCACGGCGAGGCCCAGGCTCAGGCTAGCGCCGGGGCGCGGCAGCAGAGTCCGCCGCGGCGGGCCGGGCCTGGGCGCGCCGCGGCGCCGGGCCCTGCCGCTCGGTCCGGCGCTGCAAAGGGCGTTGTGATGCGTCGCCATGATCATGCTATGCGTGTGCGTGTGTGCGTCGAAGCGATTACGTGCTTGTCGGCAAAGAAGAGGAAGGGTTCCTGGTGCGCGCGTGTAGCGCGTGCTGGCTCGCCGCGGTGCCGAGGCGGCATGCTCTCCCGGAACAAGGTTGACGCCGAAGCCCCCGTGCGCAAAAGCACAGCGAGCGCTCTACTCTGTCGCGCTGCCAGCGCTTTCGGTGCGATGAAGCCAACGTTTGTCTAAGGCTGTTCGCGACATGACTGCTACCCGCGGACCGCGGTGCCCGTCCGCAAGATTGCTATGGCCCGCCTGAAACCCCGACTGTCGAGTGCTGTAGTGAGGAGTCACTGGGCGTGTTGGGCCAGCAGCCTTGCTAGCGGCAAAGTCCTGTGCTCCGCACAGGGCGGGTGAGGTGGAGGGGGGCGGGGAAAGAGTGGTGTGTATGTGCACACGCGTAAGCGCCTGACCCGCCTGACTCGACACTGCACCTCACTGCACACTGCGCTCCTTTGCGTTGAGGAATGGCTCGACGCGGACCTGGAACCCCGACATGGAATGCAACATTCGAAGGGGTCCCTTGTACGTTGTCTCTGCGCCCCAACCCAAAAGCTTTGCTGTGACACAGCACATGTCGCTGCGGCAACAGGGGCTTCAAAACGGCGTGCGGACAAGGTCGCGACCCGGGACCGGCCGTGTGGCCTCCCAGTCCTCGGCATACAGTTTTCCCCACAAGTCACCTGGGTTTGAATAGCAGTGGGTTATGCGTATGCATAGAGGCAGACGCGGACCAGACTGCCCGGACACGCGCGGGCTGTGCAAGACACGCGCCTTGCCGATGCGGGCACAAGGCCGGCCCTCTTTTGCGTGCATCCACAAGTGCCATCTCTATACAAAGAAGGCGGCGCACGCACCCAACTCATTAGCCCGAGCAGTCGCGCTCTATGACTTGCGCACGCCGGCACTCTCGCCCCCTGCAACCCTCGGCACCATACTGAGACTGCAGCTGTCACACGCGTCGCATACCTACCTTGAAATCTAGCGGGAGTGTTGCGGGAGCTATCGTGTGTGGCGTCGTTCCGAGGAGGCAATTCCTCGGAGCCGTCAACTGAACGCGTGAGTCGGGCGCTGCGGTCGCTCGCGTTGTCTCAGCGGGGTAGCGACGGGTGTCACGGTCATGCTCGAGGGCACGTATCCCGAAAGGGCGCTGAACACGGCAAGCGGACTACGAGTGCATGGCACACGCCATCCGGCCGCCAGCGCGCCTCGGCTTGTGGGCACCTGACCGTGCGTCTAGCAGAAGGAAGCATACGCCGTGTTGAATCAACCATACCTCGCGACAGCTCTCGAAACCCCTGTGCTCGACGTCCCGGCACGCGCCCCTTCCCCCCGTCGGTCCCCGCAGCGCTGGTGTGGACCCTCTGGCGGCCAGTGGCCCCGGCCTGCATCCCCTTTCCACCGGCGAGCTCCTCGCTCCAGCAGCTCTTCACAGCACCAGCAGCTAGCGCACGCCAGACCCGTGCCGTCTGACGCAGCTCGGCAACATGTCAGACCCGACGACATCCCCAGCCCAGGTCGATGTCGAGGTCGGGGATGCTAGCAAGGCCCCGATCATCGGCGGCGCGGCGCCAGTCACGGTGAACGCGACCATGGACAGCGAGCGGATCGCGGCCGCTCGCGCCAAGGTCGAGATCGCGCGCGCCAAGCTGGAGGCGGCCCAGGAGAAGGCGGAGGGCATGGTCAAGAAGCCCACGCCCGACGAGGCCGCTGCCGCTGCCAAGAAGAAGAAGCGCAACATTATCATCGCGGTCTGCATCTTCCTGGTGATCGGCATCGGCATCGGTGTCGGTGTCGGCGTGGGCGTTGGCACCAAGAAGAGCAGCAGCCCCGCTCCCGTCGCCATTCCCGTCTACTCCGTCGTCAGCCTTGGCGCCGGTGTCACCGGGAAGACATACTTCATCCAGGCTGAGAAGGTGCGGGAAGCTACCAGCAGAGTGGAATGCGCCTTAGCAAGGGTGCGGGGCGTGGCGGAGTAAGGCGCGCCTGCGGATGCCGCCACCCCCCGCACCCGCCCTTCCAAGCCCTGACACTACACTGCATCTGTGCTGCTACTCACCCTTATACCCTCTTCTTACGCGTTCCTATCCTCTGCATCCTCACAGGGTAAATGGGACTATGCACCCAAGAAGAAGAACATGTGCTACAACGACCAAATGGCCGCCATGTTTATGCCCCCGGGAACCGACCGCGTGGGCGGCGTCTTCGTCAAGGCGCGCTACGCCGAGTACAAGGACAGCTCCTTCACGGTGAGCGGTTGGTGGTTGGCAGTTGGCGGTTGGTTGGTAGTTTGCAGTTGGTTGCTACGGTGGTTGAGAGCCCTTCCCAGCCTGGCCGCAGAGGCTCAAAGGCTGTACCGTGCCTTTCCGTCCCGCTTCCCTCACCACACCCCCAGACGCCCGTGGCCCGCCCCGCCGAGTGGTTCCACCTCGGCAACGTCGGGCCCGTCATGAACGCGGCCGTTGGTGACGTCATCCGCGTCGTGTTCCGCAACAACCTCACCTTCCCAGTCAACCTCGCGCCCGCTGGCGGTCTGGTCGCATGGGACTCCGCCAGCAACACGCTGCTCAAGAGCTACCGCGTTGCGCCCGTCAAGCCCGGGCAGACGGTCACCTACTTGTGGCGCGTGCCCCCGGAGGCCGGGCCCGTGGCCAACTCGACTGTGTCGTCTCGCATGTGGCTGTGAGTGGGCGCGGGGCTATGTGGGCCTGGGCCTGGGTTTGGGCCTGGGCCTGGGGCTGGGCCTGGGCGGGGGACTGGGCCCGTGGCTAACTCGACCGTGTCGTCTCGCATGTGGCTGTGAGAGGGCGCCCGGGGCCGAGTGCGAAGGGAAGGATTTGGGTTGCTTGTGGGACTCTTGGGTTGGTGCTGGGGGCTGGAGGCTGGGGCTACCCACGTTTGCTCATCCCCCGCCGTCCGCCCCCAACCCGCGGACCTCCTCCTCCCCCCCTCCCCCATTACAAGTCCACCGTCGACCCCACCGCTCCTCAGGATCCCGGAACACAGCCCTGGATCCCGGATTCCCCTTGATCCTCCCTCCCCTCCTCCCCTTGTTTGCCCCTCAGCTACAAGTCCACCGTCGACCCCACGGCCCACGACAACGCCGGCCTGATTGGACCCATCATCGTGACCACCGCAGAGAACGCCAACGCCGCCACCCGCCGCGCCAAGGACGTGGACCGGGAGGTGGTGGCAATCTTCCAGGTGGGGGCGGAGGGGGGTTTGAGGAGTGGGGCGTGTGTGTTTTGGCACGGCGTGTTCAGGCCCATCCCTGTGGAGCGCTAGACTGCTGCTCAAGCCCTTCGCCTCCACGCCTTTCCCCTGACTCGCAGATTGTCCAGGAGAAGGCCAGCCCCTTCCTGTACGAGAACGATCAGAACCAGACCTCTGGTGGGGCGGGCTTGATGGGCTTTGAGATTGTTATTTGCGTGTGCTAGCTTGATCGACCGGGGCGAGGCCCCTGCATCGGAGCCCAATCCCCAAGCACCGATCGCCGTACTGAGGTGTCATGCTCGTCCCTTTCTCGTCCCAACCGCTGCAGGCACGTCGTTCACCAAGATGGCCATCAACGGCTACACGTGGTGCAACATGGATCCCTCGGCCCTCACCTTCAACACCAGCCAGAAGATCCGCTGGCACATTGGATCCGTGGGATCCATCGATTCGATCCACAACTACCACTGGCACGGACACGTGGTCGAGGTGAGGGGTGCCAACCGCCAACTGTAGTACGCCATCTTTTGTACCGCTCGCGCCCTCCGCCGCCACAATCCTTCCGCCGCGACGCTGTTAGCCCCCTAACCACCATCTTCCAACCGCTCCACCCGCAGCTCAACGGCCATCACGTGGACCAGTTCACGGGCATCCCCGCCGCCACCTACTCGGTGAGTGGGGGAAGGCGCTGGCGAGGAGGTCCCATCTCGGGTTGGGCACACCATCCAGCGGAGGCGCCACACACTGCCATTCCCCTCTGGACCCGACCCCCTTCTCCTGTCTCGTTCTGCCCCCCACGGCCCCCAACCGCCATGCATCAACCTTGCAGTCATCTCTCACTCGGTCTTCTAAACAAGAAATCGACACCCCAACCAACCTCAACCGCAGGTCAACATGGTGACGGACGAGCCAGGCACGTGGATGTTCCACTGCCACGTCAACTTCCACATGGACGGCGGCATGGTCAACCTGTACCGCGTCGTTGGTGAGTCATGCCGGTACATCTGCCGTATGGTACGGCTGCCTGGGCTGCTCCCTCCTTTGGTGCCCATGGCCTCCGTCTCCGCCCCTGCCCCTTCTCCTGCCTCTCACGCTTGCCTCATGCCTATCCCTCTGCCCCCCCCCCCCCACAGGCCCCCCTGCGCCCCTGCCGGTGGGCGGCATGGTCCGCACGTATTACGTAAAGGCGGAGGAGATCGAGTGGTCGTACACGGGCCCCAACAACGAGGAGCGCTGCATGTGGGTCGGGCTGGATTCTGGATCTCAGATCAAGCCAGGCAACGTGCTTTAGCTAGTGTGGTGCTTCTGGCATGAATATGTCTGCTCTGTCAGCTTTGTGTGGCGCCCAGCTGTGCTCCCATGCGTTGCTAAGCAACCAACTTTCAACTCTGCTTGTGCCTTGTGGGCTTGCCGACCTTCCCCCCCGCAGGATCCCGGCTGGCCAATTCGTGGCTGACCCACCCGAGGAGGATGCTGTGGAGGGCAACCAGTTCGTCAACGGCCCCTCCGTCGATCCCGTCCGCCTCGGCCCCACCTACACCAAGACCATCTTCAGGTGCGTGCCTCGGCCACAGGGTTTCCCCTTTTTGAACCGCGTCCAGCGCCGCCATCCAGATGCTACGGTACCATCTTTGGCCCGACCGGAATCCCCCGATGGCCGTTGCCTACCCCTTGCTTGCACCCGCCTCCTCCCACACGCGCTGTTTCCCCCACCGCACCCCACCTAACCACCCCACCCCCGACAGGGAGTACACGGATGCCTCCTTCACCACGATCAAGCCCCGCCCCGCTGAGGACGCCTACCTGGGCTACGTTGGCCCCATCATGCGTGCCACCATTGGCGATACCATCAAGGTCCGTGCCAGGGACAGTCCGTCCAACTGCCAGTTGGTTATTGGTTGCTCGCGTGAAGGCTCGGCCGAATGGGTGGCGTGTATTTAGGAGGCATGGGGAGGGCACAGGAAACTCTCTTGCCCCCCTTGCCGTGTGTCCAGGGCTGCTCGTGGCCCCTTGCCGTGTGTGTATGCGTGCCCGCTTACCCCTCTTCTTTCCCCCCCCCGTCCCCTCCAACCCAGATCGTTCTCCGCAACGAGGCCAAGATGAATGTGTCGATGCACCCCCACGGCGTGCGCTACTCCAAGTCTAGCGAGGGCACCCTGTACGAGGACTACACAACCGCCGCCGACAAGGGCGACGACATCGTACAGCCCGGCACCGAGTACACGTACACGTGGCTGGTGAGAGCGGTTGGCGGTTGATCTGTGGGGCGGTTGGACCCGGAGCCGGTTGGACCCGAGAGGTCAAGCCGACGCCGCTTGCTCGGTTGCCGATCGCCCTGCACGGCTGCACCCCATGAGCTGCATCTCCAGCCTCACATGGAATGGATGACTGATGATGACTCATGCGTGCCCCTCCAAACGTGTCTTGGCCCCACGTGCAGGTGCCCGAGCGCTCCGGCCCCGGCCCCGCCGACCCCGACTCCATGTTCTGGATGTACCACTCGCACCTGGACGAGACCGCCGACACGTACGCCGGCCTGCTGGGCGCCGTCGTGGTTACGCCGCGCGGTGAGCGCCTGTTGCTTGGGGCCGAGAGGAGTGGGGGCCCATGGGGGGCGCGGATGGGTGCAGTACCAGGCCTTCCCTCGGCCTCGGGCCTCGCGCCGCCCGCGCCGGCCTGGACCTGCCAAGCCCTTACCACCCCGCTCGCTGCCCTGCCGTTGTTTCTACCCCCCAGACAAGATTGTGTCCATGGAGGACCCCCGGCCCAAGGTTGGTGACCCAGGCGCTTCGTGCACCTATCCTGCATCTCTAGCACAACATATCTAGCTATCTAAATAGCTGTCTGTTGCTTTATAAGCATATCTAAGTATTTGATGGCTAACTATTATATGTGTTGTTCTGTCGAAACCCCAAGGACGTGGACCGCGAGCTCATCATCTTCTTCAACGTCGTGGACGAGGCCCAGAGCTCCAACTTCAGGGTGAGCCCGGACGTAAAGCGGAATGGGTTGTTGCGGAGGGCTCGCCCTCGCCCGGGTTGTGGCGGCGTCCCCGCAAGCCACGGACCTTGCTCTGACGCTGAGTTCCATCCTCCGGCCCCTGCACCCCCGTTGCCCCACAGTACAACCTGGAGACTAAGCTCGGCGACAATGGCGTCACCGCTGCGGCCGTGTTTGAGAACGCCACCACGCTGCTGGCGCTGCGCTCCGACCCCGACTTCGCGGTGCGTGCTGCTCCGTGCTGTATGCTGCGCCGTGCTGTGCCGCGCTGTGGCGTGCTGTGTGCCGCGCTGTGCTGTGGCGTGCTACGGCGTGCCGTTCTAGCCGTGCTTCTTGTGTACGGTACCGGTACCTGCTTGGCGTGACCTGGTCCTCCTGGCCCCACCTCAAAACCCACCCCGAACCCCCTTTGCCTGTGTCTGCGCCCTCTTGCCTCCACCCCCCAGGAGCACATGCTCAAGCACGCCATCAACGGCTACATGTTCTGCAACATGCCCGAGCTCAACTACACTCAGGGCGACAAGGTGGGGGAGGAGGAGGGGGGTTGGAGGCAAAGGACATCGGCAGTGCGGGGCTTGTTGTGCGAGGGCCTGGCCTCCTCTTCTCCCCCTTTCCCCTGATCCCTCTCCCCCGGCCCCTCTCCTTCCTCTCCCCCCTGTCAGGTCCGCCTGTACGTCATGGTGCTGGGCACCGTTGAGGACATGCACACGCCTAACCTCAACGGCCCCTCCATCACATACAACAACCAGCAGACGGACGCATTCCAGATGGCGCCCGGAGGCATGGCGACCGCTGACGTGGTCATGACTCAGCCAGGTACGACATCGGATTTGTGACCGGGCCGGACCGGAAGGGGCCCGACTTCGACCTCGCCTGACGCTTCTGCCTGCTCCGAAGACATGAGGTCCAACCATCTTGCACCCGTCCCCTCGTGGCCTCCGCCCTGACACGAACCCTCTCCCCCTCCGCCCCCCCCCCGGCCCCCCAGGCTCCCACTTCATTGAGTGCCGCGTGGCCGACCACGTGGCCTCGGGCATGCGCGCATGGTACCACGTGGAGCCCAGCACCCGCGTGCTCGCCACCAAGCCCACGGGGGTCGAGCGGGTCATGTACATCCAGGCCGAGCCCGTGTACTGGGACTACGCGCCCAACGGCTACCAGAAGTGAGTCACGGTTTTACATCGGGTTTTGTGTCCGGTCCGGGCTTGGGGCTGGAGTCCGGGTTCGGGTTGGGGTCCGGGTCCGGGTCCGGTCAGCCTCCGGCTGTACGCGCGCCGCGTGCGCCTGCCTGTCAAGAGGACCTGCTCGTCCCAACTGATCGCTCGTCCAACCGCCGTTCCCCGCTCGTCCCAACCGCCGCGCAGCTGCACCAACATGGACCTCCGCTTCAGTGCCTCCCAGTACCTGCGCCGTACGGCAACCACCATTGGCTCGAAGTACCAGAAGGCCGTGTACAGGTGGGGCTTCCTACCACTCGTACTTCACTTCCGTCTCCGTCTTCCTTGCGCCGGCCTAAACTAACCTGACGGTATCTGTGAAAGGGCCGCGTGGTCCGCTCTTCCTCTCTTCATGCGCCTGCCCTCCTCGCGTACCCTTGCCCCTTCCCTCGCTTACAGGGAGTACACGGATGCCACCTTCAAGACCCGCAAGGAGATCCCTCCCTACTACGGCATGATGGGACCCATGATCCTGGTCGAGGTGAGATCCAGTAAAGATCAGATCGGACGAGGGATCGTGTAACCTTGCTTCACTGAACAGATATGGGTTGGTCCGTTTCGCTGGTTGTACCACAGCGACCCTGCAGCACACCTGACCCCTCCTCCCTCCTCGTCCTCCCCCTCCCTCCCCCTGTCAGGTCGGCGACAAGCTGACGGTGCACTTCCGCAACGCCCTGGATGATCTGCCGGACGAGCCGCTCAACATCTCGCCCGGCGGCGGCCTGGTGCCCATTGGCGGCGATGGCGAGAACTGCGCCGAGGTGCTGGCCGGGAACACGTGCGTGTACCGCTGGCTGGTGCCCGACGTGGCCGGCCCCGGCAGCGGTGAGTAATGCTTGACCCGGCTGACGGTTGGCTCCTATGGAAGATGCTGCTCCACCATCCCTCCACCGTCCCCTCGCCCACTCTCTGACGAACCGGCGCCCATTCACACGCGCGCGCCAACTCTCCCGTCCATTTCCCTGCCTCCCTCCCAGCCGACTTCAACACCGCCGTGTACGGCTACACGAGCACCGTCAAGGTCATCAACTCGCCCCCCCTGGGCCTGGTCGGAGTGCTGGTGGTGGCGGCGCAGGGGGAGCTGGTGGACGGCCTGCCCAAGGGCGTGGACGCCATGATCCCCCTGTACTGGCAGGTGAGCCGGCGGGGAATCGGGGGAAACGGAGGGCGTTGTGGGGGGGCGTGGGTGTGTTTTGGCACGGCGCGTGGGGGCACGTGGGGTGGGGGGGAGGTGCCCAAGGGCTTGGACGAGGCGACATAGTCAACTCTTCAGCATCAGCGTTTACCCAACGTCCACCCTCCTCGCAATCCCTCCACACCCAACCCCCCAGGCGGTGAACGAGAACCTGTCCCCCTACATCGGCAAGTCTGCTGAGCTGGCGGGCATCAACCTGACGACCATCGAGGCCAGCGAGGACCTCACGGAGGAGTACGAGGTGGGTGGGCCCCGGGGGGCGGGGTGGGTTTAGGGTTTAAACTAAACTAAACTAAAACTACGAGGTGGGTTTAGGGTTTAAAACTAAACTAAACCCTAACCCTAAACCCTAAACCCTAAAACCCCGGGGGGCGGGGTGGGCGAACGGGCGGGGTCTGAGCGGTGGCGTCTGGGCTTGTGACGCATGGTTCTTTGGTTGTGCAAGTCACTTGCGCTGATCTTGATCTGTGTTCGCACACACCGCATCTGTACTGCAGGAGGGCAACATCATGCGCTCCATCAACGGCTTCTCTTACTGCAACATGCCCAAGCCCATCATCAAGAAGGGCAAGACCCTGCGTTGGGTGCTCGTGGCGTACGGTACCGAGGGCGACATGCACGCGCCGTACTTCCAGGGCCAGACGACCGTGGTGGGTCTGGGTCTGGGGCCCTCGTGGGCGGGTCGCGGGCTGGGTTTTTTAGGGTTTTAGGGTTTACAAGGCAGCGTGTCCTGCGCGGGGCTTGAGTTGGGCTCGAGAGGAGGTGCGACCTCGCAGCAGAAGCCGGCCCCGTCTATAACGTTTGCGACGAGTCCCTGCATTCCCCCGCTCAGCCGCCATTCCTGCCAACGCCTATCCTGGGTCCCACCCCACCCCCATCCCGCCCCAACCCCCACCCACCCCAGGTGGACCGCTCCGGCTACAACTCGTTGGCCTCCCTGATGCCCTCGGTCGCCCGCAACGCCGACATGATTGCCAGTGAGTAGATCCTGAACAGGACGCTGGATCTTGGGATCACACCGCCCATCACCGCAATGATGACCGCTCGAGAGGCGGGATCGCTAGGATGCTGTGTACAGCGCTTTGCATGGTGACGGCTTCTCTGTAAGCAGGCCGAGCACGGCGGGTTTTGGGCTCCCTTTCAAACCTCGGTTGCCCCGTCCCTCCCGCTTCCGTTCAGGCGACGTGGGCACGTGGCTGCTGTACTGCGACGTACACGCCCACTTCGACTTCGGCATGATGGCGCAGTTCACGATCACTGCCTAAGCCGTACCGTACGGCTGCATGTGTGCAGCAGCTACGGCAGCTGGTCCCGTGGTCACAAGATGACGTGAACGTTCCTGGCGCGGTCAGGGCCCCGGAGCACACGCTACCGTGATAAGTGACGTCTGCGCACTGACGCTGACGTGGGCCGGATGAGTCAACCGCTCATCCGAGCACGTGTGCCCGGGCCGGGCCCGGCTGGGCCCAGGGCCTGTCGTCCGAGGCGGGGCCTGCATGTTGTGTCAGGGGTCCAGTTGGTCTTCCGCAGGCTGGCTGACCCTCTCTTGTGCTTTTGCTGTGATCAATTGCGTCCAATTTGAAACCCCAATCCCAGAACGTGTGTTGTACATAGCTCGTGTGACCTTGATGTGTGCGTCCGCTGGGCACGGCGCAACCGCCAGTCGGTACGGGACACTCAACCTTCTGCATGGCGAGGGCGTAGCGGGTAGGCGAGACGGCAGGGACGGACTGTGGCATGGATATCAAGATCCCACTCGGGGACTCACAGGGTTTCCGGACCAGGCGCTTTACCCTTTCCGAGACGGTAACCCGTCAAAGCGAACGGAGGCGCAGGGCACCAGCGCTGACGCATTTGCGGATGCACGTCGGTGCTGTGGGCTGGTACGTTTGACCGTGGTGGGAGGCAGTTGTTTGCAGCTCTCACCCCTTCCCCCGTACGCCCCGCGATCGGGTGCCCTAACCCTGACCAGCCCCTATGCGGGGGGCAGTATAAGCGCACTCCCCTGTGCGATGTCGTTCTTATGTGTGTGGCGTGCCTCGGCTTTGCGTGTATGCGACGAGGCGGCCCGTGTGTAGTCTGTGAGTCGCCCTATGGCGCCGTGAGTTTGTATGTTTTTTTGTGTGTGTGGAGCAGCATGGGGGGCCTCCGTTGGCCCAGGCGGATGTGCTGAATGCAGAAGAAGCGTGCTACATGTTTGGGGCTGCAGCTCGTGTTATGAGCACACCTGTGTCAAGTAACTTGTGGCAAGCAGGGGCCACAGGGTCGCACATGTGCAGGCGCACGGGCTTTGCCCATGGGCCGCCAGGACTTGAAAGGTCCGGGTGAATTTGGTGGGTAGCCTGGCTGGAGGGCCTGCGCGGCCTTGTAAGAGCGTGAGCGGTGTCCGCCTGGGCCTACCCTGGCCCTTCTAGGGTCTGCCTCCCACCGAGCGCCTCGGGGACCCAACGCTGGGCGAGCGGTGTCCGCTTCGCAGATCGGGGGTTCTGTGCTCGCAGGGGCCGTGCAGCGAGAGGAGATGGCGGGGTGCCAGCAATGTGCATGGCCCAGTCAGGCGGGCAGGGGTGGGGAGGCGGGGGTTTTGCATCAAGCGGAAGCGGTACTGTACGCTCTGCTCGGCAGTTCGCGTATAAATACAAGACGCGCGAGTCACTGCGAGCCTAGCCTGCAACGCAGCAGCAGAGTTACTTGCACTCGGCAGCACAAAACGTCTGTCAACGCCGTCGCTGGCATACGCGCGCCCATGAGCCTCAATACGAGAGACTCGGAGATGGAGGCATTCAAGAAGCTGATGCTGAGACCGATGGTAATCGACTTCGCGGCAAAGTTCATTGAAAGGGTTGTCTTGGGCAAGGGCCGCGACACCGCGGCGTCCAGCGACAGAGGCTGGATTAAAGACCTCCTTGCTGACGGGGAAACGGGAATGGCGCAGCTGGTTGAGATTGTCACCTCGGCGGCCAAGCTGGACTGCACGGTCACGGACTTCGCCGACCTCGTGGCTGACAACTACAGTCTGTGCAACGGTGAGCAATGCTGCGGTTGTGCACGGTTTTGCTCAGGGGGCGGCGGGGGCTGGCGACTAGGCGGAGGCGACACGGGACGCAACCGCACCGACCCTGCGAGTGCGGGGCAAGTGCGGGGTAAGCCGGCAAGCCTAGCTCACCAATCAGTTGCCCTCACCTCTCCGCCTCCCGCCTGTTTCTGTGTGGGCATAGAAGACATCCCTGTGTGGGGAAGACGGTGCCGTGTGGACTCTCAACTCGGGAGCTTAACCCACCTCTGCCCTCCTGGTCATGGAAGGCAGGGCAAAGGGCGGGCCTCTCGCCTGAACCTGTGAGGGGAAGACGGGTCCATGTGAACGCTCGACTCGGGCCGTCAAAGCTCTGCCCCCCTTTGCATCACGCAGACCAACAGCGCGCCCTGCAGGACGAGAACCTCATCAGCAAGGCCAAGAGCCTGCGGGCCGCCGGCGCGACTGACCTGCTCTGCGACGAGCTACCCTGGCAGTGCAGCATCATCAACAACATCGAAAAGATCCTTGCTTGCCTCGAGGATGCAACCGATGCAACCGAAGGCAAGTACGGCAGGGTGGGCGTGAGCCTTGACGCTAGCTGGGAGGCCTCGCGGGCTATGCCTCTCCCCTGCCTTTATTTCCCACACATGCCCCGGCCCTCCCCTGCTCCGCACCTCCCATGCTTCGGACCTGCCCTGGGATGCCCCCTACCTAGACCTCTGCCCTCCCCTGCCTCGCCCCACCCCGTGGGAGGCCTAGCAGGCATAGCCTCCTCCCGGCCCGACCCTCCCCTGCCCTGGCCACGCTTTCTTGCCCCTTCCCTGCATTACGCTGGGCCCTCACGTGCCCCTCCCCTCCCACACCCCGCCGATGCAGCATGAACGGCGGGCTTGCAGCGGCGTAGCTCACCGCTACGGGTCTGTCCCAACCGAGGGGAGCTGCTTCAGTACATCGGATGCCTCGCATGTGCAGCGCTGGGCGAGCGTGCGTGGCGGCGGGATTTCCTGGAGCCAGCGAGACCTTGGCATGCCGACAGGAGCAGCCGTGTGCGTGGTGCGCAGGGGATGGGGGGGGGGGTAGTTGACGAATGGCTGGGCACTCTTGGTTCAGGGGGTTGGGCCCGGCCCGGTCAGGGTGGGCCGGCCGGGATCGGTTCGGGCAGAGGGCTGGGGGGCCAATACTACAAAGGATTTACACGGAGCTGCGCTGGTGGACGGCACGAGTACTTCCTGTGCGGATTCACGGCAAAGGGGCCTCAAGCGCCAACTGCCAAGTCCACTGCCTCGGACTTGGGGTTATTATCGACAATGGGGCGTAGTGCGGCTGCTGGGGAAAGGGGGCGAGGGCCGGGACCGCAGCTATGCCAGCAGAGAGCGCCGAGCATACCCGCTCACCCGGAGTTGGGGTAGAAGACATCAACGAAGCGAAGCGCTTGGTTGTGGCGTAGGGCGTGTTCCGCTCACCCGGAGTTGGGGCAGTGTGCGTCCAAGCACCGCACCGCGCTCCCCCCGGGGCGCCTGCCCGCCCTGCCAGCCTGCCTCCCCCCCCCGCGGCCGCGGCATTGTCCAACTGTCCGCGTAACAACAACAACAACAACAACAACAACAATAACAGCACAATTGTCCCGGGCTCCGTCCCAAAGGCTTTGCCCGTGGCGCTCTGCGTCCGAGGCGATGCATAGAATTGGGGGGTTGGGTTTTTGCGTTGTACCAACCAGTATGGCCAGGGAGGAATCGCCGCCGGCCCGGCGGCTCCTCGGCAGTGTTTGGTCACTTTTGATTAGCAGAGCCTGGGCAGAGCGTAGGATGCGTCATTACAGAGAACAGTATAGGAGACGTGGTCCCTGGTGCACTGGTGCGCGGGGGTCGGACGTTCCGGGGCCCTACCGAGGCCTTGTGCCTGCTTGGGGCGCGGGGTGGCGGGCGTGGGCGCGCGCCTCGTGGCCCTCGCGCGTGGGGTCACAGTTCTGGTCCTGAAGCGGCTACCGCTTTTAAAACGCGGACTTTGTGTTGAGATACCTGCGCCAACCTGTGTGGAGAAAGGCGCGACGCGTCTTTCGGCAGAATAAGCGCAGGAATAGGGCTGCTTCCGGCGGAGCCTTTATTACCCAACCAGTTCCCCCTTCAGATTCTGAGCTCGCACCTGTGCGTGCAAAGTGTTCAGATATGCCCGGGCTCGCGGCCTTGGGCGGTGCAGCTGCGACTCCGACGACGCGTTGCCGAAAGAATCGTCCTAACCGAACCGAACCCCAATCGCACCCGTGGCGGCAAGGCCGGCCGTCGCGACTTTCTAGCCCGCAGCAGCCACTCTCAGGTCTTTATCCTAGTGGCAATCATCTGAATCCTACCTGGGCTTGTCATATAGTGCGGCTGCGTGTGTGCAATAGCGGGCCAGTCGGAGCGTTCGCAGCGAGCCCCCTCGACGAAGGCCCAGTGAGCCCTAAAACTATACCTTCAATAACTGCTATAGCATGCGGACATGGAGGTAAGAAACGGGGCCGGTCGCGCACATCTTCACATGGGTGCCGGCGTCCATGCCGATTTGCGACGCATGCTGTGCGGGGCGCCACCACACACCGGCTTGTTCGTGTGGCTCTCGGCCGTGGCTTTGTGGGTAGGGTCCCGCAATCCATCATCCGGCCGACATCTCCCGAGACAGACGGCGAACCGATGGCAGCCTCCGCGGGGCCTCTCCACAGGCCGCGCAGGGCTTCCCCACGACGCTCTTGGCCATACATGCAGTCCACCCGCAAAGAAAATTTGTGGAGGCAGCCGGGTGCTCAAAACATTAGGGTGCATTCCCCGGGGGCCATCGCGGGGCGAGCGGGGGGGTACGGCTGCGTGCGTGGCGCAATGCGGGAGCACGTACGTACGCAGAACCTAGGGTCAGCATTATTCCACAGACCCTCATCGTTCAAACCTGTCCTCCCCATCTTGCCCTCCCTAACCTGTCTTCAGGATCGGTACGACTACCTCGGTAACATCTCTAGCGGAGCGTACGGCCACATCTTTCGGGTGTGGGACCGGGCCTGCGGCACGGCCCGTGCCTGTAAGGCCATCCGAGAGGCCCACACAAATGAGCAGGTGCGTGCGCTGCGTGCAATGCGTCCGCTGCGTATGGTGTGGGCGACGCACCGGTCACGTCATGTCTCTTGGTGTCGGGACTGTTGCGGTGCGGGCTTATGCCAGCTGTCCGGCGGCTGGGGGGGCCGCGGCTGGATGTCGATCGAACACACTGTAGCGGCGAACCAACTGCCAACGGGGATGTACATTCAGGGCACCAACACAGCTGCGCAAGCAGCTTGGTGTCTCTTCCCCCCACCCCACAACATGTCCTCGTCGTTCACCACCACCACCCGCCCCCCCTGGCCCGCCCCGGCAGGTGATGCGGATGGTGCTCCGCGAGATCCGCCTGTTGCGGACGCTGCCGCCGCACCCAAACATCGTGCGCCTGATCGAGTCCTTCAGCAGCCCCAGCAAGCGGTGAAGCGGGTTCCAGCGCAAGGGCGGGCGCGGGATTGGGGATTCGGGGATCAGCAGTGGGCGCCAGGGGCGGCAGCAGGCAGGGGTACGTTAGCATGTGAAGGGCATGTACGACTGTCGGGGCCTTCGGCCGTCGGGCGCCGCAGAGGTTCCTGTTTCTGAAGGCGGCGCCCGACGGCCGAAGTCCTGACCAGGACTGTTGCCGTGATGAGCGAGGCCAGGCCAGCAGCGAGTAGGACAGCCGCCCCCATGCCGCAACTGCTGGCTTGCCGCTCATCCCCCTGCCCGTTCGTTCCCTCTGCCGGCGGGATCGCCTCGCTTGCAACTAACCCGCAGAGTCTACATGATCTTTGAGCTAGCGGAGCGAAGCCTCTTCGACGTAAGCCATCCACACCTGTCGAATCGGTTGTCGTTGACAACCTGCTGCTGCTTTGTACTGGCTTGCATGGCGCCATGCCCATGCCCCTAGCTACCAGCACCTGCCGTCCATGGTCCATCCCACCCGCACGCGTCCTGACCGACCCCATTCTCACCTCCTTGCCTTCGATTCCCCATGCAATCGGTCCACCCCCTCCAGGAGCTGAGCCGCCACCCCGGGCGCCGCCTGCCCCCCGCCTGCGTCAAGGCCGTGGCTTGGCAGCTCCTGCAGGCGTTACTGCACTGCCACCGCAACAATGTGCGTGCGTGCATCGGGCCATGCACGGGGATGGCCAACTGAAGAGGTTGGCTGGTGTGCGTACGGGGCATTGTACGGTTTTGCATGATGACGCAGCTTGATACGAAGGCCCCCCTCGTTCGTACGGCACGCGCACGTGCGACAAACAGGTCGTTCACCGCGACGTGAAGCCCGCCAACGTGCTGCTCATGTCGCCGCCCGGCGGCGGCGGGGGCGGCGGCGGCGGCGGCGGCCTGCGCGGCGGCAGCTTCAGCGACTACAGCGACACGGGGCTGCCCGCCGGCGCCGTACAGCTGTGTGACTTTGGATTCGCGCGCCGCATCCTGCCACCGCCCTGCCTTCTGGCCAAGCGGGGCAAGGCCCAGCCCAGGCCCAGGCCCAGGCCCTGGTCCCGGGCCCGCCAGGCCGCGCAGGCCGTGGCGGAGGTGGACGATGACGACGCTGCAGGCGGGGCCCAGGAGGGGCGCACCTTGGCTGAGGCGGCGGGCATGTCGAGCTACATCATGACTCGTTGGTGCGGGCAGGGCGGAGGGACGTGCGTGGGTGAAGACTATTGGTGATGGGGCGGGGTGTTGATGAGTAATTGATGGAAGCAAACGTGATGCGCCCAGGTCTGGCTGGCCTGGCGCGTGGGTGAGAGCGCACCAAGAGTACTGTGCGGCATCCGTCATACCTCAAAGTAACCCGCAATTACGGCATCACGTGCCGGCAGGTACCGCCCTCCCGAGGTCCTGGTGGGCGACGCGTACGGCACACCGGTGGACGTGTGGGCATTCGGCGCCACCATCGCCGAGCTCGCCGCAGGGCGGCCCCTGTTCCCGGGTGAGTATGTACCGCTGTACGTCCATGCAATCATACCCACCCGGCCACATGAGCCCCACCAGCCTGCCTGTCCTGAGCTTTGCCCTACCTGCCTGCACCATGACTGACGCACCCCACCGTATCTCACGCACTACCACCCATCGACCCGAGTCCCATCATCCCGCCTGTCCTGCCTCTAACCTTTCTGTTCCCCCTCCCGCCCTCTCCATCCTACCCCCCAACCCCCAAGGCTACTCGAGCGTGGACCAGCTCTCCCTCATCCAGCGCTGCCTGGGCCCTCTGGCGCCCCGCCAGGTAGGCCACCCACAGGTCTGCGTGCCGGTACCGTTTTTCGTACCATAGTTCGTACCTTAGCTCGTACAGTAGTTCGTACCGGTACCGTTTCGACCCACGCCCTACGCCCCACAACCAAGCACCACACTTCGCTGATGTCTTCTGCCCCGCCAGGCCGCCCGCCTGCTGCAGCAAGATAGTCGCATGCAAATGATGTGGGGCCGGGAGCCGCGCAGGGCCTACACGCTGCGACAGCTGCTGCCGGTGGGTACCAGGCTTATGGGTCTATTCCTTGGCCTTTGGCTCGGTTGGAGTAGGTGGCGGACGTGTTCTTGGACTCTCCTTGAGGGAGTGCCTGGGGTCGGAGGAAGTTGAGAGAGAGTCCTCTCTCCCCATAATGCGGGGCCGGCAGCTCGTCCGCCCGCTGGCCGCACCCCTGTAACGCGTCATGCCTAACGGGTAGAAGCTTGCGCGCCCTCGATTGAGTTAGCGTAGCTGCCGTCGGGCCCGCGCGCGCGGCGTGCCGTCGGGATTCCGAGCGAAGGCCTACCTGCTGGTGGATGGCTGGATTCCGAGCGCATGGCCCGTTACGAACCTGGATTCGGGATCCAATCATGCATCTCGCTCGTCACCTTGACCTTGATCACTACCCTCCTTCCGGCCCCCCACACGGCAGGATCTGGAGCCGAGGCTGTTTGAGCTCGTGTCAGCCTGCCTTCACATGGACCCCACGCGGCGGCCCGCCGTAGAGGAGCTGCTGTCGTACCCGTACTTCTGGGACGTACAGAGCGTACTGCTGAGCGACCGACATGCCGTACACTGCTCGTCCCAGGCGGAGCACGGTCCCTCCCGCGCCTGTGACGCACCGTCCTGCCCCACATGTGCAGTACACGGCACGACGACGCCCTCCCGGTACGGCATGGATTGCGCGGATGCCTCGCAGCGGCCGCCTGCACCGCTCGCGGACGACCTGCTGCTCCCCGGCGGCGGCGACGGCGTTGACGGCGGCGGCGGCGACCCGATGGCCTGCGCCGCGCTGGCGGCGCTGCGCAGTTGGCAGCGGCTGCAGGCCACGGCAGCGGCGGCGCCGCCAGTTGGAGCGGCGGCGGTCAACGGAGCCGCTCACGTGCACTGCGCTTCAACCGCCGCCGCCACGCCTGCCAACATCGCCGCCGCCGCCGCCGCCGCCGCCGCTCCCCGCTGCAACTCCGCCCGCAAGCTCCTCACTCGCACCGCCGCCGCCAACCCCGCCTGTGCCGCTGCTGGTGCCTGCCTGCTCCGAGCAGGCGCCGCCGGCGGAGCGACGGCGCCGTCAGGCGCGTGTTGCCGCCAGGCCGCCTCCGTCGTTGACGTCGAGGCCGCAGCCGCCAGGGTCGGCACCGCCGCCGCCGCCGACGGCACGGTTGAGGCCGCCTTCGTGCCGCCCGTGTCCTACGCCCTCGCCTCCGCCGGCAGCGACAGCGCTCGGTCGCTTCCCTCCCTCCCCCTCCCGGGCCCCACGGATGAACCGCCGACGGCATATGTCACGGGCCCAACCGTTGTCGTGGTGGTTGACGATGAGCTGACACTGGGGCCCAGCCGGTCCCGGCTGGGCCTCGCACCAGGCCCCACGGTGGCGCCGGTTGGCGGAAGCCGCGCAAAGGGAGATGAAAGGGTGCCGCAGCCGCCCGTGTACGACTCGTCTCCCCCAGCTACCGGCAACTTCGTCGCGTGCTTCCGCTGGTCGATGACGCGTTGCAGCGCCGCCAGCGGTGCCGACAGCGCCGCCACCGTCGTTGACGCCGCCGCGCCGCCGCCGTCGGTGGCGCCGCCGCCGCCACTTCTGCCGCCGTTGGCCGTTGTGCAGATTGGAGCTGCTGACGCCGGCGGCGCCGCCAAGGCTGTTGCGGAGTGCGACTGGACGGCCGGCACCAACGCTGCCGACCAGCTGACACTGCTGTCTATGTCGCTGCCGCTGCCGCTAGCGCCGCCGCCAGCGCTGCCTCCGCCGCCACCTCACCCCGTCGACGTCACCAGCTGCTTGGAGGCATCGGTCTGCACGCCGGCAGGGACCGATGCAGCAGGCCCGGCCGCCTCCCTCGCTCGCAGCCGCTCCGTGGCGGCCCCCACGTCAGTGCCTTTCCAAGATCCCCGGCTGCAGGCGACCTGGGGCCCAGGCCCAGGCCCAGGCCAGGCCCCCGCCGGGCCCCATCACGCCAGCGAGCCTGCGAACTGCGTGCGGCCCCGCCGCGACTCGAGCTTCGACGACGCCGGGATGGGCACGTGGAGCCCTGCTGTACCCGCGCGGGGGGCCCAACCGCCGGATCTGCCGTACGCCCCACGCACCTTGCGCCTCCCAGCCCGACGAGCTCCCAAGCCCACAGGCGGACCGGCAGTGGCAGAGCTCAAGGCGGCCGCCCACTCCCCACACAACTCATCAAGGCCGCCTCTTTTCCCGGCAGGGCCGAGGCCTTCCTCTCCCACAGTGCGGCTGCAAGGAGCAGAGTCCCTGCCCGCTCCTGTCAACAGGGTGCTAGCGTCGCCCGTGCTCCCGGCGGCCACCGTCTTGGCCCACGCCCTCTCAGAGATCGCCGCCGCACCGCTGCCCGGTCAGTCGTACGGCAAGACGGCACGTGCCTCACATGCGGCCAAGGCCCTGCTCGCCCCGAGCCGCGGGGATAAGACCGCATCGGGCTCAAGATCCAGATCCAGATCCCGTTCCAGATCTGGATCCGAATCTGGAGGCGCATCCGGATCGAGATCGCGGCAAGGTCAGGTGTCCAGCGCCAACGGCAGCAGCGGAACGGCGACGCCAGCCACCTCCCTCCGGAAGGCCGTGTTTCGGGCGCTCAGCGGCGCCAGGGGCTCCAAGAGCAACAGCTGCAAGGGCGCTTCATCATCGATCTCTTCCGAAGCGTCAGCGGCGGGCGCCTGCGGGACAGCGATGGTGGGATGCCTGCCGGGCGCAAGCGCACTGCTTGCGTCCCTGGGGCTGGGCCCCGCGGGCGGAACTCCACAGCCGCAGAAGGACCGCCGCCCGGGCGTCCGGAGCGAGGGCGGCGGTGCGGCCGGCACGTGCCCCGCCGCCCGGGGCTCCCCGGCTGCTCAGCTTCTGTCTTCGGGCGCCCTTGCTGGAGCCACTGCTACGGCCACGAGCCCCTTCGCCACGCGCACCGCAGCCGCCCCGGTTGTTGGCCCCAGCCGCCCTAAGCACCGAGGCGGCAACTCTGACCTGCCCTCCAGGCACGAACCTGCGGCCAACCGAACCCCTCCGCCGCCGCGCATCCTCACCGCCCTCGCCCCAGCCCTTAGCACGAATCCCGAATCCAGATCCAGATCCAGCAGATCCAGATCTGCTGCTGCTGCTCCTGGCGCTACGCAAATCCTGGCCGGGGACTCTCCAGAGGCGTGTGCCCACAGCACCCGGCTGCTGACACCTGCCCACGCCGCGATCCCGGCGGCGCGTTTCGCTGTCAGCGGGTCCCCGCGCGGCGGCTCCCCCACGGCGTCCCTCCCCAGCGGCGCCTGCGCCTTGTTCGGCGCTGGAGACTACATCAGCTCTGACCTGACGCTTGCCGCACAGCCCTCACTCGGCTTCTCAGAAGGTGCCAGCCCACAGGCAACGTCCACCTCGGCCTCCTCCCGGGTGTCCGTCGCCCTTGAGACTTCGACCGCGCTCAAGAAGGCCCTTCCCGCCCTTACCGAAGGCCCAAGCGGCCAAGCCGTAACGCAACTGGGAGGCGGGCGTCTTTCGGCCGGGGCCGCGGAAGGAAGCCTGCCGGATGCGCAGTCGCCGCAGGGGCTGGCGGCGTCGTGTGGGAGCGCCCGGGCGGCGGCGGCTGGGGCTAATGAGGGCGGGGGCGTGGGTGCGGGGCGGCGCGGAGGCGTGGGAGCGCAGGCTCTCCGGTCCGTGCGGCTGCTGCTTTCTGCCGTATCCAGGTGGGGCGCCTGAAGGAGCCTGCCTGGGCGCGCGTTGCTAGCTAGGTGCCCGGGGGAGCCTTACTTGCTCTGGAGATGAGGTCGGGTTGGTTGCGCCCGCCCACTGCCGGATCAGGGGGGGGGGCAGGAAGTGTGAAAATAGCAGTGCACGGCAGGGGGGGGGGGGGGTCGGGGGCGTCGGGACTTTTGTGGGGTGGTGTAGGAGACTAATGTTTTTACCCCCCCCCTGGCCGGATGATGGTTTTTTACCTTTGCACTTGTGTGCGCGTGCTTGTCTAACTGATCGTGAGTTTGCAGGCGGCGCCTGCTGAGGGTGTAGGAGGGTAGGGGACCCCTCGCTCCGTAAACGATTTTGTGTGCAATGTGGGGTGCAGCACATGCAGAGACTTGAGCGGGCGGGAGTCCTCGAGGACCGTGACGCCAGCCGTAGCTGGGGCTACGGTAGACATGCTGAACGCAACCCCCGTCTGTCCACTCATGCACCCAGTGCCATTCCAATAATGTTTAAATGCGTGCGAAATGACGACCATGCTTGGTAGATAACTGCATGCGCGTGAAGTAATAAAAAGCTCCGCTAGACAGGATCATGTGGGGAATGTCTGGGGGCGTGTCATACCTCAATAAACCTGCATCTTGCAAGTGGGCGCATCTTCTTGCATAGGCGAGAGGGAGGCTGTGGGGGCGCATGTTGCGTAGTGAACCCTGAGTTTGGGATCGTTCCCCCCACCCCACCCAGAATTGGGTATCCCGCGGCGTTGTGCCCCGGCCGGCTCTCCGCAAACATTGCATGCGGGGGGGTTAGCCTGGACGGACGGCGCACGTTCCTGAGTTGTTCCAAGGAGCGCCGCTCGTTAGCTACTACAGCTGTTTGGCCGCTCGGGATAAAGATAGGGAGTTTAGCGCCCGTTGCGTGTTCTGTGGGGTGCCAGCATTGTCATCGACGGTGTTTGCATTAGGGGCCCAGTGGGGCGGGCCCTTATTCATCTTGCCCACACGCCCACCCACTTTGCCCCCCACCCTTCCGATTTATCTCATGGACCCGAGTTTGTCCCGTCAGCCGAGAGCGAGCCCACGCACTCTGTTTGACCGCAGCTAGCTTGAGAGTTGGGTCTGCTGGGTGGACCTGCTCGATGCATTGTGACCTTCCTCATGGCCTGTGTTCAGCTTTCTGCGCCGCAAGAAAGGCCATAGCCCTTGCTCCTTGCAGCCAGTCACGTCGGTTGGCTTCAGAGGTGCGCTGTCTTGGTGCCTTGAACGACTCGGGGGCTGCGATGATTACGGCGGGAAGCGCCCTCCAGAGGGTGAGGGCGGGGTTGAGCGAGAGTGCCATCTATCTGCTGGGGGCGTAGTGTCAGGCGCGGCGGTTTCGGGGCCGAGTCCCCGGGGCATTGATTGGCCCGTGTCGGCCCTTTCCCGAGTGCGGCAAGTGTGCCTTGCTCTGTTGTTTCCCTTGTCAGGGCGTTGGAATTCACTCTCTTGATATGCGGAGGGGCAGCCGCCGGTATAAGGCAGGTGGCTGCCTTTCGACGGCCTTTGGACATACAGCTGGGCGTTGCACGGCCCTGGCGCCCGAGAGGCATGAGGCATATGGACACCCCAGTGAAGGGCAGTGGGATTCCTTGTAATCTTGTTATCAATGGTGGGTGCCGGAGTTGAGACCATCTCAGACTTTGGCATGACCTGACCGCCATACATCGGGTCGTGAGCAAGTGAGGCGATAGATCAGCCCTTGCGCGCCGCCTCTGCAGCAGGTCTCTGCCCCTGAGCCTTGCCCCTCACCAGGGGGCCATGCCCACCAAACTAGTAAGCCCTTCGGTGGTTGCTCGCTTCACTGAAGGCGGCTTCCCAGATCCCAGTGACCCTAACAATGAGGCTGACCAGCGGCTTTCAGCCTTGCAAGACTCCAGACCGCTCCTCCTCCTTCGCTCCGTCCGCCGCTCAACTCAAGGGAAGCGCATGCGCTCAATCCACAGCCTTGCTCACGCACTTCAGGGCAGGACCGCGTGCCCGTGTCACCCGCAACGCCGCAAGCCCTCCAAGCCATGTCCCACACATTACCCCCTTTCCAAAGTCCCTCCCTTCCGTTAGTCGCGACTGCAATTGCACGCCACAGCCCCGGCCCCAGCTTTGACTCACTCGTTGCCGCCCGGCCACGCAAGCACTCGCACTTCACAAGCCTGGCCCAAGGTTCGCGTGCGCGAAGATGGGGTCAACGTGGCTGATCTGCGAATCTAGCCCCTCCAGGCCAGGAGCGAATCGATGCGTCGCTGCAGGTCGTTGAACATGACCCCCCGCTCCGAGACCACGTGGTCCAGGCTGTTGAAGTACCACTGCTTGTCGTACGAGATCTGCCGCCGCAGATCTGCGATCTCGTCCTTGATCCGGCTGATCTGCAGCGCGTCCGCGCCGCCGTACGGCAGCACCCCCAGCGATGCTACTGGCGGCGGCGCCTTGTAGGCGGAGGCGGGGCGGCGGGCCGCGACGGCGGAGGCAGCGGCTCCGCCACCGGCTGCCGTAGCGGCGGCTGCCGCCAGCCGATCCACCAAGATCTCGCGCTTCAGCTCCTGCAGCTGCAGCCGTACATCGTACATCTGCTGATCCAGAGATGCGTCCAGGTGGTTGATCGCGTCGAGCCGGGGGTCGCTCTCCGCCGGCGCCGCCGGCGCTTGCGGCGGCGGCGCCGGCGGGAAGAGCGCGCGGGCGGTGCTGCTGCCACCGGCGCTGCCGAGGCCGGCGGCGGCGGCGGCGCGCTCGGCGGCGCTGGCGGTGCTGAGGTGGCCGGCGACGCGACTGTACGACCCCAGCGTCGCCGCCAGGGCCCTGTTGACCTGCTTGAGCTTCTCTACCTCTGCCAACAGCAGGGCGTCGAGCGGCGACGCGCCCACGTCAGCAGCTGCCGTACGCCGTACGGTGGCGGGCGCATCGTCGCCGTACCTTTCGTACAGGGAGCCGCCGATGACGGCGGCGGAGCCGTAGCCGGGGTCGTAGAGGGGGGTGGCGGGGGTGGAGCCGGCGGCGGCGCCGGGGTCAAGGCCCTTGGCGGGGGTGGCAAGCAGCGCGTCGGGTTCCTCAGCCGCCGCGGCGGGGGCCGGCGAGGAGGCGTGGGGGGTGGCTACCATGGGTCCGGCTGCGGGGATAAAGCCCGCGAAGGAGGAACTCGTGCCTGCCTCGCCGCCGCCGGGGCCCGCCGCCTCCGCCTCGCCGTCGCCGTCGCCTGATGGAAAGTGGGCCGACAGCTCTGCGAGGGCCGAGTCGACCGCTGCCAGAGCCGAGTCCACCTGCCCACGGCTCAGGGAAACATGCGGCGTGTCAGTGCATGTCTTGTGCTCAAATGGGGATGGGGAAGCATGGCGGCGCCGGTGTGGCGGAGGGGCGCACAGAGGGTGTGAACTAGGGGTATGCCAGACAGGTGCTGCCGACGGCACGAGGCTTGGCGCGATTCCCAGCACGGGACGCCAACTACTAAGCATCCACCACCGAGCTGAGCCCTCAGCCATGGGTTATCGAAGCACCCACACAGCCCCGCTCGGACCTGTGCCCCACCTGCTGGTGATCGGCTCGGAGCTCTGCGTCGAACTCTGCCGCCTCCGCCTCCACCTCGGCCTCCACCTCGGACCGGGCCTTGGGGCTAGCGGGCGGCGGCGTGGGCAGCTGGATGGGCGCCTTGGGCGTGTGACGGCCCGCAGCGGCGGCGGCGGCAGCATCGGCCTCCGCCGCCGCTGAGTCCGCCGCCACGGCGGCGGCGGCGGCCGCGTCGGTCAGGGCGTCGAGGCCGGCGTCGTCCCGTAGGGCCGCCGCAATGGCTGCGTCGGTCTCGCCTCGGAATGTGTTACTAAGGGCGGCGGCGGCGGCCACCGTGGCAGCGGCGGCTGCGGTGGCGGCGGCGGCGGCGGTCGCCGCTGCCGCGGCGGCCGTACCGGCGCCGTCGGGCCGCGAAGCGGCCTCCGCCAGCCCCTCCGCCTGCTTCAGCGCCTCGTACGACGGCCCCAGGTACGGCCTGTGCAGCGTGTACGGCGTGTACGGCACGTACGCGGGGATCTGTACGGGAGGCTGGGCTGCAGGAGCCGCATCGGAGCTGAACTGCACGCGCCGGGCAGGCGCGGCGGCGGCGGCGGCGGCAGCTGCCGCTGCCGAGTCGGCGGCGGCTTCCGCGGCGGCGGCGGCACGGGCAGCGGAGGCGGCGGCCTCTCCGAGGTCGCCCCCTGCGCTGACTTGCCTGAGGGTTGTCCGGGTACCACGCGAGTGTGATGAAGGGTAGAGGTCAAGTAAGGTCCGTCCAGGGTGGGACCTTGCCTCCCGCATCCTCTGGGGTTGTTGCTACTGCCTGTATCCCACCCCTCCTCTTGCCCTCCCTCCGTCCCCCCTTCTAACCCCTGGCCCCCCTGCCCCCGGCCCTCTCCATCTGCCCCCCTGCCCCCCTGCCCCACGCCCCCCTGTCCCCCGCGGGCCCCCACCTGCCGTCCAGCAGGCCTCGGCACGCCACCACCAGGCCCTGCAGCTCCCCGCGCAGCCGCTCGTTCTCCCGGTTCAGCCTGTGAAGGGGTGCACCGCAGGCGCTTAGTAAACCAGCAGTGTTGGATACGTGCTCTGAAGCAAGACCCGCAGCCTTTTGCTCTCGCCGCTCAGCCTTTGGTGACAGGAACAACCCCTAATAACGACTCAGCCCGTCGCCTCCCTGATGCCCCTCCTGCATCCCAGCCCTGCACCGGCTTTCGGATCCTCCCAGCTCCTCCCAGCTCCTCCCAGCCAATCCCAGGTGCTCACGCGAGGACGCGCTCCTGTCTGTGTGCCTCCGCCAGAGCGCCCTCCGCCGCCTTTAGCCGCTCCGCAGCGGCCAGGCGTTCCGCCTGGGAGAGGGAAAAGGGGAAGGGGAAGCGGGGGGCGGGGTCCGCGGACATGGGGGGTGGGTCTCATGGGGAAGGCGGAGCAGGCAGGAACCCCGCTCCTACTCCCCTCCTCCACCGCTCCCCCCCGCCCCTCAACCCCGTCATTCTGGCCATCTCAATCCTTGCCTCTCTCTCCCCTTTCTCTCTCGCCCCAACTCCTCCCCTCTTGACCTGTTTCGCCAGCACCGCCCTTCCCCTTCTTGGCCTGTTTCGCTAGCACCGCCCTTCCCGTTCCCCCTGCCCCCTCTCCGCCCCCCACCCTCCTGGCCAGTTAAGCCAGCACCGCGTCGTCATCCTCGTGCTGAACCTGCCCGTTACACTTCCCCAAACACACACGCCTCCCCCCTGGCACCCTTCCCCTTTCCTCCTCCCCCCCACCTTCTTGGCCAGCTCCCCCAGTGCTGCCTCTTCCTTGAGGTCGGTGGACAGAGAGGCGGCCTCCTTGGACCACCGAGCCACCTTGGAGGCCAGAGCCTGCAGGTCCTCGCGGGTGGCGTCAAACTGCGAGGGATTGGAGGTTGGGTTGTGGGAGGGAGGACGGGGCGGCGAGGAGGCAGCGGGGGCGCGAGGGCGCTTGCGCGGAAGGTGGAAGGGCGTCGCGGGGAAGCGTGGCGCGAGCAGGTGTACCGGGGGTGGGGGTGGGGGTGCGGGGATGCACTCGCCTTGCTTACAACGTCCTGCAGGGCTGTTCCTCGAGCCGCTGCCGCCTTGGCCTCTCGTGCAGCCCGGCGCCGGGGAGAGGCGCTACGGGCGCGGATTCTCGCACTGACGGGCAACGATGAGTCGCCCAAGTATGGGTACCGCCTGAGGCCCTGCTTCCAGCTCTCATCCGGGTACACGCTGTAGTCGCCACGGAACCTGGCAGGGGAAAGGGTGTAGAGGGCCCGGAGCTCAGCGGAAGCCCGGTGGATGGCGTGCACATGCGGGGCCAGGACCCAAAACCTAGCTGCCACCGCCTTTCATGCGGACGCACCCTGAGAAGGGCGAGCCGAAGGTTCGGCCGACGGAGCTGCCGAACGGCCATTTGCTTTGAGAGTCTCTCGCCATCTTGCTTGGCGGTTACATGTAACACCAGGGCCGCTGCTGAATAGTGTACGCTGTATGATGCTGTGTGTAGCAGTTCTTTCAGATATGCTGGCGTCTGGTCTTGCTTGCGTCTTTTAGCCCGGGTTCGATTGGGCGAAGCGACGTTCATCGCGACACGTTCATCGCGACACTCGCGGGCCAGCCCGCAACAAAGACGCCTGTCTGCATTTCTGATACCACTCTGTGTAGCTAGCTCGTGATGCAGTTCGCCAGCGATTGGCCAGCTACCGTTTGTGCCAGCAAAGGAGGCTTGACCTATAGCTTACCTGAGCATGTGTGTGGCCATATGTAGCTTAGCGATGGCCCGGCGGGGCAGGGGCGCTCTACCGTCCTGAGTCAAAGCCGCTCGGTCAAAGCAGTCACGCAGCCTGACGCCGAGGCCTAACCTGTGCCAATGAAGCCGACTAAATATGATATAGCCAGCGCGGCGCTCCTCGCAAACATCAAACACAACGATGGCGAGGCCCGGAGAGAACTGACGACCACCATGCGCAAGGCTAGGGGCCGCACCGGCCTTGAGCTGCTGCACCGCACGCTTCACGCTGGCGAAGCACGTCAGCTTGGCAACGCCGCCGAGCTGGCTGCCGGCCTGCTCACGGTGCCCTCGGCGAGCGCGACCGACCGCTCCCGCCGCTCACCCGCGGCCAACCGGCTCGCTCCCAGCCCCATCCTCGCTGACGCTCGCCGCGCAGTGCTTGTGGAGCGCCGCTTAGCCAAGCACTACGACCTGGACCGCCAAGACCCCGCACGGACGCGCCCCAAGTCCTCGCCGTCTCCCCAGCCACGCCGGGACCGCAGCCCGCCCGGCTCCCCCTCCCTAGCCTCCCTCTTCCTCGGCGCCTCTCCAAGCAGCGACGCCGGCCGCGGCCGCACCACCAGGAGCCGCCGCTCTCCCAATCGCGACGCCCTGCTCGCACTGGAGGCGCTGGCAACTGCGGGTCGCAGCCCCCGCTCCGCCCTGCCCAACCGCGCCAGTCCGGAGCGAAGGCGCGGCCGCAACTACAAGCGTGAGGGCGCCACGGTGGCCAGCGACGACCTCTCCACCAGCAGCAGTGACTTTGAAGACGCGGACCTCGACAGCACCGCATTCACCTTCAGCACGGCTTGGCCTGGGGCTGCTCGTGAGCGGCGAGACCGCTCCGGCTCGCGGCCCTCGCCCAGCGCCCGCCCCCGCCGCGCTAGCGGCCGTGCTGACGCCGCGGCCCGTTCCCTTGCGGCGGAGATGCTGCTGCGGGGCCCCCCCTCGCCCCCGCGCAAGGCTGCCACCACCATCGCCACCGGCTTCACCACAGGGGCCACCACGCCCAGCGGCCTGTCGGGCAGCACCACGGTTGCGGCCGCCTCGCCGGCCGTGCGCGCACTGCAGATCCTCTTGCGGCGGCGCGAGGCCGGGGCCGGGGCAGGAAGCGGCCGGCGGGGCTCGCCCACACGCCGTGGCGGCCGAGACGCCAGCAGCACGCTGTACGACACGTACGGCGACAGTGACGTGGACGATGAGTCACTGGGTGGCACGTCGACGGTTCTTTCGGCTCTGGAGCACGCGGCCCGGACCATGAGGGGCAACCGGGGGAGCCCCAGTCCTACGAAGCGGCGGCCCGGCAGGGCAGGCGGCGACGTGCGACAACGAGCCCAGGCGGCCGCCGCAGCACTGACCTCTGGCCGTGAGAGGGCCCTGCCGCGGCTGGGCTCAGCAGGGGTGGCGGCAACGCCAGGAGCTGGCCGGGGTGGCGGCGGCGGGCGGCTGACGCCTGAGCGGCTCCGCGCCAAGGAGCGTGCGGAGCAGCACATTGACCGCATCAGCGAGGCCACCGCCTCACGGGCGGCCGGCTCCCTGCGCGCCCGCAGCCCAGCTCCGCGGCCCCGCCCCGGCGCCCGTGCCGTGGGCTCGCAGCCGCCCGCCCAGCACCAGGGCCGCAGCAGCAGCTCAAGCAGCGATGTGACGATCGAGATCCCCAGCCGCCTGACCGAGAGGAGGAGGAGCCCCGCCCGGCCGCGGCAAGCCAGCAGCAGCAGTAGCAGCAGCAGCGACGAGGATCTCGTTCCGGGCCGGGCCCAGCGCGGTGCAAACGCCAGGGGTCCGTCGCCTGGGCCGGCTCGTGGCGCCACGCCAGTGCGTGCAGGTGCCGGGGACAAGGCCGCGTCCCCTGCGCCGGCGCGAGCTGCTGTAACGCCGGGGAAGGCTGGGGCGGCTGCGGGGGGCGGGGGCGGCGCGAGCGGGTGGGCGCGGCTGGCGGAGGCCGCCGCTCGGATGGCGGCAGGAGGCGGCGGCGGAGGAGGGCGCGGGCCCAGCCCGAACAAGGGCCGTGGCGCTGCACCGCCCAAGCCTCCGCCGTCGCTTAGCGTGACTTGGACCTCCTTCCCGCCGCCGACTGCACGCACGTACGACAAGAAGTACGACAGTTATGACAGCAGCAGCAGCAGTACGGATTCGGACTCGGACCTGGATGACCGGACCACGCTGGCGTCGGGTGCGGCCAGCCGGCTACGACGCGAGGCCGAGCGCGCTGCCGCCGCCGAGCGCCGCCTGTCCTCCCGCCGCCAGCAGCGCAGCCGCAGCCGCACCCGCAGCCCCTTCCGGCCGCCGCCGTCCACGTCTACGTTTGCGCCCACGCGCCCGAGGGGCAGCGCGGGCGGGGCCTCGGACAGCACCCTCTCCACCCTGGGCAGCTTGGCCCCATCGTACACCACGGCGTTCACCGGTTTCACCAACGCAACCACGTCTGCCGGCACCGACGCCACCTTTGCCGCCTTCCTGGGCCCGCCGGCGGGCGCCCGAGACCTCGCAGGCAAGCTGGAGCGCGCCCAACACTCCCTGGCTCGGCTGCAGCTGGGGGCGCGGCTGTTGCAGGGGGACGAGGCAGACCGGCCTCCGCCCACACAGGAGCGAAGGGCGCGGGAGCAGAGGGAGCGCGAGGCGACCATGCGAAAGGAGCACGAGCTGCGGCTGATGCGGAAGGACCTGGGGCTCGAGTCCGCGGGCCAGAGGCCGGCGAGCGCCAGAAACACACCCGCTAGGCTCGGGGCCGGGACGCACGCGGGCACGCGGCGGGGCGTCGGCTGGGAGCAGGAGGAGGAGGACATCAGTGACAGCGACGATTCGTGGCTGGATGGCGTCACCCTGGAGGGTTCGGATGCCGGCATGACGGAGCTTCTGTCGCTGGTGATGGGCGAAGCTGGCCGAAGCGGGGCGGGGCGGCGGCGCAAGGGCAAGCGCGGAGGGCCGCGCAGCGCCACCACTGCCACTCGCACCGGCGCCGCCACCCCCACGACGCTCCGTGGCGCCGCCAGCACCAGCGGCTCCGAGTCCGACACGGAGGACTCGGACGATCCGTCGTACATTGTACGGCAGCGGTTGGCGCCCGGCAAGCGCATCCGACTGATGCGAGCGCTGCAGCAACTGCACCGCCGCCAGCCGGATCTCTTGGACGATCCGACCCACATGAGGCGGCTTGGTCGGTTGTTGAGGTGGCTCTCTGACGGCGGCGCGGGCGGCAGCGCTGGTACGGCAGAAGATGACGTGGCGCTGGCGGCGGCGGCGCTGGGCCGCAGCGCGCGTTCCTCTCCGCCGGGCCGCAAGCGCCCGAGCCCGTCTCGTGGGGCGGTAGCCGCCACGCTGCGCAGTCTGCTCGGCGGCGGTGGCGGCGGGGCCACAACCGGAACCGCCACCGCTGTCTCCACCAGCTCTGAGAGCGGTCGGGCCGCGAGCAGCAGCGGTGGCAGCAGCAGCACAGAAGACGCGGAGCTTGCGGCGGCAGCGTTGAAGGCGTTTCGGACCGGGTCCCGTCCGGACAGGTCGCCGGAGCGCCGCCGGCGGAGCCCCGACCAGCGACGCGTGCGGGTCACTTCGCAGCAGACCTCCCCCGCCGCCAGTCGGCGACAGCCGGACAGGCGAGGGCACAGCCCAGGCGCACAGGCAGAGACGGAGGTGCGTGGGTGCCCTGGGAGATGTGGGCTGTGCTGCTGTGCCAAAGGCATTGGGGGCTGTGTTACCCCCGGGGATTTCCCGCAATTTAGAGCAACTTGCAGGGTAAGACCGTGGGCGATCCTGACCTGACTTTACCTGGCCTTCTTGTGCGCACAGGGGTTCCTTGACGTGTTGCGTCGTGCTGAGGAGCGGGAGGGTGCGCTGGGCCCGGGGCGGGCGGGGAGCGGCGGCTCCTCAGAGGTGGAGGGGGCTAGAGGTCGAGGCCAGCGTCAAGGGCAGGTGCGTGTGCGGGGTCTAGCATCACGGGAACCTCGAGCTGCTGCTTCCTCCTTCGGAGCTGCCTTGCCTTGAAGAAGAGACACAGACCGGGCTCGACACATACTTTGCTCCATGAGACCTTGTCCTTTCCTTCCCTGACTTTGCCTTTCCTTCTCATGCACACAGGAGCTCCTCGCCGCGTTGCGTCGCACTTCGGAGGAGGAGCGCTCGACGGAGGACGACGTCCCGGCGTCTCGGCAGCAGTCACAGCCGTCATCTCTGGGGGACGCTGTGGCAGCACGGGCACGAGCGAGGGCGGAGGCAATGCTTGAGCGACAGAGGGCGGCCCCCGGAGGGCCTGGGGCGCAGCAAGCCCACCGTGGGCTCGGAAGCCAAGAGGCGGGCGAGGAGGGGTACGAGGGCGAAGCCGAGGGCCGAGGCGAGCGGTGGGGCCAAGGTGCGCGCAGGGCAGGTGGCTGGTGGGGGGCATGACCCGTAGAACTGGAGCGGCAGGGGGTTGCGAGGCTGAAGTGGACATGACTTGTAGGGTAAGGTGCTGACGGGCGGGACTGTCCAAGGGAAAGGTAGGCCTTGTGCTGGAGCTGTTGTGGATGATACTCCGCATGATGTATCCAGTCGTGCGAGTGTGCGTTCGGATGTGAGGGCAGGGTGATGTGGTCGCATGCGGGGTACAGCTGCGTTAGGGGACCATGGGCTAGCTAGCGCTGTGTGCGGCACGTTGCTGCCACGTAATCAGACATCCGGCCGGTTGAGTGCCCAGGTGACGCATCAAGTAACAGACCAGTGACCGCTCCCTCCGTCCCCGTGTCCTCAGGCTCTGCCGGGCAAGCGTCCACTGCACCCCCTCGAGGCGACCGGCAGCCTTCTCCTGAGGTCGACTTTGACACGCCCCGGCCAACCTCAGCCCGGCGGCCCGCTACCGTTAGTGGCGCAGCCGGCGCGGATCGACCCTCCTCGGCTTACGCGTATGACCCCGCCGACCGTATGTCGCCCGGGGCCGAGGGTCGGTCGCCCCGAAAGGGCACGCGTCCAGATCAGCCCTCGACCAGCCCCCGATCTCCTGGGGGCAACGTACGGCAGCCCCCGTGGCGCCCCGCCGGCTCTTCATCTTCCTGCAGCTCGGGCAGGGGCCTGCCGCTGCTACCGTACAGCCCACCCAAGTCTGCCCTCCCTTCCGCCGCCTCGCCGCCCCGGGGCCGCGGCCCCCGTCGCTCAGATCCCGACACCAGCGGGAGCGGCAGTGGCGGCGATGCGCCCCCTCCAGTGGCCTCTCCCCGCTCCCAATCGCTTCCAACCGCGCAACAAGACGTCCAGCCCCAGTCCACAGACACCGCCAAGAATCTTGTCGGGTCGGCTTCAGCCGCCGGGATCGGGCCTGGTTCTGGAACCGGAACCGGATCTGGATCTGCCAGTAGCGCCATTGACGACATGCGGGCGCAGCTGGCGGCATTGGAGCGCCGCCTCCTTGCGTCCCAGGCAGAGGACACGCTGGCAGGCGCCATCACTGCTGCTACTCCAGCCATCGCTGTCGCCGCCAAAGCCTCCGCAGCCACCGCACCCGTCACAGCCGTGGCCCCTGCAGCGGCGGGCTCAGGCACGGCAGCTGGAGCACCGGCAGCGACGGTCGCACTCGGTGTACCGGTCTTCGCGCTCTTGCAGGGTGTGGTGGCCACCCCCGCACAGACACAAGAGTCTGCGCCCGCTCCAGCCCCGGCTCAGCCGCTGCCTTCTGCAACGGCCGGGGTGCCGCCTGGGGTACCCCTACTGCCGCAGCCCATGCCCTTGGCAACGACAGCATTCGCATCCACGCCTGCGGTGGCTCCACCGGGGCCGTTCCAAGCGGCCGTCGGCATGCCGCAACCCCAGCCACTAGCGCAGAGCAAAGGCTCTGGGCCACGGCCCACGCCACAGCCTGCCGCCTCCCCAGAGGCCCACGAGCTCCCGCTCTTCACGGAAGGGTCCTTCGCGGCCTACGCCCTCGCCCAACCCGACGCTCCCCCCGCGACCGTCGCCGCCACTGCAGCCACGGCCGCCGCGGCTGCGGCTGCTGCCGCGGCGGCTGCGGCCGCCAGTGCTGACGCCGCCATGGCTCCATTCCCCGCATTCCGAGCCGGCACCGGTACCGTCGCTGGCGGCAATGCTGCTCCCCTTGCCGCCGCCAGCCAAGGACCCGGCGGCAGCGGCAGTGTCAGCGGAGGCAGCAGCAACGCCGGCGGCGACACGGGGGCGACCCGGATGCGTGGAGAGCAGCTGGTGGCAATGACCCGCGAGCTGGGATCGCGGCTGGGTGCACATGCTGCAGCGCTGAACGCGCTGGGCCTGCCCGTGCCAGCCTCTGACGCTTACCCTGCCAGCCTGCCGCCGCGGCCGCCAAGTGTGGCGAGCGGCTCGGGGCATGGGCGGAACGGGGCCGTTGAGCTGCAGCTGGAAGCTGCGGCGGGGCCGGGGCCGCGGAGAGGGCCGGGGTCTGTGGATGCGGCGGTGGGGGCGGCGGTGGATGCGGAGCGAGAGGAGCTGCGGCGGCGGTGCCTGGAGCTGGAGTCTCAGATGCAGGTGGGTGGGCGGGTTTGCGGGTGTGCGAAAACTCGTTGGGCGCCCCGTGGGGCTGCGAAGAGCTGTAGGAGGCATGCTTGCTCTCTACTTCTCTCGCTTCTATGGTGGTGGTGGGCGATGCAAGACGCCCCTGTGGACACTAACTCTAGAATCTCTCAATGCCGTGCTTGGCATCCGGCCAAGCCACAACAACGCCCTTGATCACCCCGTGCACGGCCCCTCAGGCCCAGGCCGAGGAGCTGCAGCGCCTACTCCGAGCCGAGGCGGCCGCGGGGGCCGGCAGTGCTGCAGCCGGTGCGGCTGCGGGCGGCCGCACGGGCGGTGATGCCGCGCTGGCGGCCCGGTGCGGGGAGCTGGAGGCGCGGCTGGCGGCGGTGTGTGGGGAGATGGGGGAGCTGGCGGCCCGGACGCAGGCGCTCAAGGTGCGATTTACGTACCACTACTGGCCTGGGTGGGCGTTTGGCTGACCGTCGTGTCCCCCTTGCGTCCACTGTCTAACCACCTGCTTTGATGAGGCACATGCCTTCGACACTGCTGTACGTGAGGCATGTGCCTACGACGTGAAAGCCCTGCCGTACCCTGCCGTATTTCCCTACCGCAGTCCGTCGTCACGGATGGCGCGTCGGGCCTGCGGGGCCAGCTACGGGCCCTGGAGTCACGGCTGGGAGAGCTGGAGTCAGAGAATGGGCAGCTGAGGGCGGCAGGGGCAGGGGCAGGAGGGGCTCCCGGGCCTGGCTCCAGCGCCGGTGTGGGTTGGGGTGGCGGCTCGTCCACGTATGCTCAGGCGTCGGCGCTCGAGGGCAAGATCGTGGCGTTACAGGAGCAGGTGCGGACCTTGGAAACACGGGCTGGAGGATGGGTATCGTGTAGCGTAATGGTGGTTAGCGAGTGTACGCGACTGCGCTGGCCTATGAATCCAACTTGGCCTCGAGGTGTTGAGGGTCCAGGGCAAAATCTTATCAGTATCTATGGTTTTCCCTTCCCCCTTCTTCCCGCCTAGGTGGACTTGCTAGCCTTGGATAAGCAAGAGCTACAGGTGAGCGCACCGCCTTTACACAAGGGACCAACGTATGGCTCGGCTTCTTGTACGTCCGGCCACGGCATTGAGTTGCACATTTGTGCCAGCCGGCAATTGTGGCGCGAGGGCTGGCGTTCACACAGCTCCCCGTGCTGCCGACCCCCCACCACCACCACCTCACCCGCAGTTGCAGCTGGAGCTGGCTCAGATGGAGGCAGCGGACGCGGGTGCCGCAGGTCGGGGCCTGGTCCGCGACCGGGAGGAGCTGGAGGGGCGCCTCGAGGTGGGGCTCGGCGGGATCGGGCACATGCGTGTGCCGAACTGCGGCTGATCAGGAGCGGTCAATCGTGCCGGGCGGGAATGGTGCCAGAGGGACCGGCGCATGTACGACAGCACGCACGTGCTGTGTGGGTCGTGCGCTGGGTGTACCGGGACCGGTACCAGGTCCTCCGACGGTCCTTCTCTTCGCCCTTTCTCTTTGCATCCCACCCTCTTTCGCAGGGCCTCACGCGCCAGGTCTCGCTCCTGCTCCGCGACAAAGCCACACTCGAGCAGGAGGCGCTGCGGCTGCACGCTCAGACGCGCTCGGGCAAGGCTGCCGCGGCGGAGGCGAGCTCGGCTGACGGCGGCAGCGGGGCCTCAGCGGCGGCGGCGTTCCAGACGCCCGCCACCGTCCCCAGGCAGCGCGCGGGGCAGATCGCAGCGCCCACTCCCCTGTCCGCTGCTGCGGGCGCCCTGACGGCCGCCACGGCCGAGACCGCTGGGTCCCTGCGGGCAGCGGCAGTTGCTGGGACCGCTACGCCGGCGGCGGGTCAGGCACCCCACGGGGTCCAACACGGTGGCGGTGCGGGCGGCAGCAGGGCCCGGGAGCGTCGCTCGCGGCCCGACGGCGGCAGCGGCAGTTGCGGCGGGAACAGCAGCGGCAGCGATGCTGACGGACTGTTGCTGGCCCGGATCACACAGCTCCAGCGGCAGGTCAGCCGCGCATGTCTGGGTGCCTCAGGAGGGTCAGGCGAGCTGGTGATCAGGGATTGTCCAAAGACGCATTTAAGCTTGGCTCCCAGGGTATCCAGCCGTGGAACCTTGGGAGCCAGGGCCCGCACGGGAGTCGCGCCAGCCCCGGCTGCAGCGGCTGGGACGGCCCGTGCACTACAGTACAGTAGGAACGCCATGCCATGCTCGGCCCTCGTCCACCCATCGCTCGTGTGCCCATCTCTCAGGTGCGCAAGCTCAACGCGGAGAACGAGGACCTGCGCATTCAGGCCGGCGTCTCGGACGTCGGCTCTGGTCCCTCGTCCAAGGCAGCACTGGCGGTGAGAGCCGTGGCGGGTGTTGGTTAGTCGGTGGCGGAAATGCAGCCCGGGTGGGTGTGGGGTCCCTGGCCCTGTGGAGCTCCACGGTTGTACTGCAGGTCCGGTGGTGTGGCACCGAGATGGTACCGTACCGGTGCCGGATCTGTGCCGCACTGGAGGGGACCGGGAGCGAGACACTTGTTGTGAGGCCTCACGCGGGCTGGCACCGGTACCGTGGTGACGTGACGCCTTGTGGCTCTGTTGTGTTGTGCCTCTCTTGCCCCGCTCTCTCAGGCCCGTGCCGAGTCGCTCAGTCGGCAGCTGGACGCGGAGAGGCGCGTACGCAGCCACCTCAACGACATGCAGGCGAGGCCTCGGGCTGGGGGGCGTTGTGTGGCCGGAATGGTGGGGCCTGTGCCTGTGCTCGGGGTGTGTGCTCTGTACCGCGCCCTTCTGTTCCATGAAAGCACCGTAAGGACGGGTGCGCAAGGCAGACCTGTGGTTCCTTACCCATTCATGACGTCTTCTGCCTCTACGCAACCCCCTACACGCGCTGCAGGTCCGTGCGGTCGACGCGCCCACAGCCTCCCCAGCCGCAGCCTACGTGGCCGCACCAGGGCCCCACTACGCCCCGGGCGGCCGCCTGGCACCGCTGCAACCCGCCGGCGCGATGCGCCTTATGGCCCAGCCGACGTACGGGGCGCAGATCGCCGTACCCACACCGCTAACGGGGCCGGCGCGTGGGCCTGACTTCGTTGACGCTTTGGGGACGGCTCGAGGTGGACCGCTGGCGACCACGCCCCACGCCCAAGGTAGGCCTGCCCCGGCCGGCCGCTACTGACCGACGGTCCGAAACCACGCGTGATGTGAGCGGTGCAGCGCTGCCGGGTGGTTGACGTCATGTCTTTGGGGGCATTCCGAAGCGATGATGCGTGCGTACGGTGTGGTGTGCTGCGTGTATCTCCTCAAGTGACAGTTGCAAGCGGCGATAATCCACAAGCATTCGCTGTGCCCCCTTCCTTAAACAGGATCAGTACAATCGGCGTACGAACCGTTGGCGCCGGTGTACGAGGTGGACATGCTTGTCGTACCTCTCATACACTCATCGGCCGCCATGGCCCGACGCTCTGCGCCGGCTGAGGCGGCGGCGGCGGACGCCGCCGTCACGGCAGCGGCGGCGGGAGGTCCATGGGGCCTGATGGAGGCAAGCGCGGTGGGCCCTGCCCCGGCGTCCGCAGCCGGTGCACGGGGGCAGCCTTTGGTAGAAGGGCAGGGCTCGAGGGAGCGAGCCCGCAGCAGTGGCGGGAGCGACAGCGGACGGAGGAGCAGCGGAGGGGGCAGCGGAAGCGGGAGTGGCATCGACGGGGGCGGCGGCGGACAGCCCCACAGCCGACCGCCCCAGGACACCGCGAGTGCCGCCGCTGCACCACCGCCGTTCCCCGAGCTGAGAGCATCAACAGCGGTTATGACTCCGGCAGGGCCTGCCGCAGCGGAAGCTGCTGCGGGGCAGCCACCGGAGGGCCCTGGCAGCGCTGGTCACGGCCGCCGCCACAGCAGCGGCGGCAGCAGCAGCAGCGGAGGCGAGGGGGACCGACCCGCGCCCGGCAGGGGGGGTCGGTCCCCCTCGGGCAGTCACAGGAACAGCACCAGCGAGGGCGGGGCTGGCCCTGAACCAGCCACGGCCGGACAGCCTAGAGCTACCAGCGAGGGCGGGGCTGAACACATCACAGCGGGCCCTGCGCCCTCCGCACGCGCCGCACTCCAGCCCCTGAGGCCAGCCTCCTCCCCACTCCCTCCCCTTCCGGCCACTGCGCTGAGGTCGGCACTGCCGCCCCTGCCCGCCTCCATCGGTGCCATGCCACCACGCTCGTCGGGGGGCGGCTCCCAAGCCGGCGCGCCCCCGGTCTCCCGACACGATTCGCAGCCGGGCTTGCAGGCCGGGTCTTGGCACGGCTCACAGGCGGGATCACAGCCGGGGTCGCGCCATGGCTCCCAAGCCGGGTCACAACCAGGCTCGCGCGCTGGGTCTCAGGTGGCATCTCGGCGCAGCTCGCAGGCAGGATCGCAAGCCGGATCGCAGCCAGGATCGAGAGCTGGATCTCTGCATGGATCCCGACCTGGATCTCAGGCGGGATCGCAGCCAGGATCTCGGCAAGGCTCCGAGGCAGGGTCCCGGCCAGGATCCCAGCCGGGGTCCCGGTCTGCCTCGCCGCACCGACCGCAGCCCGGATCACGCTCTGGATCCGACTCGGGATCTGATCCTGGATCCAGCGCCCACTCCCTCACCTTTGCAACGCCCACCCCCACCGGCCCCACGCCCGAGCTCGGCCCCGCGGCTGCCCTCGGCCCAATCGTCCGCCGTACATCCGCATCCGCAGCCACGTCAGGAGGCGGCGCAATCACGTCCGGTGGGGGAGCTCGGTCAGCCACCACGTCTGGAGGTGGGGCTCGCTCCGCCGCTACCTCAGGGGGTGGAGCCGGTAACACTTCTGGAGGGGGCGCTGGCAGCGTGGCCGCCTCTGTGGGGCCTGGCAGCACTCTAGGGTTTGACAGCATGTCGGCGGAGTTGGGCGATACGGACGACCTGGGAGTCAGCGGCTTCACCGCCGCCCGCAGCCGCAGCCGTAGCAGCGGCGGCGGCGGCAGCCGCAGCGCGAGCCAGAGCGGGAGTGAGCACGGGAGCGCAAGCAGGAGTGGGAGTGGAGGTGGCAGCGGAAGCGGACGTAGGAGCGGGGGCAGTGACGGGGGGTTGACGTCACGGAGGAGCATGGGGCACCCCGTCAGCGCGGCCTCGGGGGAGGGGGGCCACGGGGGCGTGCTGAGTCAGAGTGCGAGTGAGGCGTACGACGAGGAGGCGTTCGAGGTGTACGCGCCGGGCGATGACTTCTTTGAGGATAGCTACGAGGTTGAAGATGGGGACGAGGGGGCCGAGGGGGAGCAGGAGGATGGGGTGTTTTGAGGCCAGATGCTATCGCTTGTGCGCAGCTCCGCTCACTGCGTCAGGTATGGATGGAGGATGCCCCGCGGGACTAGATGCTGGGATCTTGTAAAGCCTGGACCGGGCATCGACCGAGGCTGAGGGTTTGCTTCTTGCCCTATCTTTGCCGTGGCGTGGGGTACGGGTGGGCCTGAGTTGTCAGCCATGCTGTACGGGGCGGGCCTGAGTGTCGTCGGTGTAGCGCGTTGCTTGTCTTCGTTGCTTCCTTGCATGGAGGATCAGCAGCACATCCTTCCAACTGAGCCCAGGTTGAGCGGGGTTGGAGAACGAGACAGCCTGCGTTGAGCCATCGTTCGTGTCCAGTGCCAGTCAGCTCAACTTGGGGCAGACCTATAACAAATGCCCACGCACTTATCAGAATCCGGGCCCACTGCAGATCTCCGGCTGCAGCGATGAGAAAGAGGAGGCACACCGCATGGATTGGGGTGTGGCGCCAGACCGCCACCCTATGCCGCGCACTCTGCTCGCCAGCCATGTCCAAGATCAACTGGAAGCATCGCCATGTGGTGGGATGAATCATGTGTTGGCTGCGCTTGCTGCAGCATGCCGCCACGGACTGCCGCACACCCCGGACTCACCCCGCCAACACGCGCCACACACACACACCCTCACACAAACACGCATGAATCCCTCACGCCCGGTTCAGCTCCGAGTGCGCCCCGCGGCTGAGGCACGACGCCACGCTGGCACCCCCCACGCTGCCCCGCAGCCCCCCGCCCCCCGAGCCGCCGCCACCCCCACCCCCCAGCACCCCCGCCACCGCCCCCGCCACCGCCCCGGCCCCGCCCAGCAGGGCCGCTGCGCCCGCGGCCCCGCCCAACAGCCCCCCCAGGCCCCCGCCCAGCGCCCCGCCGATGCCGCCCAGCGCCCCGCTGAGGCTGCTGCCGCCCCCCGCGCCCCCCCCCGCCCATGCCGCCCCCGCCGCCCCCCGCCTGCAGCGCCTGGTTCCGCTGCGCCACCCGCAGGAGGAGGTCGCGCAGGCCCTCGGCGGAGGACAGTGCCATGCGCCCGGCCAGCTGCAGGTTGCACTGCGGGAGGGTGGGAGGGTGGGGGGAAGGGGGCAAAGGGGGAGGGCGGTTATGGGGCCGGGATGGGGGTGATGAGGGGGGAACTAACGGACACGGAGGAGCAAAAGACAGGGCCATGCACCCGGCCAGCTGCAGGTTGCACTGCGGGTGGGAGGGGCGTGGGGGGAAGGGGGGATGGGAGTGGGGTAAATGGTGAACGGGGCAGCGGGATGATGGAGGGTTGGGAATGGTGGTGGTTAGTGGTGATGGAAGTCTGGGGTCAAGGAGAATGGGGCGGAATGCAGCCCCTGTTCTCACTCCATCTGGCATCCCCCATGCCCGCCACGGCCGTGTTGCGTGAGCAGGTCCGTCCCGTCTTCCAACCCCCCACCCGCCCAAACCCACCCCCACCCTCCCCCACCCTCCCCCACCCGCCCCCACCTGGTACGTGAGCAGGTCCGTCCCGTCTTCCACCCCCACCCTCCCCCACCCTCCCCCACCCGCCACCACCTGGTACGTGAGCAGGTCCGGCTCCAGCAGCCAGGGGAAGCCCATGGTGCTCCACCCGGCCCGAGCCTCGCCCAGCTGCCGCCGAGGTAGGGACGGAGGCACAGCAGGCGGGGACAGGTCAGGTGGGCCGCAAAGGGGTGCGTCAGGCAGGCAGGCAGTTTGGACCGCGTCCCCTCGGCCCAAACACAGGCACAGTGGTGGGCTCCCAGTCTTCCCAGGCTACCACCGGAAGTTCCATCATGTCCCTGCCGCCACCCACCCGCCCACCCAGCCCACCGGCTTGGCCAGCAGGATGCTGAGCATGAAGCTCTCGCGGGGCACGGCGCGCCGCGGGCACAGCACGGACTGCCAGTTGCGCTCCACCCTGGGGAGGCCGAGATACAAGGTGTGGGCGGACTTGCCGGCGCGGGGCGAGGGCCCGGTGGGTGCGGCCAAGGAGTCACCGGTGGTGGGGCGTTGATTCTGCCCCGCCCCCTTAACCCCGAAGTGGGACACGCACGGGCTCGCCCGTTGCGTAGCTATCATTATTGTTATTACAAGGTGTGGGCATAACGGTACCCAAGTCAGTGACGGGAGTCGGGGGTCTGGGTCCCGAGCGCACATTTCAGCGCCGGTCCTTCTCACTTACTTGCTGCTTCTCACCCTGCACTTGCGCCAATGGTGCCCTGCTGGCCTCCCAGGCAACTGTCAGCCCTCCCTGGCCCGCAGCTCCGTCGGCTGTATGTTGCAGTGTTGCTGCACTCGCACACACCGGCCTGCCACCAGTCCGCCATCCCTCCTGCCCTCCCCCCTTCCACGTCACTCCATACATCCCAACACGTCAGCGCCCACTCACTTGCTGCTGAAGGACACCGCCCGGATGTCGGCCAGGTCCACGGCCGACTCGTCCTGCGCGTCGGAGCTGGCCAGGCAGCACAGGAACCAGGCGGGCGCCTCGTGCGCCTCGCGCCGGAGCACCAGGCGCCTGCGTGCGGTGTGGGGTGTGGGGTGGAGGCGGGCAGGGAAGTTGGCGGGGTTGGGGAAGCGAGCGTGAAGTTCTGTGTGCATCAGGTTTGAGGAGCGCTGAGCAAAGGAGGGGGTGGGGCAAAGTGGGCGTGAGAGCAGAAGCCAATCGGCAGTGGAGGACGGCTTCAAGGATGGCACGGCATTCCACGTGCAGCGGATCCATCCATCCACGCTAGCTTTCCGCATGACGCACGGCACCTACCGGTCTGTGACTAGTACATGAGCAACGTAGTGCCCCTTCATAGACAGGAATTGACACGTGAACCTGCGAACAGAGAACGGCGGGGCGGGAGGGGGGGGAGACGGCATGGGGCAGGGAGCCATTAGGAGGGGACCCCGGCACGCAGGCGTTGGGTCAAGGCACGCTACGAGGGCGGTTGCAACGACCGGTGGCGACCTCCTCCTGTTGACATGCACATTATTACGTGTTCGCCTCAAGACAAGATGGGAGCAGCTGGGCTCCATGCTGCAATGTGCGCCGGTCGAGGCAACGTTGGGATGGCGCGAAGCCGGGATGTCGTCACGCTCACCTTTCCGACTCCCCCGGCAGGAGGACAATGCCATTGCTGCTATGCTGCAGGGGCTCAAGGGGTCCTTCGTGGAGGACGTTGTGGCCCGAGTCCCCGAGAAGGGACATCTTAGCGAACGGAAGTCGGAGAGTCGAGAGGGTGCGTGCGACTGAGCGCTATGTATGCTCGCTTCCTTGCTCTATACTTCCTATTGCTTCTACGTTGAGTTCTGTACACCCTAGGTCCCATCCCGCGGGCACGGCTTGCAAGCGCCAACGCCGCTGGAAGGCGAGACTGCGGCGACCGATCCACACTTGTGCACCTTCTGACCAGCCGAGGCCCCCAACATAGTCTAAGAAGCAATCAGTATCACAGCACGCATATAGCCGACCTGGCTCGGCTTTGTTCCATGTGGCCGCGCGCGACTAGCTCGCGAGACATGGCTTCCTACAGCGCCTCAGCCCTACTAGCATCATGGGTTTTCTTAACGCTGGCTGTGAGGACATCCTGTGAAGGTGCGCGGGGCCCGCGTGCAACATGTTGGAGTCGGGCCCCCGCAACCCTCGACGCCACACCGCGGCCATTCGCAGCGGACCTTGGTGCGATCGCTCAAAATACCGTTCTGGATGTGCCAGGTGCGTCAGGGGTATCCGAACATAAGCACTCTGCACCCGCGGATGTCCCAACATGCGTGGCCATGGCGCTGTGTCGATGCGGCGCGGTCTACCCTTCGAACTGCCGTCTCTCCGCCAAGCGTCCAGGCTTAAGTGGCTTCACGCACTGCCGTCTGGCCGCAGGCGTCCTCCATCGCCACCTGCTGCAGTCTGCATCTTCAGGGCCCGCTGCTTCGCAGGCCCCCGGGGGCACTCCCTCGCCGTCACCTCCAGGTACGTGTGGCTCAACACCCGCCCTCGTGACGAGCCCCCCACAGTCCCACCTGGGGCAGCCATTCACCCACACACCCACACACCCACGCACCCGCCCCACCCCGCAGACCCACCCAGCTCCGGAAAAGGAGGGGCTACCTCTGTCTGGGACAGGCGCGTCGGCAGCACGGACCTAAACGTTAAGCAAGCAGTGATAATCGGCGCCTTTGTCATCCTCTTTGCGCTCGTCCTCGGCGCCTCTGCCCTCGTCCTCTGCTGCCGCTGCTGCGGCTGCGGCGTCTTCAAGCCCGCCAAACACCCCCTGGAGCAGCCCCGCAACAAGCACCGGCGCGAGGGCGGCGGCATGCGGCTCTTCATCACCATACCCCCCCACCACGCCGCCTTCCCCCGGCACTGCCGGCTGCCCTCCGACCACGCCATAGCCCCGGCCCGATGCGCTGTCGTACTGGAGCAGGACAGCGAGCGCCTTAGTAATGCTTCGTCAGCCGGCGGCGACCGGCACTCAGCAGGCTCTGTGGGAAGCAGCCGGTGCAAGCGGGCGGCCCACGTGCCCGGCCCAGGCTCGGAGGCGGCCGCCGCGCGGCAGCCCGCCGGCGGCGCCCGCAAGGGCAGCACCGGCGGCGGTACGGCAGCCAGCAGCAGCGTGATCAGCGATGTGTACGACAATGATGCCTTCGAGGAGGAGTACAGCGAGGCCATGCTGTACGAGCTGGCCACGAGGCGTGTGGCGCTGGCGGCGCGGTCGGACCTGCTGCCGTCTGCCATGGCCCAAGCCGGCGCGCAGAGGGTAGGACGGGGCCTTCCTTGCCGAGTTACCAGCAGGCGCCGGCTTACCTCCCATGTCTGAGGACCCCGCCGCCCTTTCCCCCTCATGCACCCACAGCCCGCAACACCTACGCACGTGGTCTTTGCGCCCGCCCATCCGCCACTGCCGCCCCTCAGCCCCAAGTTCCCCGCCTGCCCCGCCCCCAGCCCCGGAACCTACGACTACGCCTATGCCAGCGGCAGCGGCAGCGTCACTGGCGCCAGCGGGGGCACCGGGGGCGGCGCCAGCACCGGGGGCCACGCCGCCGGGGGCACCTGCTGCGGCGCTGGCGGCAGCACCGGCGGCAGCGCTAGCGCCAGGGGCAGCACTGGCGGCCCCTTCGCCGGCCCCGGCGGAGCCCTGGCGGCTGAGTCCAGTCTGGAACAGGCGCGGGCGGCATTTTTTGGTGGCGGCGGCAAGAAGCCCGCCGCCGGGGGCCAGGGCAGCGGACAGAAGAGCCCGCGCGCTGCGGCTGCGTGCCTTCGGCCACACGTCAGCGTCTCCACGGCAAGCACAAGCACCGTCAGCAGCGTCAACTCGCAGCTGTCACTGCCAAGCGACCAGGCCTCGAAGCGGGCCGTGGTCGAGGGCGAGGGGCCGGATGCGGGGCCCGCTGCGGGGGCGGCAGCAGGGGCCGGAGCCGCGCAGGGTATGGGTGAGGCACAGCAGGCCAGGGACGGCCGGGCCATGGCACCTGGGGCGCTTGGAGCGGAGGCGTCGGGCGTGGAGCCGCTCGTGGTGGAGGTTATCGTGCCCGTGGTCTCACTCCGGCAGTTCTGGCGCAAGCCGGTGGACTAGCTGCATTGGAGCGCAAGCGCTTGACAGAGAGCTCGCGGGTGGAGATCGGATGGAGATCGGCATTGCTCAACCGGGTCGGACGATAGGTCTTCACGGCTATCGCTGGGGCATTTTAAGTGGTGATGAATGTGCATGGCAGGAGCCGGGGTGATCTTGCGGAGGGGGGAAGGGGGGGTGAGACACGCAGAGGTCCGGGGAAAGGGGGGGAAGGGGGGAACCGCGTGGGGGTTTTGCTGGCGGGCAGGCGTCGCGCTAACTTTCGCGCTGGTCGTTCGTTGCCCTGTCTGCGTAGCCCCGTTGTTGCCACGTTTGAATACCTGTAAGACTAGATTCCACGCTCCACAAGCAGCCGCTGGGCAGTCCCAAAAGGGACACACCTGTCCTAGGGACACACCGCAATGTCCTAGGACAGGCGCCGCCAGCTCTCCTGCAAACCCGACCGAACAGCTGTTTCACGCTACTATACGCAACTTCATTACATGTGATAGGCCTATAAGCGCTTCTGGAACCCGGGTGGAGGAATGCGCCTAGCCTTCGGCGAGCAGGCGCGACGGCCGCGGCAACGCCCCTGCCCATAGGTGCCTGGGAGCGATCATATGGCGCTACGGGTGCTCAACGTCGCAGAGAAGCCCAGCGTCGCGAAAGAGGTGTCGCGCATCCTCAGCGAAAATGCCGCTCGCTCCTCGCGTGGCGCGTAAGCCGGGCTTGCGAGGGACATCGGTGCTCACTCGCTGCTTCTCTTGCTGCTTGGTCGACTCGTCGTGCGCGCCAACCCTGCACCGCCCCTCCAACCCGGCTCTTACCCCTCCGTCCCCGCTCTCGCAGCGCGCGCTTCAACCCCATCTGGGAGTTCCCCTACAATGTGGAAGGGCGCCAGGCCACCATGGTCTTCACCTCGGTGGCGGGGCACCTCATGGAGCTGGAGTTCCCGGACGCGTGAGTGCGGCCATTGATGAGCTCGCCATGGCACGGTGGCGCGCGCCCATTCGCAGCAGCCTCCAGTTCGGGTTGTGAACGGAGTCCGCGAGCCTTTAGTGTTGAACTCAAACGCTTCTCAACAAAGGCTGCACCCGCTGCCATGGTAGCTGGCTCGGGATAGCCTTCCACTTCCAGGGTGCTTACGGGGGTTCAGTGGGGTCTCGGTCTGGCGATGTGGGTCCGTCCATCCAGGTCCCCCCAAAGACCCAAGGGCAGCACGATACTCGTGTACTCTCCCTGACCCTCCCTCGTAGCTACCGGCGATGGCACTCCTGCTCCGATGTTGAGCTGTACAGCTGCGGAGTGGAGAAGTCTGTGCCACCGGTGGGTGCTGGGCTCGAGGCGGTGGGTGAGGCGGTTGCCAAACCTTATGGCGCGACATGTGTGCAGGGAGCCCTAGCTGGGATTGACCAATGCCGTGCCGACGCTCTGTCAAAAGCACGCACTCTCAGCTCACGGCCTTTTACCACCCACCACGCCACACCACCCACCTCACGGCCCCCTGCCCCCCGCCCCTCTCCGTGCCGGCCCAACCTCCCCCCACTTCCCCCACCTTCCTTCACCTTCCCAGGACAAGTCCGACCTGAAGCGGCAGCTGCAGCAGCTGGCCCGCTCCTGCGCCTGGCTGGTGCTGTGGCTGGACTGCGACCGGGAGGGGGAGAACATCAGCTTCGAGGTGCCTTGGGGGGGAGGGGAAGGGTGGGGGAGGAGGAGGAGGGGGGAAGGGACATGGGGAGGGGAAGGGGGGAGGGGGAGGAGGAAGGGGGAGGGGGGGAGGAAGGGGGGAGGGGGAGGAGGAAGGGGGAGGGGGAGGAGGAAGGGGGGGAAGGGGAAGGGGGGAGGGGAAGGGGGGGGGGGAAGGGGGGAGGGTTAGGGGGGAAGGGGGACGGGGACGGGGACGGAGGGTTAGGGGGGAAGGGGAAGGGGGGAGGGGAAAGGGGAGAGGGGGAGGAGAACCTCAGCTTTGAGGTGCTTTCAGGGGAAGAAGAGGAAAAGGGAGCGTGGGAAGAGAGATCTTCGACAAACTGGCCATGGGAGGTAGAGACGGGGAGGGCGGGGGCATCAGCTCCGTGGTGGGCGGGGGGCGAGGGAAGGTAATGGCAGAGAGGGGGCAGGCGCCGGAGTGGGACACGTGACGAGACTCCGCACGGGCTCCCCACATGCTGGACGGCAGAGCCCCGCACGGGGGGGGTTGAACCTGGTGGGCAGGGAGGTGGTTGCCCCCACCCCCCTTGCCCTTGCCCTTGCCCTTTCCCCTCCTTCTCTTCTCCCCCCTCTTCCTCTTGCCACATTCCACACGCCTCCCCTAAGTGAGCCCCCCTCTCTCCGCCACCCCTCTCTCCCCACACCCTCCAACCCCCAACATCCGCAGGTGCTGGACGTCTGCTGCGCCGCCAACCCCCGCCTCACCATCCGCCGCGCCCGCTTCTCCGCGCTCATTCCCCGCGAGCTGCACCGGGCCATGGCCACACTGGGGCAGCCCAACCGCAACGAGTCCCTCGCGGTGGACGCGCGGCAGGTGGGGTTTCGGTTGGAAGTTGTAGGGTTACAAGGTTCAGATGTTACGGTTGCTAAGTTCAGGAAGGAAGCAGCTGGAATCAGGTGGGGACTAGGGTAGGGAGGCAACGTGCAACCAGCCCGACCGCAACGAGGCGCTGGAGGTGGACGCGCGGCAGGTGGGGGTGTTGGGCTTGGAACTGGGGGCTACGGTGACAGGTTACATGCGACATGTGCGACATGTCCCTTCTGTCCCTGGTTGCAGGAGATTGACCTGCGCATCGGGGCCAGCTTCACCCGCTTCCAGACCAAGCAGCTGCGGGTGCGGGGGGGGCAGGGGGGGGGGGTGTTTTGTTATTATCCGAGCCAGGATGGGGAGGGGGAGCAGCGTTGTCGCGGGGTTGGAACGGTGGTGGACGGGTGGCGGCAGGCGCTTGGTGGGGGCGCAGGCGCTGCCCCATCGTCTCATGTCATCCCCTCTTTCGCGCGTTTTTCGTCTCGCCCCCCGCAGGACAAGTTCGATCTCAGCGGCATCGCCGCGCTGCGGGAGCGCGCCGCGCGCGACGGGAGATCTGCCGTACTGTCGTACGGCCCCTGCCAGTTCCCCACCCTGGGCCTGATCGTGCAGCGGGCGTGGGAGGTGCAGAACCACGTGCGGGAGCCGTTCTGGTGGGTGGCAGGATTGGGGGCCTTGTAGGGCAGGTTATGTTCTGTCTGGTGGGGATTGCATGGGCGAGGTGGGCCGGCTCGGGGGAGGGCGCTGGAGGCGCTGATCAGGTCCGCTCCGGAAACTACTTGTAGGGCAGGTTAACCTTGAATCTGGAGGGCTGGGTGGTTGTGTTCTGTCTGGTGGGGATTCTCTGGGCGGGGTGGTGGTAATGGTGGGGAGAGTGGGGGGGCGGAGATCCACCCTGTGAGCACACGGTGATCGCCCTGCACACCCGGGGCGCCGATCTTGAGCTGTCTTGTGCCAGCATCCGTGACCCAGGAGTCCGTCCCCCCCTCCCCCTGTCAGGACCATCCACATGGCCTACCGCGACCCCTCTCGCTCCTTTCCTCCCTGTCCCCGCCTTCTCCTACCCTACACCTTACCCCCCCTTACCCCCTCCCCCCCCCCCCTCCCCCTGTCAGGACCATCCACATGGCCTACCGCGACCCCTCTCGCTCCTTTCCTCCCTGTCCCCGCCTTCTCCTACCCTACACCTTACCCCCCCTTACCCCCTCCCCCCCCCCTCCCCCTGTCAGGACCATCCACATGGCCTACCGCGAGCCCCCCCCCGAGGGGGGCCACTGCGTGTTCGAGTGGGCCCGGGGGCGGCTCTTCGACCAGGCGGCGGCGGAGATGTTTTTTCGAGGTGTGTGGGGAGGGGGGCAAGGAAGGGGCGGGGCAGAGGGGGGGGCAGGGAAGGGGCGGGGCGGGGGAAGGGGCGTGGGGGGGGGGGGGAAGGGGCGGGGGAGGGAAGGGGCGGGGAGGGAGGGGCCGAGGTGGATTGGGTGGGGTGGTGGGATAGAGGTTGGGATTCGTGGCGTGGGAAGGATGTGAGGGGATTGGAGGCGGATGGGGTCAGGTGCAGGAGGCCGAGGGCGCAATAATCCTTTCCCTTAGCCCGTGCGAGAGTGTCTCGGATTTTCCACACAAACACGCTTCCTCCTTCCCCCTCAACCCAACTCCCCCCCCCATCAGGTAGTGCAGGAGGCCGAGGGGGCTGTGGTGGTGTCCTCCCGCGGCTCCCAGCGCACCCGGGCGGCGCCCTCGCCCCTGAGCACCCTGGAGATGCAGAAGCGGGCCACGGGCAAGCTGAGGCTGAGCGGTGGGTCGTGGTTTGGGGAGGTGGTGGGGCTTCGGGGCAGAGGGTCGGGGTATGGGGTGGGTTTTGGGATGAGTTGGGCCAAGCTGAGGCTGAGCGGAGGAGCTGAATACCTCCACAGCTATCTAAACTCTAAATCTTATTGCTAGCTAGTTAGCTCAGGCTGACGCGCTCATCTCCATTCCACGCCCCCCCCCCCAGGTGAGCGCATCATGAAGCTGGCCGAGGAGCTGTACCAGGCGGGCTTCATATCCTACCCGCGCACGGAGACCGACGTGTTCGACCCGGGGCAGGACCTGCGGGTGGGTGGGGGCGGCTGGGGGTGGGTGGGTGGGGTTCGGTGCCATCCGCAACCCTTGCCGGTAACTGCCCACAACCACTGCACGGCAGTTGGGCGGGGGCAGGACCTGCCGGTGGGTGGGGGTTTTCGACCCGGGGCAGGACCTGCGGGTGGGTGGAGGGCTGAGGGGGGCCGGGTGGCGGATGGGTGGGTGGGGCCAGGACGTGCGGCTGAGGGGTCCGGGTGGGTGGGTGGGGGTGTGCGAGCGGGGGCAGGAATGATGCTGGGCCAGGGCGCTGGTCGAGTGGGGCTGTCGTTGAGAACCAGCTGCACCGCTGGGCTTGCCCTGCCAAGCTGACTCGCAACCGTAACCGTAACGGTCAACTGCCGCCGCCGCAGGCCATCGTGAACGAGCACGCCAACGACCCCCGCTGGGGGGCGCACGCGCAGGTGGGGGTTCGGGGTGGGATGGGGTGCATGGGGTGTGGTCCCCGCCAGAGGGGTGCAACGCTGCAGCCGGTCCTGACACGAACCGTGCGCTCCTGGCGTCCTGCGCCGAGGCCTCTGGGCACAGCTCGCAGCCGCCCGAACACTTCCACCACATCTCCACGTACAGGGCTGCTTCCCTCCGGTGGCCCAGCGGTCACTTCCCGTGCTTTTTGAGCTAGCCTGTTTTTGGCCCCTACCGATGGCCCGACGGCGTTGCTCAGTTCATGCTCCTGCCCTTACGCACCCAATGGACCAGTGGTGCGCTTGTCTTCAGCCTGTCTGTGGCCCCTCCCGGCCCCCAACCCAACCATGCCCCCGCAGCGCATACTGTCGGGGGAGCTGTGGCGCCAGCCCAAGCCCGGGGGGCACGACGACAAGGCCCACCCGCCCATCCACCCCACACGCCACTCCCTGGTAGGGCCCCTGTAAGCCCCTGCGGTTCCTGCGGCCCTGGACTGGGCTGGATGGATGTTTTGGTGCAAGGACGGGGCCTACGTGCACTGCAGCACGCGGGCCACGTGGGCTAAGTCATGCAGGGTGACGTGGACGAGTCCCCTCCCGCGCCCTTCGACTGCTGCGGGGTCCGGCTGGGCGGCGTGTGGCGAGAGCCGGGTACCGGTATGCGGGGGACCTGACCCGCCTAGCCTGACCTGCCCTCCCCGCGCCCTCCAACCGCCAACGGAAAACCGGCAGGGCGAGCACGATTGGAGCCACGAGAAGAAGGCGCTGTACGAGTTCGTCGTACGGCACTTCCTGGCGTGCTGCTCACGTGACGCCGTGGGCATGGAGACGGTGGTGGAGGCGGACGTTGGGGGTGAGGCGGGGGGTTGGGGTGGGGGGTGTCGGGGGAAGGCCCGCTGCGGAGGGGCCGCTGCGGATTATACGCGGCTGCCCACCTCGGGTCTCTCGGGGGCGTCGCGTGGAGGTGTCAGGGGCACAGCCTGTCCGCTGGGGGTCAACCTGCTCCCTATAGAGTGAGGCTGCTAGCGCGCAGCCTCTTCCAGGCCCCCATACCACCGAACCGCCTCTCAACCACCTCCCAACCCCTAACCGCCAACCGCAAACCGCAAACCGCAGGCGAGCGCTTCCGCACCACCGGCCTCATGGTGCTCGAGCGCAACTGGCTCGACGTGTACCCCTACAGCAACTGGGGCGGCAACGCCAACCTGCCCAGGCTGGTCCCGGGCCAGGCCTTCACGCCCACGGAGCTTCGGCTGCGGAGCGTGAGGCGGGGCAGTGTGGGGCGAGCTTGCGAGGGCAGGGGTGGAAGGGAGAAAGGAAGGGAGGAAGGAAGCGGTAGGGGGTAGTCTGTTGCTTGTGGTAGTCGGAGAGGTGAAGATGTAGAGGGATGGTGCAGGTCTTCACAGCACGCAGGAGGTGCCACACTAATTTGCATGTCTCGTCATGCACAGCGCCTCTCCTCGCCCTCCTCAACACACCCTTACCTCCCGCATGGCTGTCGCCAGCCCGAGCACCAACCAACTCCCACCGCTCGAGCGGCCCAGCCCTCTCTAACCTCTGCCACCCACACCCCTACCTCCAACCCTGCATCCACATCCTCACTTCCTCAGGGCACCACGGAGCCGCCACCCCGCATGTCCGAGCGAGATCTCATTAGTAAGATGGAGGCGCACGGCATCGGTACGGACGCCACGGTGGCCGAGCACATCCAGAAGCAGCTGGAGCGGGGGTACGCGGAGAAGGACGAGGGGTCGCTCACCTTCTGGCCCACGCCGCTAGGTGGGTGTCGGGCCGGGCCTGAGAGCGCATGGTGTTTGGGGTATGCCGGAACGTAAATGACTACAAGTGCAACAAGCGGGAACATCGGAACCGGAGGCGGGAGGGGTCGCTCACGTTCTGGCCCACGCCGCTAGGCGGGCCAACGCAACATAGGTGGGTGCCGCTAGGTGGGTGGGTGGGTGGCAAGCGGTACCCGAGTGGACGGCTTTTGGCGGTGGGTGATCACACCCTACGGTGCCTGCGTGGGCCCTACCTGGATGAGTGGCCGGCCCCCATGGCCCGTACGGCAGTTTTGCCCAACGACCCTACCCCACGTGTGTACGGCAGGCGAGGCGCTCATCAGCGGCTACTGCCGCATGGGCCTGGACGATCTGTGGAAGCCGGATCTGCGGGCCAAGATCGAGGCGGCCATCCGGGATGTGGCGGAGGGGCGGCAGAGCAAGGACCAGGTGGGATAGGGGGGAGGGAGCGGGGGCAGATGCGGCAATCTATTGCCAGCTGACACGGCACAGGTGCTCTCCGGCACGGCTTGCTAAGCGCGCTGTCACGTACCGCTACCTCCCCACCACGATTGCGTGCTCTGGCTGTCCTCCTACCACATCCTCCGTCCCCCACTGCCTCATAGCTGCCACCCCACCGACACAGCGCCCCTCATTTCCCCATCCCCACACACCCACCCACAGGTGCTGGCGGAGGCGGTGCAGTTCTTCCGCGCCGACTTCCTCACCGCAACGCAGCGGGCAGGGGTGCTGGCGGCCGAGATGGCCCGCTTCCTGCCCCTCAGCGGAGGCGGCGGCGGGCCCGGCGGCGGCGGAGGTGGCGGAGGCGGAGGCGGCGGGGGCGGGGGCGGCCACGGCGGAGGCGGGGGTGGAGGCGGCATGGGCCCAGGCCGGGGCCAGGCGGGCCCGCCCCCCGTGGGCCCGCCGCTCGGCACGTGTCAGAGCTGCGGCAGCGCCGCCCTCGTGCTGGTCAAGGGCACGGACGGGCGGTACACCGCCACGTGTGCCAACACGGGGGTATGCGGGTTCAGGTGCGCACGTGTGTATCAGTCAAGGGGACAGGGTCAGGCTGGGCGGCCGTGGGCCCTGGGGCTGACGTCAGCCCAAGACATCAGAGGCTCCCATCCGATAGGGGAAGTCCGGAGCTTTCGGCCGACACAAACCCCTGCCTTCCGTTTTCCGCCCGCCTTCCTTCGTCCATCCACCTCCAGGCTGGCGCTGCCTCGGGCCGTGGTCGACGCCTCCCCCTCCGCCCAGCCCTGCGCCCGCTGCGCCCTGTCCGGCGGCGGCGGGCCGCTGCACTGCGCTGCCGTACGCTTCCGCATGAGCGCCCTGCCCTCGGTCGCCATGGAGGTACTGCAGGCGAGTACGGCAGGCTGTGACTAATTGTGTGACGTGTACGGCGGCGGGATGACTCATGCACTGTCGCGCCGTGGTAGCAACACGGACGGCCAAGTCGGTCGATCTTGGTTTCCGAAGCTGGCAGCACAAACGCATGGAGCGAAAGAGGCGCCCGGCGTAGGCACTACCTGACTTAATTTTTATCAATTATAACCATGTGACCTTGCAGGAGCCCACCCTCACCTGCTGTCTTATCTGTGACCCCCGCTTCCGTACAATCGTCGAGGCGTGCGGCGGCGGCCCTGACGCTGGCGGCGGCGGCGGTGGAGGGGCACGGGCGCGCGGCGGCGGCGCCGCCGGCGGCGGCCGTGGGGGAGCAGCCGCCGGCGGCAGCGGCCGACAGGCCGCGGCGGCGGCGGTCCGTAACGCCCTCAACAACGCCCGAGGCGGCGGCGGCGGCGGCGGGGGCGGGGCAGGAGCAGGGCCCGGGACAGGCGGCACTCAGTTCGGTGGGGGCGGGGGTGCGTATGGGTCAGCGGCGGACTACGAAGACGACACGGAGGGGGACCAGGACGGTCGCGGGGGGGCCGCCAGGCGAGGCCGGCGGGGGCAGTCAGCCTCGCGCGCCGGCGCTGGCGGCGGCGGAGCCGCCGCCCCTCGCTCCCGATCCGAACCCGCCGCGCCGCGGGCGGCGGCCGGCGGCCGCGGCGGAGCCGCCGCAGGCGGCGGCAGGGGCCGCGGCCGGGCAGCCGCCGCCGCCGCCGCTATGCCGCTGTGCCCCCGCCACGGCCAGGCGTGCCGACGGGTGGTGTCGCGGAGTCAGGCCAACCCCGGGCGGCCCTACTTTGCATGTGCGCATGCGGAGAGGTCCGAGCAAGACGCATGCGGCGCCTTCTTGTGGGAGGACCAGTGGGACGGCTCCTCCGCCGCCCCGAGTAAGCACGGGGCCCCTGGTGGGGGTGGCGGCGGTGGAGGTGGGAACGGGGGTGGGGGCGGCGGAGGGTACGGAGGCGGCGTCGGTGGCGGCGGCTACGGCGGGAGAGGGGGCGGCGGAGGCGGAGGCGGCGGGGGGCGTGGCGGTCGCGGGGGTGGAGGCGGAGGAGGGGGTTGGGGGGAGGGGAACGGGGCTGTGTTTGCGTCTGCCACCGGCGTCGTGTACGGGGGCGGGGGCGGGGGAGGGGGCGCGTATGGAGGGGGCGGGGGAGCTTACGGAGGAGGAGGGGGCGGAGGGGGAGGGGGCGTGTGCTACCGCTGCCAGCAGCCAGGCCACTTCGCTCGTGACTGCCCCAACGCGTGACCCTACCCTAGGGAGGGCCGCCTCCCTGGTGGGCCAGACCCTCTTACACGTTGCCCTAACCCTACCTGGGGAGTGGGACGCAGGAGTGTGTTGAGACAGTGTCGTGCGCTCACACTGCAAGACGATTGGAATGCGAGGGCACCCCGCTCGAGAGGCTGGGTGTGCGGGGTCGCCGTTTTGTGCGGGGCGGGGGAGGAGACCTGAAACGGATGAGGTGGTTTGTGTGCATGCTGGGGCATCGGGAATGCAGGGGGCCAAGCGGCAAACTGGATACTACTGCAGTAACGAAGCCCTGGCCGACGGTGAAGGTGTGGCAGCGCGAAGGTGTGGCAGCGCGGGTCTGGCGGGTGTGGGCGCTTGCGCTTGGTGCCAGGGAATGCATACACGACCCAGCCCGGCTCAAGGGTTGCAGTGTTGGGATGTGTGGCCCGTGGGTCGGTGGGTCGGTGGGTCGGTGGGTCGGTGGGAGCGAGGCCCAAGAGCTGAGGGGCTAGGGGGGGGAGGCCGCCCGGGGAAGCGGGCCGGAGATGTCGGCAAGCACGTTGTCGGCTCGTCCGAGACGGGATTGTCGGTTCAGTGCTGAACGCGGCGAGTCGGTTGCCCTGCTGCTTACATCTCTCGCGCAGCCTGCGTTGATCAACTGACGCCAGCTAAAAACGGCTTAGCGGCATCGGCAGGGCCGCTAGCGGCTCGCGTGTAAGGACTCCAGAAGGGGGCCCGCGGCCCCTTCCTCGCTTGTCTCCACCCTCAACACCTGGACGCCCGCGGCCGGCCCGCTCCCGGCGCCGACCCCAAGAGGGAACGAAGGCCCTCCCATGGCGCCCGGGGCCCAGGCGGTGCGCACTCAGCGCCACGGCCGCGGCTATGTCCTCCGGACCGGCCCTGCAGGGGGCGCCGGGGGCAGCGGCAGCGGCAGCGGCGGGGCCGACAACGGAGGCGAGGCCGGAGGCGGTGGCGGGAGCGCCGACGTGCTGGTGGCAACAGCGGGGGCAATCGTGGTCCGCAGGCGCGTGGACGGCGCGTGGTCCCGTTGCTCGTTTGGTGGGGCTGTGCCGGCCTGACGCCCTGACCAGCGCGCCTCATGTGCGCGGAAGGGGAAGTGTCGCGTCTGGCTTGGTACCGGTCTCGCTGCAAGCCTCGTCTTTGTGGGTGAGAAGATGGTCCTTCCCTCCTTCCTGCCCCCTCCCCCAGCCCCTGCTCGGAGCCGCCCCTGCCGCCCCCCCGCTGGCCGGCGCCGCTGCGCCCCGCGCCGCTGCCCGCCGCCCGCACCGCATGGACAGAGGGCGCTGCGGCCGCGCGGGCGGCGCTGTGGGGCCGCCGGGCCGTGGCCCTACCAGCAGCGGTGGAGCGGCCCGGTCGGCTGGCGGCGGCGCTCCTGGAGCACGTGCGTATGGGTGCGGCATGGGCGGGAGAGGGCAAGGATTCGCTAGGCACTAGCACCAGCCTGGCACATCCTTGCTGGGGCAGGGCAGGTGGCGGCGGCGCTCCTGGAGCACGTGCGTTCGGTATGGGGCCGACGGGGACACAGGGGAAGGCTGGGCAACGCACACGGGCCTGGCACAGGGCTTTCTGGGGGCAGGGGAGGTGACGACGGCACTCCTGAGGGAGCACGTGCGTACGGCATGGGGCAAGCGTGCCAAAGGAGGAGTTAGATAGGGGGGTCCATGGAAATGACATGCTGTGGCCTCACGCTCGCGATGTGCCGGTTCCGACGTTGCCGGAGGAGGTAGATAGGGGGGTCCATGGAATTGACACGCTGCTGCCTCACGCTTGCCATGTACCGGTGCCGATGCTGCCGGTGCCTGCCCCGTCTGCAGGCTGGTGGTGGTGGGGGGGGATGGGCCGCCTGGGCCGAAGGGCGCAGCAGGGCTCAAGGAGGCGTGTGGTGCTGCCTGACGGCGCTGGCGCCCTCACTCCCACCCCGTCTGCAGGCGCGGCGGCCCGCGGGCTCGCCCCGTGTGGGCGCGGCGTGGCGGTCGCGTGCGGACGTGCACCGCTTCCTGTGCCACTGCCCCAGGAAGCAGGAACTGGGGGTGAGAGGGGAGGGGGAAGGGGAAGGGGGAGCCATGGTTGAGGAGCAGGAGGGGGTATGTGTCAATCCTCCATGCTGCCGGTACAACCCGCCCCGACCCATTCCGCCCCGACCCGGATACTGCAACAGGGCCCCTACCAGCTCAGGGCCCCCGACACCTCACTGCTGCTGCTGCCGCCGGAGGGGCGCACGGGGCCCGCCCCGGGGCGCAGCTTTACCTGGAACGGACACGGAGGCGCCGCCGCCCCCGCCGCTGGCACCCCCGCCGCCGCCGCCGTCGCCGCCGCTGGCACCCCCGCCGCCGCCGCCTCGCCCCGGCCACCCACGCTGGCGGAGGCTCTGCAGTGCGCCGAGGCGTGGGGGCAGCACCGGCTGCTGGTGCAGGTGAGAGAGATGTCGCCAGAAGGGCGTGACCTGCGGGGGAAAGAAAGATGTCGCAAAAGGGGGATCGCAAAAAGGGGGCCAGGGGGGACTAGGGTGGGCTAGCGGGGGCGAAACGGCGACGGAAGGTTATAGGAGGATGGGCCTAAAGTACGGACGTATTTACATCTGGCCTGATGCAGCTGTCTCACTTGCAGATGGACCTCTGCCGCATCCACCTGACCCACCGCCGCGGCAACGGGCCTGCCCCTGGGCCCGAGGTGGACCCAAGGGCGGATCCCGGCGCTGGGTCGGGGTGCCGCGTGGATCTGGATCCATGTGAGGAGAACACCGCTTGGCACGCAGCCGCCATGGTGGGTGCAGTGTGTGGGGGGGCGGTAGCGGGGGAGGAGGGCCCAGGGGCAGGATCCTGGTGGAGGTCTGGGCATGGCACACACGCCGTCAGCATGTACACCGTGCAGGCGAGAGGCGTTAGAGGCAGGGTCAGCAGCTTTACCGGCATGGGGGTCTGAGGCCCCTCCGCCCGATGCCCATCGCCTTACATCACATCCTCTTCACACGCAATGCCCAGGAGCTCCTGCGTCCTGCCCTATCCTGGGTCCGCGCCAGCCTCCTGGGCTCGTTCTGGGGTGCCAGCCCCGGGCCGCATTCCCTCGCAGCGCCGCCCCCTGCGGCCGCCACCCAGCCGCCCTACGCCGGGGGCCGGGTTGCGCTCGAGTGGGGCAGTGCGGGGGCGCTGCTGCCGCTGAGGTACACGGCATCAGAGGACCGGGCGGTGATCCAGGTGAGGTGGGGTGGGGTGGGGTGGGGTGGGGTGGGGTGGGGTGGGGTGGGGTGGGGTGGGGTGGGGTGGGGGTGGGGTGGGGTGGGGTGGGGTGGGGTGGGGTGGGGTGGGGTGGGGTGAGGTGGGATGGGGCGGGGTAGACGTGCGTGTTTGATGGCAGGAATTGGACTCAGCTACCGCAGGACGTCAGCGGGGTGCAACGTATCGCAAAGCGTGCTCACGGCAACTTGGTCAATAGACTGAACCGCGCGCCCCTACCTGTTGCCCGCAACCCTGACCCCCCGGCCCCCACCCCCCGCCCCCGGCCCGTGGCCCCGGTTGCAGCTGTCTGGGCGGCGGCGGGTGCTGCTGGTCCCACCCTCTGAGGCGCTGCCCACCATGGCCCCCTTTCCCGTACTGCACCCGTACGACGGATACAGGTGCGTGCGTGCGTGCGTACATACGGCGAGAGCAGATGCGTGGTGCAGAAGAATATTCAATCTATCGTCACGCCTTTGCCCATGCCATCCCGCCTTTCCCGTCCTGACCAACCGCAACACAGCCCCCCTCCTCACGAGCAGCCCCCTAACCTCTCCCCGCACCTACCATCCCCACCACACCACACACACCACACCGCACACAACCGCCCTGACCCAACCCTATCCCTAACCACCCAAACGCCCTAAACCTAACCCAACCCTAACCCTCACCGCCCTAACCCTAGCCGCCGGAACCCTTACCCAAACGCGCGCACGCCCCTCCCCAGCATGCCCGCCCTGGCCCACACGCTCGCCCTGGAGACCCCCGGAGTGGACCTGGCTCGCTGCGCGGGGCCGGGGGGCCTCCTGAGCGCCTGGCCGGCCTTCCGGGACGGCGAGGTGGGGCTTGGGGGTGGGGGGTGGATGAGGGGGAACTGGTGGTGGCGGCCGCAGTGAAGGAGGGGTGTGGGGGGGGCGGGGCGGGATGGGGCAGGGAAAGCAAGGACTACCGGGAGGGCCGGGTGGGAGTGGGGGGTGGGCGTGGGGATGGGGATGGGGATGGGCGGGTGGCGTGAGGTGCTGCTGTATGTGGTGGGGACAGGGGCGATGAGGGGTTGATGGGGAGGGGCGGATGGGGCAGTATAGCTGGGGGGTCCCCCCGGGCTGCCAAGCGGCTGGTTAGCCCAGGCGGGGGCCGCGTGGGACCAAGGTCTGAACCTGGGAACCGGTGGTCGATGCGCCCATTATCAGTCCAGTCCCACCCGTCCTGGTACCCTTCGCCGTGACCGTTACGCCGTGGTCCACCCCTCCGCCACAGCCATCCCCGTGTTCCCGTACATTCCATCCGTCCGTCCGTCCGCCCGTCCGCCCCCACGTCCTATCATTACTTGCGCCTTACCGCTGGCTGGCTTCCTTGTCACTGCACCGTCCCTCCCGCAGTTCCGCGCCTTCACGGCCCTCCTGGAGCCGGGGGATGCCGCCTTCGTCCCCGCCGGCTGGCACCTGCACTCGGAACTTCTGCCCTCCGCCCCTGCCCCCACCCATCCAACTCCGGGAGGCCCAGCTCCGCCGCGGCCGCCGGGCCCAGTCCAGGCCCAGGCCCAGGCCCAGCAGGCCCAGGGTCGGGGCCCGCCGCCCCTGGATCACAACATCGCCCTGCTCGTCCACCTGGATCCCCTGTGGCCCGCCGCCGGCCGCCGCGCGCCCGCCGCCGACGCTTCGCCTTCCCACGACGTTACAACTTCCGCCGCCGCCGTCACACCCGCCAGGGAACACTCTGCTCCGCCAGGGCCAAACGCGACGGCGGCAGCTCCGTCGGCGGCGGTGGCAGGGGTGGCGGCGGAGGTGACAGCCGCGGAGGCAGAGGCGGCGGCGGAGGCCGGCGACGCCCGGCCGCCCTGCCCCGGTGCGGCGCTGCTGGCGCTTTCCCGGCTGCTGGAGGCCTGGGCGGTGGCGGCGGAGGTGCCGCCGGGGGGGGAGGGCGGGCTGCTGCGGGGCATGCGGGGATACCACTGGGAGCGGCGGCGGCTGGAGGCGCGGGTGGAGCGGCTGCGGATGCGTAATGGGGGGAGCGCTGGGGCTGAAGCAGGGGCGGAGAGGATGCGGATGCGTGGTGGGGAGGGCGCAGGGCCGAGCGCCGCTGGGACCGGTGGGCAGGCGGAGCACGAGGCGGAGGCGGCGAAGGTGGGGGCGGAGGTGGAGGCAGCACCAGGGGAGGCCGAGGCTGCTGTGCCAGCGGAGCAGGAGGAAGAGGCCGAGGTGGCGGCGGGGAAGGAGGGTGCAGATCCAGATCCAGATCCAGATCCACCCGCATCGGATCCAGCGCGCCAGGGCGAGGAGCAGGCGGCCCTGGCGGCGGCGGTGCTACGGCACCGGCTGCACCCCCGCTTCAACACCGGCACGCCCCAGGGCCGCGTGCTGCTGGACCTGTACGACGCTGTCGTACGGCACATCGCCCCCGTGGCGCGTACGGCACTGGCGGCGGTGCCGCGGAGCGCCGGCGGCGGCGCAGGTGCGGCTGCGGACGAAGGCGGGGGGAGCGCCGCCGCTGTCGAGGCCCCTGGCGGCGGCGGCGACCCGGCTGGCGGTGGACCCAAGGGCGGATCCAAGGGCGGATCTGGGGCCAGATCCAGGGCTGGATCCAAGGATGACGACGCTTTCGAGGGCGATGACGGGCTGTGTGCGCTGCTGGATCTGGTGTGCGAGGGCCGGCTGCAGCCCACGCACTGGGTGAACCAGGTGAGCTGGGGCGGTGGGGGGGGGTCTGGGGGCTCTTTGCTGTGTATCGAACCAGGTGAGCTGGGGCGGTGGGGGGGGGTCTGGGGGCTCTTTGCTGTGTATCGAACCAGGTGAGCTGGGGCGGTGGGGGGGGGTCTGGGGGCTCTTTGATGTGTATCGAACCAGGTGAGCTGGGGCGGTGGGGGGGGGTTCTGGGGGCTCTTTGCTGTGTATCGAACCAGGTGAGCTGGGGCGGTGGGGGGGGTCTGGGGGCTCTTTGCTGTGTATCGAACCAGGTGAGCTGGGGCGGTGGGGGGGGGTTCTGGGGGCTCTTTGCTGTGTATCGAACCAGGTGAGCTGGGGCAGAGGGGGCTGGGGGCTAGGGGTTATGCGGCTCGTCACGGGGGGGCGGGGGCTCCGTGAGGGATGGAGCGTGTGGGCTGGGCTGTGTACGGTACCGGTATCGGCGCGACGAATGCGAGAGGTTATCGTTAGTAGTACGAGGGGGGCGTAGGACGAGGCCCCTGGACGTGGATCCCGCCGGGTCTTAAGGGAGGCGGGCACGCGTGGGCACCACGCCTGTCCAGTCTCCACCCCCTCCGCTACAGCTCTTGCCCACCCACCCCCCGACCTCTCGTCCTCCCCTTCCCAACCGGTCCGTCTTGTGCTGCCCCCATGATCGCCCCCGCAGCTGTGCCGCGATCCCGCCGTGGTCGCGGAGGAGCTCATGTGGTACGACGACAACCGCACACCGGTACGGCCATACAGTCCAGTCATACTCCCGCCGGAACTTTCTGCGCCTGACACCGGTGCTTCACCCCGACTGAGGGCGGAGCAGCCCTGGGGTTCGCTTAGGCTTGAGGTTGATGCTATGCATGACCTCTGGTTCGGTGTGTCTGCCAGTAATTACCTCTCTCTCTCCATTATAATCATTGCATCCTGTCCGTCCGTCCGGCTGTGTGCAGGAGGAGGCTCGCTTCCCCGAGCTATTCAGGCTGCAGGTGGGAAGAGGGGGGGGGGGCTGCATGCAGGATTGCAGGAGGGCGGACAGAGCCAGACAACGTCTGCGCATGAAATGTCTCGGCAGGACTCCTGGCCGTGGATCCTTCCCATTCTCTTCCTCCCTATTGAATTCCCGCCCCTCACTGCCCCTCCGCGCCCCCACACCAGGCCGCAGCCAAAGACGCCGAGGCTCGTCGCACCTCCCTCCGCCCCGCGCCCCTGCCCCACCGCCCCCTGCTGGCGGCACTGCAGGCGCCTCCCGCGCAGGGGCAGGCCGCAGCGCTGGACGGTCCCTAGGTGGCACCGGGACGAGCGTTTCGTGGGGGGAGGCTGGCAGCAGAAGGTGCTGTGGAAGTCCCTGAAGGCGCAATGCCGAGGTCGGATGGGCGAGGGCGGGACATCGCCTGTGCGCATGCTCGCGCCTGGAGACATTAGATTGCGCCAGCGATGTCGTTGCGAACTAGGATGTGGAGAAGGCAGATGGAACGGCGCGGCCAAAGTGGATGGATGGATGATGGGATGGGATGGCTCCTCCGTCGGCGCAGTCTCGGCGAGTTGGGGCGCGAGGCTGGATATTGGTGTCGCTGTAAAGGCGATGGTATGCTTGCGTAGCTGGACGCGTGCGGACTGCAGTCGTGCCGAGACATCTGTGCACGCGGCACCGTGGCGCCTGTCGTCAGCGTTCCAGTGGCCAGTGTGATAGAGTGTACATCGAGAAGTTGCGGGTGGGACAACGTAAGGCGCCTGCCTCGCAGCGCCCATGAACGTTCATGGTGCTTCTCGACGCCCTGCGTTTGGCCCCGGCCCCTCGCTCGCTACCTCACTTTCGCCCCGGGCCCCGCTTTCGGTACTTAGTTGCTCTTCACGGCGGCTGGACGTAGAGCGTGTTTGGACACGATCCTAGCATCAATCGGGGTCTTCCATCCACGCGTCGTGACCATGCTGCAGCAGGCTGTGAAGCGCGCTCTGGGCGCTGGAAGCGCTCAGGTGGGCGGCGATCAGAAGCGATCGAGCGAGCGGGAGAAGACCTCCGACGTGTGGGGCGTCGGCGCCTCACGACCCGGCCACGCACGTCTTGTTGACGCCGCCCCGTTCCCGATATCGCACTGCAGGCCACTCGCGGAATCCTCTCGAACGACTCTGTCGTGCTGCGGTGTTTCAGGTGCGGGGCCACGAGCTTGATTGCCAATCGTCGGCTCGAGACTGGGTCAGCAGGGCCCAGGCGGTGCGATGACCCGCTGTGCATCGGGCTTAACGGCATCGCGCCTCCCGCGCCTCGCACCCTTGCAGCGTGTCGGCCGGACTTCAATCAGATGCCGTCATCGGCATCGATCTGGGCACCACCAACTCTTGCGTGGCTGTTATGGAGGGCAAGGTGCGCGGAAGGCGATGGGGTGTTGCGGGGCAGGTCGGGCGGTCGCGGTGCTGCTTACGTGACGGGGGACGACACGTTGACTCTGGTACCTTGCACGCGCGTGTGGCCGCCGACACACGGCTCCTGCCCAGCCGGCGAAGTACTTTCACCTGACCCCCTTCGACTTCGGACTTTCCGAAACATCCTGTCATCATGCGCACATCATGCGCACGGATCTAGAACTAGCTTGTAACAACCAGACCAGACGTCACAAGGGGGCGTGGCAGACGTACCTGGGTGTGGGTGCTGTGTGTGCTCTTTGGCCCGTGCTTTAGTGGCTGCGCCGTGCCTCGCACGCATTTGCGTCTGGGGTCCCTTGCGCACATTCAGGAATAGGCAATTCACATAATCAATGCCGCACGCCCCCGCACCCAGCGCCCAGACGCCGCCGCTTGCCCTGTCCTCATCCCTACCTCCCCCTCCTCCGCTCCGCCTCCCCGGGCCCCTCGAACTCTGCCCTCCCTGCCCCCTATCTCTTTGCCCCTGACCCCTTGCGTGCCGCCCCTCCGCCCCCGCCCGCACAGTCCGCCCGCGTGATTGAGAACGCGGAGGGCGCCCGCACCACCCCCTCCGTCATTGCCTTCACGGATAAGGGCGAGCGCCTCGTGGGTCTGCCCGCCAAGCGCCAGGTGAGGAGGCGGAAGCAGTGGGGTGGGGCCAGTGGGGTGGGGCTTGTGCCAGGGGATACTCGAGGGTGAGGGGTGCAGGGCCAGGGGGACGAACGAGTGAAAGGGGAAGCCCCGGGTGGTCGAAAAGGTGCTGGGGGGCAAGGGAGTAGAGGAAGGTGCCGGGACAAGGGGAGTGCAGGGAGGGGGCCAGGTGAGGGAGGGGAGCCTTGAAAACGAAGGCGCGAGGGGGCAAGGACATGCCGTGGGGTGGGGTGGGGGCAGTGCCAGGGGTTCTGAGGTTGCGCGAAGCCAGGGCAGGCGGCGAAGACGGGAGGGCTGGGGCCCCATGGCCCTCTGGCCTAAGGAGGAGGCGGGGGGCACAGCTGCCCGGGTCAGGGGTACAGGGGGCAGGGGGCCGGGGGGGCCCACAGCCCGGGTCGGGGGTACAGCGCAGCGCGCCCCACCGGGCAGGCCGCCGGACGCAGCTGAAGGGACCTTCCCCAGGGGCCCTCCCCAGGGGCAGGGCTACCCGCACAGCGCAGCGCCCGCCGTGCAGCCCGCTTACCAACTAACCGGGCACCGTATCGAACGAGGAGGGTCGTGGGGCAGTCCAGGGGCAGAGGTGTCAGCGGGCAGGGGAATGGGCTCAGCGTAGCGCCCACCCTGCGGCCCTCGTGCCATCATGTGGCAGCCCTCGTAGGACGACGTGGGGACACTGGGGCCAGGCGACCACTCGGATGCAGCTCTTCGGCGCCGGCCTGCGGCTGCGCGCGCAGCTCTAGGGGTCGTGGCCCCCCTTGCATCGGCCCAGCTCGATCCATCTACTTCGAGCCCAGCGGTGCTGGCCCAGTCGTAGACTCCGGAGATAAAGCCACGCGCCGGCGCACAGCTTGGAGCTGGGAACGGCCCGGAAGCCTGCCCGAAACGGGACACCCGCTTTAGTCGGGGCACGGGAGGACGTACGGAGGAGGAGGAAGTACGGGACGCACGGCAGCGGGCAGGCACAGCATTCTGCCTACGCGCTCTTGCCTTTGCGCGGATGGCCCAGCACGCAGCGCGAGCAGCTCGTGCCAGCCAGCACAGCACGGTCAGGGCAGGCACAGCATGCAACGCACGCAGCTGGTACCAACCGCCGTTCCGCCTCTGCTCTACGGGCTGTAACCCCCCCCCCGTTCTGCCGCAGCTCGGTCACCGCATGCCACCAAGCACGGGCTTCAACCCTCCCCTTTCGTCCCCCCCCCTCAGGCGGTGACCAACCCCACCAATACCGTCTACGCCACCAAGCGCCTCATCGGCCGCGCCTTCGACGACCCGCAGACGCAGAAGGAGGCCAAGGTGTGTGGACGGGGGGCGCTGGGGGATTGGAGGGGAAGGGGGCGTCGTCAGTGTGTGATGGGGGCAGCGCCAGGGCGGGTTTCATCAGGAGGAGGCCAAGGCGTGTAGGGGGGGCCGGGGCGGGGGCCTGGTGCGGGGCTGAATGGCGGGGCGGAGGAGGGGCTGTTGTGAGGCTGCGATTGTTGGCAGGGTCGCGAGAAGGGCACTGAGACTACCGTACTGCGCCTGCTCCCCATCCCAGATGGTGCCGTACAAGATCGTCAAGGCCAAGAGCGGTGACGCCTGGGTGGAGGTGAGGGGGGGGGGGAGGAGGGCCAGGGGGGGAGGGGACATCAAGGGACCCAGGGGGGTTTGGGAGGGGACACCAAGAGGGTATTGAGGGGGAAAGCGCCGGCGTGGCCGCCAAGGAGTGGGAGTGGGCGGCTAGCGGTGAGGTAGAATGAGGTAGAATATGGAATGAGCCTCGGGGGCGGGCAGCTTGCGGGCCAGACTCGGGGCTGATTCCCTCCCCGCTTACCCTGTCCCCCCCCTCCTCCTCTCCTCCCCCCTCAGGCCGGCGGCCAGCAGTACTCCCCCTCCCAGATGGGCGCCTTCGTGCTGACTAAGATGAAGGAGACGGCGGAGGCCTACCTGGGGCACCCCGTGTCCAAGGCCGTCATCACGGTGCCGGGTGGGTCCCTATCTAGGGGGGGGATGGTTAGTAGGGGGCAGGGAGGGGGGCTGGGAGGGGATGACTAATTGGGCATCCGGTGTCCATCTCCGTGCCGGCCGTCCGTGGCTAGTGGGGGGCGATGACGCATGGGGATGACGAGGATGGGCTCAACCCTCCCTCTCACCCACCCCGTGCTCGCTGCTCACCGCCCTACCCTCACGCCATCGCCCCCCTCACCCGCCCCTCTCCCCCCCTCCCCCCCCCAGCCTACTTCAACGACTCCCAGCGCCAGGCCACCAAGGACGCGGGCCGCATCGCCGGACTGGAGGTGGGCCCGGGTCGGGCTGGGCTGGGCCCGGCTGGGCCTGGGCTTTGGGTCATGGCGAGGCAGGGGGCGCGAGCCGAGAAGGCACGCAGCAGGAAAGCTGGGCCTCATTGTTGTGGGCTGGCCCTGGCCCGGGACCTTGGCACCGAAGCGGGTTGTGGCCAAGCAACCAACCAACCACCAACCACCTCAGGTGCTCCGCATCATCAACGAGCCCACCGCCGCCGCCCTGGCGTACGGCACTGACAAGAAGGAGGGCCTGATCGCCGTGTACGACCTGGGCGGCGGCACGTTCGATATCTCGATCCTGGAGATCATGGGCGGCGTGTTCGAGGTCAAGGCCACCAACGGAGACACCTTCCTGGGAGGTGGGCCCGGGCTGGGCCTGTGCTGGGCCTGGATTGTCCTGGGACTGGCCTGATGTGGCGGGCCCTGGGGCTTTTGCCACATTCTGATGCGCGTCCCGTTCTGCACCGTACTGCAACCCTCGTTCGTATCTGTACTGACCACGCACTGATGCCGTACTTGTGTGCCTTACCGTGCGGTACAGGTGAGGACTTCGACAACACCATCCTGCAGTACCTGGTGGGCGAGTTCAAGAAGGACCAGGGCATCGACCTGTCCAAGGACCGCCTTGCCGTGCAGCGCCTTCGCGAGGCGGCCGAGAAGGCCAAGTGCGAGCTGTCCTCCACCACCTCCACCGACATCAACCTGCCCTTCATCACCGGTACGACATGCGTCGCGTTGCGTACGGCAGGGTGTGATGTGTACTCACCCTACGTCAGTAGCAAGTACAGAAGCGAAGAGTGTGTTGCGTACGGCAGGTTCGGTTCCCCACCCTGCTCACGCACATCACCTCCCCCACTCCACCCCCCCTCCTCCTCTTCCTCCTCCTCCTCCCCGCCCCCTGCAGCCGACGCCTCGGGCCCCAAGCACCTGAACATGACGGTCACCCGCGCCAAGCTGGAGCTGCTGGTGAAGGATCTGCTTGAGCGCACCAAGCAGCCGTGCTACCAGGCCATGAAGGACGCGGGTGAGGGCCCTGGGGGGGGGGTAGAGGGACCTGACAGGGGGAGGGGGGGAGGGGGTGTGAAGGACCTCTACCAGGCCATGAAGGACGCGGGTGAGGGCCCTGGGGGGGGGTAGAGGGACCTGACAGGGGGAGGGGGGGAGGGGGTGTGAAGGACCTGCTACCAGGCCATGAAGGACGCGGGTGAGGGGGGGCCCGATGCGGTCGTGGGGACGGGCGGGGGGAGGGTTAGCTCTGCCCTTCCCTGCATCTCTGGGCTGGGGGGGGGGAGAGGGCGTATGACGGGCTGTGCGAAGTGTTGTTGTCGGGGTGCGAGCCGGCCCTGACTCGTCCTCCTCCTGCCCCCTCCCCTTGCCCCCCCCCCCCAGGTGTGCAGGCCAAGGACATTCAGGAGGTGCTGCTGGTGGGCGGCATGACCCGCATGCCCAAGGTAGGGGGGAGGGAAGCAAGAGGGGGCGGGGAGGGGGAGGCAAGAGGGGGGGGGAGGGATGGGAGGGGGTACGGGTAAGGGGGAGGGGAACAGCAGAAAGGTGGAGGGGCACCCGTGACAGCAACAACAGAGGCGCGGTCGAGCGGAGCCCCGGAGAGGGCGGACCGCAGCCGGACTGCCGCCGGACCGCCGCCGGACAGCCGCCGGACCGCCGCCGGACTGCCGGTTGACAAGCCCTGGAGCGGCCTTGGAGCGGCTCCGCAGCGGCAGCGGCACTGCGGAGCGGCGGGCGGAAGCGCAGCGGACGGGCGAAGGAGCGAGCGGACGCCGGACTGGCACTGGACTGGAGCCGGACTGGAGCCGGAGAGCAGCGAAGCGGAGGGGCGCGCGGGGCCTCGGAGCGCGGGCGGAGATGGCAGCGGGGGGCCACGGTTTCGAGCCGAAGCGGAGAGGGGTTAAGCGGTGGGGGCACGGACCGTGTACGGCTGTCCAGCACCAGCTACAGCTCCAGCAGCACGGGAGAAGTACGGCAGCACCGGGCCGGGCCGGGACGGATGCCGTGTGGAGAAGGCGCCGGGGAGGGGTGCGGGTCAGAGGGTTGGTTCGCATGCGGCCAAGCGGCCGCGAGGGCGGCCTCTCGCCCACCAGGCAGCCGCCGGGGCGCAGGCAGGGCCCTGCGCCCCCTGCAGCCGCTGTGAGAGGCAGCCACTCTGGACCCTGGAGATGTGCCCAGCTGCTTGGAGGCCCCGTCCGGAAGGGGAGGCGGCGGGGAGGGGCGCGGCCGGCGCCCGACAACCGCCCCCCTGACCCTCGGGGGAGAAGGCTGTGTGGGTTGCGCGAGGCTCCCTGTCCCCTCACGTATCCCCCCCCCCCTCTCTCCCTCCCCCCCTGACAGGTCAACGAGATCGTCAAGGAGATTTTCCAGCGCGATCCCTCCAAGGGGGTCAACCCGGATGAGGTGGTGGCCATGGGTGCCGCCATCCAGGGAGGCGTGCTGCGGGGCGACGTCAAGGTGAGGGGGGGAGGGGGGTAGAGGCAAGAGGGGGGAGGGGGGTTAGTGGGCATGGGGGAGGGGCACGAGAGAAGGAGGGTCGGCAACTGGCATCCATGGACGTAAGCTGCAGGGTAGGGTCAAGAGGCGGAGGGGCGACCTGAACGAAGGAGGGCAACGGAGGCAGGGATGAGGTGGAGGGCAAGCTCGGGCCGCCTCCTCACCATCGCGCTCGCCCCTCCGCCCGAACCTCCTTCCTCACCTCCCCATCCACCCCAAACCCATCCACCCACCTCCCTTGCCCCCCCCCCTTTTAGGACATCCTGCTCCTGGACGTGACCCCCCTGTCCCTGGGCATTGAGACCCTGGGCGGCGTCTTCACGCGAATGATCAACCGCAACACCACCATCCCCACCAAGAAGTCCCAGGTCTTCTCCACCGCCGCCGACAACCAGACGCAGGTGCGCGGCGCCGTGCTGTGCTGTGCTGTGCTGTGCGTGCGGCGTGCGTGCCTGGCTTCCACCGTTCATCCACCCACCGTTCATCCACCCACCCCAGGGGAACAGCCCACCACCACCATTGCTGCGCGTGCAGCCGCATAGCGCTCTTCCTGCCTGAGACAATGTGCTGTTTGCGGCGTGCGCAGCAGGGACGCGTTCGGACAGCCCCACCCCCCTCACCTGTGTGCTGTGAGCGCCGGCATGGCATGCATGCCTGAGATGTCTGACACGTGTTCTTCCGATCCTTGCACATCTCATTCCATTTCCTCAACCGATTCATGTGCTCCGCAGGTCGGCATCAAGGTGTTCCAGGGCGAGCGCGAGATGGCCGCCGACAACAAGCTGCTGGGGCAGTTCGACCTGGTGGGCATCCCGCCCGCGCCGCGCGGAGTGCCGCAGGTCGAGGTGAGGAGGGCCCGGTTGGGTGTGTGGGGCTAAGGTGGGCGGGTGGGGGGGGATGGATGAGTGTGTGGTGTAGGATGGGGTGGAGGGACCGAGAGCGGGAGCGGTGGGGACCCTCGCACCTGCGTTGATGCTGTAGTGCGGAGGCGAGAAGGCCGAGGCCCCCATCCAAACGACATTCGCTTTGTTGACCCTTCTGACCCCATCCGAACGTGACCCAAACTGTCGGCCAACTCGGAAATACCGTACCCCCAACTCCCGACCGCCAACCGTCAACCGCCGCAGGTGACATTCGACATTGACGCCAACGGCATCGTGCACGTGTCGGCCAAGGACAAGGCCACCAACAAGGAGCAGTCGATCCGGATCCAGTCCAGCGGCGGGCTGTCGGAGGACCAGATCCAGCAGATGGTACGGGACGCCGAGCAGTACGCCGAGAAGGACAAGGGCCGCAAGGAGCTGATCGAGGTGCGTACGGCGACCATGCGGTGACGTAATTGTTGTGCCGTACGTACAGTGCTTTGAGTGCTTTGAGGCCCTCCTAACCCGGGTCAGGCGACACGAGGAGTGCCCCCACTTCCACGTGACATGGCACTAACCCTGGACTCAACCCCCGTTACCCTCCCGCCCCCGTCCCCCAGGCCAAGAACGAGGCCGACACCGCCATCTACACCACCGAGAAGTCGCTCAACGAGTACAAGTCCAAGCTGCCTCAGGCCGTGGTGGACGAGATCTCCAAGGCCATCGCCGACTGCCGGGCGGCCTCGCAGGTGGGGTTACAATGGGTTATAACGGGTTACATTGGGGTTACGTGGGGTAGGGCAACAAGGGCGGCCTCGCGGGTGTGAGAGGTTGCGTGGGGTCGCAAGCGGGTTGCGCGGGGTAGGGCACACAGGGCGGCGTAGGGCCTGGGCCGGTGGTGCAAGTGCTGCGAGGGCCTCGCTGGCGCCTGAGGGTTCCTGGTTCGGGCCTGGGCCCCCAGCGGGTACCACGACAAGCTGCGGGGACCTCGCGGGCGCGTGGTGATTTGTTTGAGCCACTTGAGATGACTGACACCATTCCATCCCCAACGCTGTACCCCTGACCCCAATCTGAACCCCACCCCTCACCCCCTCACCCCCCTCAGACCGAGGACCTGTCTGACCTCAAGGCCAAGATCCAGGCCCTGTCCACCGCATCCATGAAGATCGGCGAGACGCTGACTCAGCAGTCCGGCGCCGCCTCCGGATCCGGATCCACCAAGGACGCCGAGACGTCCGAGTCGGACAAGAAGCAGTAAGCAGCTGCCGCTGCCGTACCGTACGGCGCAGCACGCTCTCCACGACACGGCCCGGAGCAAAGCGTGAGTCATGGAGCAACCTGGAGGAAGAGGAGGAGGAAGGGGTGTCGTGCTGCTGACTCCGCAGGGGTTGGGGAAGTGTGGATGGCGCTGGGGCCATACACATGCACGGTGCACGTGTGGTGGCGTGGCGTGTCGCTGAAAGAGGACGCGGGGGAGGGTGGAGCTGGGTTGCGGGCTGCAAAGCGCTCGGCCGAACGAGGGTGGGGGTGCGGGAGCATCTGGGAATAGCTGGGCAGGCGGGGTCTGCGGGATGTGTGTGGGTTTGTGAAAGCGGTAGGGCCTAGGCAGGCAGAGCTGCGACGCACTTTTAAGTTAAGGCAAGCCGGGAGCCCCCGAGATGCCCCGGGGCCGGCTTAGCGGCGGGGGAACGATGACGTGGCGTGGTGAGGTGGTTGGCGGTTGTGGGCTTCCGTCGAGACCACCGGCAGTTAATCAGCCGAGGAGGGCAGACGCTGGGCCTCTGGCAGCATGGGTTGGGTTGGGGCCTCCCGTTGCGGCGGTGGCTGTTGGGCGGGGGCGAGCGGGCCGTGACTGAGGGTAGGAAGCGCTGGGACGTCACGTGGAAAGGACGGAGCCCACGGTGTAAGGCGTCCGACGGATTTGCCCTTGCGCCTCTGCCCGGCGGTTCCTTCGGTCCTGGGTGCCCGCTAGTTTGTAGCCCTAGAGACCGGGCCCGCTGCAGAAGGGCCTGCCTGCCTGGCTAGGGCGCCCAGGTCCTGCTGCATTCAGCCGGTCATGAAAGGCCCGTAGCCTCCGGGCGGGTCGGCGGCGGTCAGGCCCAGGAAGCCGGGCTTGGCTGGCTTGTGCTCCGTCTGCCGGAGACCGCAGCGTTGACCGAGGGGCGAGGGCGAGCTGGCCTCGCACACGCAGAGCGCTCGGCTCGTACAGGGTACCGGTACTACCGCCGAGTCATGTGCGGGGTTGCGGCGGAATGACGGCCGTCACATGCCGGCTGCAGCGGCCTCCTCACCCACTCCCGCGGCGTGGCATGAATGATCCGGACGCCAAAGGACACGCGTCAGCAGTGTCTCTCCGCTCCGACTACCGGTAACCGGTGACCAGTAACCAATACTGCCTTCTTGTGGTACGCATGAAGCCGATCCGAGGTTCGATGGGTGACTGCTACAACCGCCAGCACATGCGGGAGCACGTCGTACGGCATCGTACGGCATCGTACATTGCACGTCATGCGCCCAGAGCTGCCCTCCGTCAAGGCGCTGTGGTAGAGATCATCCTTGGGCCCGTAATCGAGGAGGAGGTGGGGCAGAGGAGGCGGCCCTTGAGCCCCACCTCCTTCTCGACTACGGGCATGAGGGTCAATGCAACGTGCAACTAGCCGGGTCTGGCCCACCAGCCGGATGCGACAGGGTAGAGAAGCAAGGAGCAGAGTTGTCCCGCCCAGGAGGACCCCAGCACGTAGAGCGCATGTTACCTTCGATTACCTTTGGGGCCGTGGACAACGGGCGGTTACCGGCCATGGCGCTCAGCTCTCCGGCGGCTCGCAAGGCATCCCGACCCGAGCGAACCACACGTATACAGACCTGTGAGTGACGGGCTTGAGGGTGATCCCTACCACGGCGCCAAGGAGCCGGGGCTTCCCCCTCGGTGGCTATGCACATTAAAGGCCAAAAACCGCTAGCCGCCAGCCACCAGCGTGACAGCGCCTCCGGCTGTGTGTGCGGCACACGTTAGCCCACCCTCTCTGACCTCCGGTTCCTATCCCAACCCCACATGCAATGCTAACAGTACGGCCCAGCCCCTTGCCACCCGCACACTCCTGGCCTTGTCAAACGCCCACAGGACATCAAGTATCGAGTTGACCCGGTACCAAGAATCTGTTTCCGGACCTGCCCTTGCTCAGTCCCGCAAAGGGCTCCTGCAGCCACGCCTGTCGAAAGGAAAGGGACAGCGCCCGGTACACGACTTTACGCAACTGTGTACTGTAACTGCTTTCTTTAGTAGTAGTAGTACAGTACTATACGAGCCACAGTTGCAGTAATCAGGCTTGAAAGCGAATGCAATGCATGAACTGAAAAAGCATTTGTTAGCTCCTGCGCCCGGGCTGGTCAATTATTTGGTTGCAGCAGCCCCAACCCCCAACCAATCAATGCAAACGAATGGGCTGAACCGGGAGCGGCCTTTATCCCGACTGGATGCCCCCATGCCACGGCAGCCACGCACAGAGCACGCAACGCAGCCATGGCCGGCCCCGGCCTCAGGGCTGCCGCTGCCGCCGTTGCACACCCACCAGTCTCGACACGCCAACTGGCCTGCCCTCCCTGGGTTGCAGCCTTGCAGGCCGCTCGCTGGCGCCCCATCCACATACACCACCTCCCACCACTCGGCCGCCCCTCAGCCCCGCCCTCGCCGGCTTATCAGCCCCCCGCCCCCGGCCGCCAAGACCTGCCGGAAGTGCATGGCCGCAGGGGCGCCGCAGGCAGGCACCAGCTCCACGGCTCGCGGCGGGTTCGCGTCGTCACCGTTGGTCACCCAGCCCGCGATACCGGTGATGGACAGGGCGGGTGGCGGCGGGCTGCTGCTGCTGCGGCCGAGCAAGCGGGCCGGGATGAGGTTGAGCAGGTTGAGGATGGCGGCGCGTGGCCCGGATTCGTGGTGGCGGCGAATGACGTTGCGCACGCACAACAGCACCGTGGCCGCTCGTTCCAGCTGCTTCCGCGCCTGCTGCAGGTTAGCCTCTGCGTTGGCACGGCGGGAAGGCGAGTTGGATTAGTTGGATGCGGTTGCTGCCAAGCAGCCCACGCAGCTGCCCTGCCTCTGCTGTCCGTGCGTGCCTCAAAGCCCCGCATCCTACCTGCCTGCCCAGGCCTACCTCCGCCTCACGCCCATCCACCCCCCAACACACGCCAGGCCCTGGCCCTCCCAGCCCCCACGCACCCAACCCCCCGTACCCACCCGTGCCCGTGTACTCGATCACTGCCAGCCAGAGCTCGGCCTCCGCGGCAGACGCCGCGCCTGCGAGCCAGTCCACCTGCAGCAGCTCAGGCGGGAACGAGCCCCAGGCCCTGGCGAGCGGCTGGAGGCTCAGCAGGGCCGGCACGCACAGCCCGCCCGCCACCAGCGCCCTGCGCGCGCCCGGCGTCGTGGCATAGGACGTCAGCATGCCGTACACGATGTCGTTGCCCATGCCGTACACGATGCCGTTGCCGTCGTCGCGCTCGCCCTCGCTGCCGCCTTCGGCCGTGCCGCCGCACTGGCTGCCCGCACCGCCGCTGCCGCTGCCCTCTATGCCTTCGCCCTCGCCCGCCGCCGCTCCGCTAGCTCCGCCGCCGCGCCCTCGCTGGCTGCCCTGGCCTGCGCTGCTAAGGGCGCGTCTCGCCCGCCCGGCCAGCGCCACGAGCGCATCCATGTCCGCCTCCGACGGCTCCGACGCCTGCGGTGGCGGCACTGGCTGCCCGCCGAGCACCGCTGCGGAGCCGCCCTGCTGCCCCGGCCGCTGCTGCTGGTTCCAGATCCGGATCGCCCGCACCCGCTCGAGGGCCACCCGGAGCTCCGCCTGTGCACGGGAGCCATCCAGCCAAGGGGGGTGGGGGTGTTATTAGTGAACGCGCAGATAAGCTCTACTTACAGGGTTGCGGAGAGGGCAGCAGAAGGCATACATCTATCCGAACGAACCGCTGGATGGGGCTGCATGCACACCTGGAGAGTCGCGTCCTCCCCCTCCAGCGGCACCCCCTCCAGCAGGCGAACCTGGCCTTCGAGCTCCCACTCGAGCACGGCCCAGAAGCCTCGGTGCTGCGGGGCGGCGGGGCGGCGGGCGTGTGGGGGCGCGGGAGGACCGAGTGAAGGGTAATGTGAGCGAGGGCACGGGGGCAGGAACCGACAGTACGGCAGCGCTGGGGAGCTGCCGCAGCTCGAGCCGCGGTGGCGCTGACCAGGTGACCAGGGTCCTGGGGCAGACTAAGTCATGGGGCATGGACCACCGTACGAAGCCCCAAGCCCGCGCCCTACGGGCCCCGGGGGGCCCCCCATTGGTGCAGCACCCACCCCCC